>CM042144.1:122796145-122857644 GCA_023376005.1 Doryteuthis pealeii | reverse complement strand
AGAGAGATCCAAACAGTTTAAAAATCAATAATACTAAAGCACATATTTATTAATTCGATTTTTAATATTAATATGCAAATAGCCTTCCCTGTTCACACTGTAATCCGCTATTTGTTGTATTATAAATATAATTGCATGTTGTCACTATGTAGACATAGTTAACAGTATTAATATGTAGGACAATTTATTAATATTGAGGTTTAGATAAAAATAAAATCATGGAGAATGTGATGTCAATAACTAAGGAATTGTGACTTGAGTAGGAATATAGTTTTCGGTTACAGACAGAAAAACACACAAATCTTCCATTATAATAAAGATATCTGCTCAACGGGAAAGCATTTCGGTAACCCAGGGAGGAAAGTGATAACTATAGAAGAACGAAATCCATCGGATGGGCGATGGGTGTGAACAGAAGTGTTGCCTCCAACATTGCCTGAAGGGTGAATAAATCAAAACCAATAGCTGAGGAATTTGCTAAGTCGGGGAAGAGGACAGTTTCCAACGTTTTGTTTAAAGAAAAAAAATAACCAATATTTCGATAGACGTCAAAAGAAGGATTGTATAACAATAGTTTGTAATTTGTCACTTTATTAAATTTTCGTTTGTTGAAAGATCAACAACTTTCGAAGTTCCATCGGAAATGTTACATCAATTTATTAGATTCCTATATTTATGTCAGTAGTGGTAGAACAAATGGCTGTTATAGTCAGCCGGTGGCTGTGAAAGGATTGATGACAAGGCTTGACCTCAGTCCTGATTCTTCCGGGTGGAATACCGTGAGAATCGGTGGAGAAGAACCATCTTTCTTCCGGTTTAGATTAGAGAGAGTTTTAGTCAGATCGGCCAAAAGCCACGACGGTGGTAAAGCTCGTGTTTATGCACGGTGCCGACTCAATCTGCGCAGGATAGTCTGGTGGGGATTTCAGAATAAAATATGATCTAAGTTAAAATCGTAGTCTTGTGTTATTATCATTAAAAACAATACCAAATGACACAGGGTTCTGATAAAAAGAAATCCCCAATGGAAGACCAGACACGAGTCCCCAAGACGAAGTCCAGGGACGCTGGAAGAGACGCTGGAAGAAGAATTATAGATAGTAAGAAAGTAAGCAAAAGAGAGTATACACAACAGGAACTTTGATTGATAATAGTATAAAAATGAATGGACATTAAAAGTTACTGATGCATATTCTAAATGTTTAGACGATGGCGTAGTGTCGCATTTGTTTTTACTTACATCTACGTGAGTGGCTGAACAGACCGATCCTTGGAATGGCAGTCTTGGTGGCAAGTGGGCTGTAACAAAGGTGATAGCTTTCCTGTAGGTGTGGGGATGCTGCTGTTTCACTCCTTTCTTTAGTTCTCTTTTGTGGCAGCTTTTTTCCCTCTCTTTTTTACTTCTTTTTTGTTCCTTGGTTTGACGAGGAGGCGCCATATGATATGTTTGACCCATGTTGTCTTCCTAATCTGTATTATAAGGCATTCATTCGTTATTAGTTATCGGAAATATCGCTCTGGATTGTATCAAATATGGAATCGACTAATATATCATTTTGTAAATCAAATAATTCTGTATCTTAAATGTATTTAGTAACATTAAAAGTAAAGTCTTTTCAGCTTTAGCCAGAGTTCAAATATATATCTTTCTTATACCGTTCATTATCTCTCGTATTATTTCATGTGTTGAAATCATATGAAAGATATATTATAATATTTTAAAATTAGTAGCAAATATAGCAACCCTCTGGTGCTAAGTTTTTAAGTTTTTAAATAATAAAAATATCATGTTAAATTAGAAGGCTAATGAAAGAAATAAGAATTCAGAAAAAATCATTTGAACAGAGGGGGTTTAATCCGAAAAATAGAACAACTTTGAAACTAACTGTTCCACCATTTTCCCTTACTCCCGTCTTTCAAGTGTAAATTTCCTAATTTAAACTATTTGTTTAAAATCGAAGAAAAGAATAAAATTACGTTATTTTTCTTTATTTAATAAGATTTCTGTTAAGATTATCCCCCGCAAGATTTTTGCTCATATTTATTAAGATAAAACCGCAAACAATTAGAAATCAAAATAAATCTAAGCATATATTTATTAAAAAATCAATTTTTAAAAGATCAGATATGCAAATTAGGCTTCCCATTCACATGTAACCGCTTAATTTCGTTGAATATATAAATATATATTGCAATTTATTAGTAATGTAAGATATTGTTGAACAGTCTTAATGATGTAAACACTTTTACTAAATAATGAGGTTTAAATAAAATAAATCATGGAGAATGTGATGTAAATAACTAAAGGAATTGTACTTGTATAGTAAATAGTTTCGGTTACAGACGACAAATACCCAACAATTCTTATAAATAAAAATTATCGATGTTGTCTGTTTTTAAATAATTAATCTAATTAAGCAAGATAAAAAGTAAAAACCGGCCGTTTGGGAAAATCGCAAGCGAGAAAACTAGTTACCAAAGCTCCGTTGACTTTCATATCTCGCTACCCTAATTAGGATATACTTAATTCTTCTCTCTTTACTTATAAATAAATAAATAAATATATATAATATATATATTATATATATATATTATATAAATAAGTCATCCCACAGACGTGTTTTCGGCATATCATGCCTCTTCAGTGTGACTAGACACAACTATCCTTGGGTAGGGTCGAACTCAGACTGACCGCATGTCTTATCCCTCTTCGCCCACTTACAGCTGATGGCGGGGATGGTGTTTTTAAACTATTAAATACATAGGAATGTATGTATCTTTCGGTCACTGAGAGATCAAATTCCGGAGAAATGATCATTGCTTATTTGCTTAGTAGTGAGAGTTAATTTAAATTACCAATTAGAGAGCTCATTACCAAATTTATGGGAGCATATAATAAGTTATCCACAGACACGTTTTTCGGCATATATATATATATATATAATATATAATATATTATATATGTGTGTGTGTGTGTGTGTGGTGTGTGTGTGTGTGTGGATGTAAAAAGAGGGTAAATGTCAAGAACACCACAACAAGATTACAATTCATTTTTTGTCGACTCCGTCCAACTTAGTGGTAATGATGCTTCAGAGCCGAAACCGTGTCTGACTCCAGAGCCATTCACAATGCTTCATAACAATAATCTTTCTAACCAGATTACAATTATCTTGTTCTTGTTTTCTTACTCTAGGAGGTCATCCGTCGACCGTGACAGTAATGTCAACATAAACACGGCCTGAGATCACTGACATTCCAGCATATTGCGTTAGCGGCACACGTCACGTTAACAAAAAAAAGAAAAAGAAAAGAAAAAAAAAAAAACTACCGTAATTTAATTGAAGAGTACTATTTTTGATTGTCCTGATTGTGTTTATCATCTTTATCGTGCTATCCGCCCTGTCGCTGGGGCGTTAGAAATGCACCGACTGCACCTCTGCAGAGGGGTAAAGACTCCCCAATGGGGCCACCTGTTGGCCGTGGGTGGCGACCCGTGATGCTTAAGGATAGAGCCCAGGTGGATGAGCAGTTCATGACATGCAATACTCCATTTGGCCCTATCTTGGGCTAGACGGGCGGTCGGAGAGGCCCCCTCCGATCAATCGGCGGTCACGTCAAGCCCTAGCACCTATATGATTTTCCCAACCCTATTGCCTTTATGACAAGCCCCAACCCATTTTTTATCAATATGGGTGCTAGAAGGCGGTGCTGCGGTCTACATGTCCTGGGAATGACGTTAAACTATCTGATGGTGAGGTTCCGGTTTTGGAGATTTGGGGAATGTGGAGCACCTCTTTCATCACCATTGCTCCCTTGGTCTACTCTGACCCGGAGTGTAGTACCTGTTAGGGTCCCATCTATGGGTTAAATAGAAAAATGTATTTATAAAAAAATTGTATTATCTATTAAGAATTGATTTATTTCAAAACTTTATCGGCATAAATGACCCACTGAGGTTGATATGCCGTAAAACAAAACAAACAACAATTTATCGTGCTATGTGAAAACACACACACCACTTATATTGTTCATTGGTGTTTCCTGCATAACTCAAAAAGCGTAAAATTAAACTGTATCTTTTATTTTTAAATGTTTGTTGTTTTTGTTTTGTTTATTGATTTTAACGCAATATCAACCCGTCTGGTGTTATGTTATGCCTAACGGTTAGGAAGTTATACATATCGTGTATTTTAATATTTATACTTTTTAGTAATTGGTTTTAAAAAATGTGTTAGCATTATTTGGGATTTATGTTGTATGGTATTGATTTGTTTCATGTCTATATTCTATGGTATAATTTTATTTCCCTCCAAAAAAGAGAGAATATCCTCCATGTTGACATTTTCAACAGATTTTTTCTATTGTTTGCTTTAAAAAACGGTTTCTGATGTAAGCAAAAAAACCTGCATTCCATGAATAAGTGTTTAACTGTCAAGGTGTTTGACATGTTACTTGTTTGAGGATATTGTAGTGCGTTAGTCTTGTATGGCCAATGCATAATCCAGATACAATGACTTGTTCTTTCTAACTTCTTTAAAGTTGGTCTCTAGCCTCCCAAAGTGGGTTTGATTAGGAAGAGTTTTTGTGGATGTTGTTATTCCAGTGTTGTTGACTTTTGTATAAATTAATCTATTGATTTTAGGTTTCAAATCAGTACATTTGTATCTTGAAATTGTCGGGGATCAAATCTAGAGCCGATTTAGCTGCGGAGTCTGCTCTTTCATCCCCTCACTCGTATATGACTTGGGATTCAGCATATAATACTCTCCTTAGAGTTAGACATCAAGTCTAATCTATTCAGAAGTTTAATGATGAGAGGGTTTTTCCAAAGTTTTGTTTTTTTTTCTTAATGATAGTAGAACATAGACCGAGTCTGAGAAGATGATATATTTTTTGTGCCTATTCATAGATTCAAGTGCTAGTCTATTGCACGGGTTCAGCTGAAAAAATGGAACTTTCATTTGAGAGATCTTTTCTTACAATTGTTTGTTTTTAAAGTAATTTAGTTAAAAAAACAACAATTTGATCTAGCCTTTTCAATTATTGATTCCCATATTGGTTACTCGTCTACTTTTTTAAATGATCATGACACTTCTCATGACGTATATCGATTGATAGGCGTGCAAAAACAATGACGTCATTATTTGAATGAAATCTTCAAAAGGGATTCGATGCCTTGTTTTTTTTCTGTCTGTCTTTATCATCTCACGGGTGGCATGACTTGTGATTTGTCATTATATTTTTGTCTTTTGTCTACCTGTCGAAGTTCCTCTCTTGTCTATTTTAAGAATGGTCCAGAGTATTTTATAATGGGGACGGACAAAGTCTTTGTGAGTTTTTCACAAGAGTCTGAGTAACAAAGTCTCCCCAGGTCACTTTCTGTGTATTCTAGCCGATCTCATAATGTTGTTATCTTGATGTTTCTCAATTCCTCCTCTGATTTATAGTTCTTCTACTCTGATTTCTAAACTTTTGAGGACCGTTCCAAGTGCATCAACTACACTTGTATCTGTCACCCTCATATTCCACAGTTATTTTTTCAATTCTCTAGCAAGGTCCCCAGGTATTTCTCTTTCGTTTTCAACCCAGTGATTTACTGGCATTCTTCTTCTTATCATTATTATTATTATTTATTTATTACTAGCAAATATATGCACCCTCCGGGTGCAAGTATTTAAGTTTAATGTAATAAAAATATTATATTAAATTAGAAAGGCTAATGAAACTAAATAAGAATGCAGATAAAAGATTTGAAACAGAGGGAGTATAATAAAAAATAGAACAACTGAAACTTACTCTTCCATCACTTTCGTCTTTCATTGTTATTTTTTCTAATTTAAGTATTTAGTTAAAAGAGGAAGTAAAGAATAAAATGACAGTTATTTTTTCTTGTTAATGGATTTCATTTAAGATTCATTGAAGAGATTTTTTGATTATATTCATTAAGAATAAAATCAAACAGTTAGAAATCAATAATACTAAGCACATATTTATTAAAATCACATCTTTAGTATCAATATGCAAATTAGCCTTTCTGTTCACACTGTAAACCACTATTTGTTTTATATATAATATAAATTGCATGTTGTCAGTATGTAGATATGGTTAACAGTAATAATAATGTAAAACAATTTTATTAATAATTGAGGTTTAAATAAAAATACAATCATGGAAAATGTGATGTCAATAACTAAGGGAATAGTGATATGAGTAGTAATATAGTTTCGGTGCAGACAGAAAAGCACACAATCTCCATTATAATAAGATTTCCGTCTGTTGGTGTTTTTTCTTCTCTTTTTTTTTTTTTTTTTTTTTTTTTTCAGTTGTGAGAATCTGAAATAAATTATAATCATTAATGTCAAATAAAACACTGAGGAACAGAAATTTATTTGAGACCCTCATCTTTATTTATTTGATTTTCACGACTAGAATTCAGTAATCTTCGGAGAAAAAAAGTTTCCATTTTTATAATTCTTATTACTCGAAGGTTTTAATTATTAGAGAATAAGAATATCCAACAACAAATGAAACCGCTGGCAATTACAAATTGATACGAGATCTTATGATTGGAACTTTTACTCAAGGGTAGGCACCCCCTGTCCCCGTCCCTACTTATACTAAGCAGCGTTTGTAGTGATCCAAAACAATGGCTTTATTAAAAATCAGTTTTTTATTTGTTCATTAACCTTTTACTGATACTTGATTGTCTTTTCTGATCCCTATGCAGTTCGAATCATAAATTGATCCATTACCAATTATCTCTCTAATGCATAAAGATTTTTTTTTTCATTATTTCCCCCTTGGGGCGTCTTTATGATTCCTTGTTGTTATATTTCTTGTTTGTTTGTTTGAGTAGAGCTTTTTTATTTACTCTCTGATGTTTTCCTATTTAATTTCATTCAAGTAGGCTTAGTTTGAAGGAGAGACATACTCTCTTTACCTTTTTATACTTCTATGCTTCTTTTTTTGTGTTAGTGTGCATGTGCGTGTATGTGTGTGTGTGTGTGTGTGCATGTATGCGTGTGCGTATGTGCGTGTGTGTGTGTGTGTGTGTGTGGTGTGTGTGTGTGTGTGTGTGTGTGTGTGTGTGTTCTTCATTCTTCTTTCCCGTCCCTCTCTTTGTTTTTCTTGTAATATTGCCTTCACGTATGCAAGTATCATCTTTGCTTTTTCGTTTTCCTCTTTTCTTTCTTTCTTATTTTGTAACTATCTTTTAGCATTCCTTTTTTTATATATTTCTTATCCCCCCCACACACTTCTCCTATTTCTTCCTTTTTTACCTTTCTATCCCTTTTAGCCATGTTTTCTTTCTTGTTTATTCACTTTCTTTTCTGATTGCGATGTCCAGATTTTCCTTTCATTCTTCCTAAAAAATAAAATCCTTTCAGTAAAACCACAAAACTATTCCCCCCTGGTAATCAAAAGTAAACATATATCCAATCTTTTAACTAAATGTAACTCCATTTTATCCCCTATTGCTGCTTGATAATTGATTTTCCGACCCGAAAAGGGACACTGAGCGGTCTTTTCTTTTCTTATTTTTTTTCAGATATTTAAACTTTCTCAAAAGACGTAAACCAACAAGCGAGTGCTCCAATGTGATTCCTTACATGAACCATTGGCCTACAGCTGCTCATGCTGATATGAATAGTCTTGTTGCTGAGCGACGGTTATTCAATACATAATTGATTCGTGGCTTTCTGTAAACAGGTACACTCTTACTATATCCACATATATTCCCGCCAATGGCAGCCCATTAATTTTCGATGATTGGCAATACACTCAAACATTCTCAGTCGTGTATCGTTAGTATCAACACTGTAAAAGTAAAGTCGGCGGGGCGGCCTAATGTCGGTATCAACCAGACAGCGAGGGAGTCTATCCCCTTTTCAATAGCTCTAGACCAAGTAGATTATTTTAGCGTCGGAGATGGAGCGCCACACCTACCATCAGCTTCTCACTTTACCACACAGATCTCTGAGCTACTCGTACGCTGAGTTGGCGAGGGCCGGTATCGAACCAGGAACCTTGTGATTTCTAGCCCTGTAGTCAGATAATAATTCCCCTTTAATAATGAAAAAGAAAATAATAAAGTATAAACGTATAAGTAAAGTCGTCGGGGTGGCCTAATGTCGGTATCAACCAGACAGCAAGGGAGTCTATCCCTTTTTCACTAGCGCTAGATCAAGGAGATTGTTTTGGGGCATCTGAGGTGAGGCGCCACACCTACCATCAGCTCCTCACTTCACCGCACAGGTCCCTGTGCTACCCATATGCTGAGTTGGCGAGGGCCGGTCTCGAATCAGGAACCTTGTGATTCCTAGTCAAGTGCTCTACCGACACAATGATAAATATAAAGTATAAACGCGTCGATGTTCCTATAATTATGAGTCAACAGGAACGAGATTGCTTATGTGACTATGATAGGAGGTGTAATTTGATTCAATTATGAATTTATCAGATTGCGATATTTTAAATTAAATAAAATGTAAAATAGTCTAATATGTAATTCTTCAAAACAATTAATAAAAACTCGCGCGTGTGAGAAGGAGTAGGTGTATGCATTTACAATGGTATAGATAGTAAAAATGTGGCGAATTTAATATCTAAAATAATTAAGTGTTTGCTATAATGTAGAACAAGAGGGCGCTCGTGTGTAACTATAATCGTCGTAGGAAATAGACACGGCGATTTGAACTCAAATCCTGGACGAGGCTGTTTGCATTTCACGTAGCGCTAATACTGTTGCAAAAGATATAATTCCAACTTTTATCCATCCAGCTATGGGTAAATAGTGGGACTGACTCGTCTCTTTAACCATGTTATGGCAACCGCTCTAGAAGAAGAAAAAGAACTCGTGCAGAGTGTCTGGGTAATATATATGGATTTACTTCACCCCTCCACACGAGCTGGATGCGACACAAGCTCAATTTCTTAAGCGGCGTTTAACAGGTTTGAATTCAGAGTTTTCCTTCTCCTAGACCGGTTTCCATACCAAGTTAAAGAGCTCAGTCCGTCCTACTATTTACCCATAACTGGATGGAAAATAGCTAAAGTTAGGGTGTCCCATCGTTGTTTAATGATTGGAAAGCAGATCCATTAATACATTGATGTAACTTGTAACTATCTTTTAGAACTGTAGGATATGAAGGATTTTTTGAATTAATTAAAAATAACAATGTCTAATATAGGTCTCTCCCAAAGATATTTTGATAATACATGTGTTTCAATGTAGTTGCATTGATTGGGCGGTCTACACACACACACACACATATATATATATATATATATATAATATATATGAGGGTGGTCAAAAAAGTAATGCCCTTTTGTTTAGGACAGGCATAATTACCAGCACAGGAACATGTATCATACATCAAAATGAAGCTCGTCTACTGTTGATCACATCCCTCGTTCTCCCCATAATCACCGTTTCTCTCAATAGCAATGTTCCACCTTCGAAGGAGAGCATGTGTCCCTGCCCCGTAACATTCTGTTGACTGTTCTTTGAGCCACTCTTCACTACCAATTTCACTTCCTCGTCACTGGAATATTGTTTACCTCTCAAGCTTACTTTCATGGAAGCGAAGAGATGAGAGTCGGAAGGTGCTAAATCTGGTGAGTATGGAGGATGCAGTAAAGTTGTCTACCCGAATGAGGCGATTTTCTCCCATGTCCTGATGCTTGTGTGTGGTCAAGCATTGTCATGTAGAATGAGGACATTTTCGATTGGCAAGTTGGGTCTTACTCGGCGGATTCTCGCTCTGAGCCTCGTTAGGGTCTCAAGGTTTTATAAAAAAGAAGACTTCACATGAAATAAAGAAAATGGCATTAGTTTTCTACTCACCCTCGTATATATATATATATATATATATATATATATTAAAATAAAGGTACACAGTAATAACCTACTCGAGTTTTACCATAAGGATCTTCAGGGTTTAATCTACTAGATTAATTACCGTGTACCTTTATGTTAATAAATATGCTTTACTAACGTATTGAGCACTTTATATTTGTCGCTGCCTTATCATTGTGAAACTTGAATCAACTAACCACTGTGACCATTTTCACCGGTAAGTCACTTTTTCCACAAATACCATATATATATATATATATATATATATATATATAAGTGTGTGTGTGTGTCTGTGTGTGTGTCTGTGTCTGTCTGTCTGTGAGAGAGAGAGAGAGAGAGAGAGAGCACGCACACACATAGGCAGCGAAAAGAGCGAGATAACGAATGAGTTGTTTGGGATTTTTTTCTTCTTAAATTGACCCTCAACTCTGAAGATGAAGTTTCCCTTTTTTGCTGATTGGGAAAAATTGATTTAATTTTGTTTTTTTGTTCCGTAGAATTTCCATGGGTCCTACTAGTTTAATTTAATCGACGATATTCCAACTCAATTTTCATGAATAATGTGATTCCCAGAATAATAATTATGTGAACAAATGTACAAAGACTTCCAATTTCTGTCTGAATTTTTGCACATAGCAGGGATGCAAGGCATCTGTATATCGTAATCCAACATTGACCGATCGATATCTGATTTTCTATTACCAGCGTAAAGAAAGGGAATCGCCCGTTGTCTACAGCACCAAACTGTTCATACTGATATGTGGTAGTCAGGACACATACCAACGATGAATGATCAATATTACGGTCGCGTTTTTCGAGTAACTACTATACTCCAAGAAAAACATTGGCTTAAACGAGCAGAGATGGGTCAGACTGGGCTCTTTACTCTTGGTACGGTAACCGGTCGAGGAGGAGGAAAACTGAATTAAAACTAGCTGTAATTTCGTTTAAATAGACCTTATTTCGCATCCTGGCTGTGACGGAGGGGTTGGGTAAATATATTGTCAAGACAAGGTAAAAGAGTAAATGATAATGCTACAGTATACATATGTGACGTATTACAAAGAATTCAAAGGATCTGCGGTTTATACAATATTAAAAGAGTATTTACTTACAATTCCTCTCTTCTAAAGTAATAGACCAAAGCCAAACATCCATCAAATGAAAACATGAACAAAAACCGTGTATTATTTGGATTATTCGGACTATTGTCCTCATCTTCATTGTTATTTGTACAACGTTTCGACCGATGTACCCTCCGGCCTTCTTCAGGTATTTCTTATCGGACTCGGGAACTTTCTCGGACTCGGAAACCTTCAATTGGATACATAGTGGATAAAGGAGTTAGGTTAAGACAGTTCTAAGTGACAGTTATCTCTAGACTGCAAGTCCAATCCTGTTCAGGGGCAGCAGTAACATAGAATAATAATTAACACAGCTTAACGCCTGTACCCCAGCTTTGGTTAGCGGAATGAGAACAAGATACCCCCGTGGACCGAATAAAGGTTAGATTCAAAGTTCCGTGATGGTTCCCGATTACGACAATAAAGATGAGGACAATAGTCCGAATAATCCAAATAATACTAATTATCAAGCCTCATCTAAAAAATTCAGAGAAAGATCGTGTATAAGATATTCCATGCAGTCATCGCAGAAAATATAAAAGCGAAACTGGGCATCAATTAAAAGTAAGGTGGAAAAAATATCAAAATGTTGTTGTTCGTAGAAAGACTATAAAGACAGGTATGGCTGTTCATGCCTTGAGAGAAAAGGGGATATCATTATTTTCTATGGAACGAAGTTAGAATAATATTAGTGATGCTGATAGCGTTTTGATTTAGTTCATCCTGGGACGCCCATATTTGCTTTGAATGTCCCTGGGAAATGTTATGGGAAAACAATTAAAGCCGTCTAACTCCTACCTTGTAACGTCTCCTGTGTAATTCGTTTCTAAGAAACTATTGAAATGTATTTACAGTTAGCTTGAAATGGTGAGGGAAGAAAAAAGAAAAACACTGGGACGCATGGATACGATTTTACTGCGTCCTTTAAATTTTTTGTGTGTCAGGAACACAGGTCGCGTATCTATCAGCATCTCTGAATATATAAAAAAAAGTTAGCAAAATTGTTTGTAAGAATCAACTCAAGTTCTTTTTTCTCTGATAACCGAAGGGGGACGAGCATAAAATTGAGCATTGAATGGAAAAGATTTGATCAGAAAAAAAAGACATTAATTTTATGGCTTTAAATTTACATCAACCTGATTGTTTTGGGCACAATAGCCAGACGGATATAAGCCTCGATGAAGTGTTGCATTGAGTTCAATCCCTGGGTCAGGCAGTGAAATTCACATACTCTGTTTTCTTCAGAACAAACAAGGACGTATTAACAAAGGAACACATAATACAATAATTAACCATCACAAGTATTTTCTATAACCAAGGGAAAGAAGCAACAGTCAACTCTACTTTTATGGATTGAATAAACGGTTCAAAATGTCGATATCAGAATTATTTTGTAATATTCAGTAACATACTAAATGTGTCAAAAGACACTTGATTAAAATATTTATATATCAATACGCTTGTGCCTCCATGTGTCACACCCTAAAGTCACATCAGGTTAATAATGGACTATTCCATTAAAAAATAACAATAGAAACCTGAAAGAAAAACGGAAAGAAACAGAAGAGAAGAGTACAAGAAAGAGCAATGAATAGTAAAAGTAACAGCTAGAGAGCGTCAACTACGCCTCGAACGCTCAGCGTCGAGAGTCGGAAATCTTTCAAATACAAATAGAAATCTACAGCGATTTATCTCAGATGTTATTTCCGTTAAATAAATAATTAAGTTGAAGAGTGAAAGAAGATAATGCTACAATTTTTTAAAGATTCTTTCAGATTCTTCTTCTCCGGGTAGAGAATGATGGTTTGTTTGGTTTGGTTTGTTTTGTTTTACGGCATATCAACCTCGGTGGGTCATTTAATGCCGACAAAGTTGTGAAATAAATTCATTCTTAATGCATAGTACAATTTTGTTTATCAACTCATGTTTTTAGATTCAAGCCATAGATGGGACCCCTAACAGGTACTACCACTCACTGCGGATCAGAGTGGACCAGGGAGAATGGTGATGAAGGGGTGCTCCACATTCCCCAGACCTCCAAAACTGGAACCATCATATCAGATAGAGTTTAACGTCATTCCAAGGACATGTATACTTTCAGTCACCGCCTTCTAGCACCCATATGATAAATAGTGGGGTAGAGATGAGGATAACGGGAATAATAGAGAGAAGAGCAGAAGCATTAGATGATGGATAATCTTTATTATCAACTACAATCGAATGTCTATGAATCCAGCTAGTATGAATTATTCCGTTTTCTATGAGAAAACTGCAAAGATACTAATAATGGAATTCCTATAATCGTCTTCGTAACTTATGGATCAATCGACTCTTATTTATTCACTTGAATTATTGAAAACTTACTTGTCGGAAAATCGATTTCGGGTTTATCTATTATTTATGTGGTTTTTTGTAAAGCGTTTTTAATTCTTTTTATTTTGTAATGGTAAATCTGTCTTCTTTTTTTGTGGTTAGATTAGTCATGTTAATTTCCCAGTTTATCCCAAACTTTGTAGAATACTGATTGGTTGGTTGGTTTTGGTTGGATTTTACGACATGTCAACCCTTGTGGATTATTTTTCATACCGAAGACATTTTGTTTTATTCATTCGTGATGGTATTATATTGTCCAAATTCACTTTTTAAACACATTTTTGTAAACTCGTTTTTCTATTTAACCCATAGATGGGACCGAATAGGTACTTCACCTCCGATTGAGTGGACCTGGATGCTATGGCGATGAATGGTTCCTCCACACACCACAAGAGCTCTAAAACGTCACCATTAAATGCAGTTTAGCGCCATGCCCAGGGCAATAAGACCCCCAGCCACCGCCTTCTAGCACCGATAAAAGAGGTGACGTTTTGCCATAAATGGTAATAAGGCGGGGACAATATAAAAGGTTCTAGGGGCTTGATACGTGACCTCCGCTGAATCGGAGGGGACCTTCTACAACCGCCTTTCTAGCTTAAGAGTAAGGACCAAGTGGAGTCTGTTGCATGTCATGAACTACTCAGCATCACGGGTCGCCTCCTATGTCCAACTGGTGCCCGCATCGGGGAATTTTACTCCTCTGCAGAAGGGCAGTCGGTGTATTCTACAGCCCCATCGACAGGGTGGGCAGAATTCTGAGGTAAATTTACTAATATGCATCTCATCTTAAATGTTCATTCATTGGAACTAGCAGGGCCCGTGGAATGCCAGTGATAGCTAATTATATAATCAAGTTTAGGATGCGATTTAAGCAAGAAAGAATGCGTTACAATTTTATTACATGTAAATATTCTATTGTTGCCTTGCAAATATATAATAAAAAACATATAACTATATCAATCTATATGGAATACTTTTATACTTATATACTTTGGTTTGTATTTAAGATCTGCCGAAACTACAAGATCAATATGTTTGTGCATATTTCTTATTACTGAATATTTTCATCACAATTAATTTACATTAATATAAACAATAAGTTAGTAAAATCTACGGAGAAACCTATTATGATATAAAGTCGAACAGCCGAGGGAGCTATCCCCTTTTCACTAGCGCTAAACCGGGGAGACTGTTATTACCGATCAGCTCTCAGTGTGCTTTACTTCAATAAGAATACCCAAGTTTTGTTTTTCAATGAAGCTGAGTTTGGATGGGGAACTGGTATCGAACTCAGTATCTGTATCACATCTACATTGATTTATGTATCAACATCCGTCAGCATGTTTTCTGTATCACAAACCCAGATTGTTTTCTTGTATTGTTTTTTGGTATCACATCCTACATGGTTTTCTGTTCACATCCTACATGGTTTTCTGTATCACATCCACACCCTACATTGATTTCTGTATCACACCCTAACTTGTTTCTGTATTGTTTTTGTACCTCACATCCTACATTGATTTCTGCACTGTCTTTTTGTATCACACCCTAAAATTATTTTCTGCATTGTTTTCTGTATCACATCCCTACATTTTTTCTGCATTGTTTTCTGTATCACACACCCTAAGCACTGTTTCTGAATCACATCCTATATTGTTTCTGCATTTTGGTTTTCCTGTGTGAGTATCTTCTTACATTGTTTTACTGCTTGTTTTACTGTTAGTGTCTTCTACATGTTCTTCTTCAATGTTAGCACCTTTTAATAAGTCAGTATCAAGTTAATGGGAAGAACTTGAAATATTCACTGGGATTTCTTTAAATTTCAAATCAAAAGTTGAAAACGATTTTTTTGTTTGCATTTGGAGATCAACCTCTCAAGTTAATCCATTAATTTCAGCTTCTGGCAGAAATACTTTTTCTATTTTCAGAGGTTTTAAATTAAATCCTTATTCAGAAATTAATAAAAAAAAATAACCATGCTTTTTGGGTTTTCTTTTTCTTTTATTTCTAAATTTTATGAACTTTTCTTTTTAAACATTACTGTCATATCGTCTTCGTTTGTCAAGTCATTATAAATTTCTCTATTATCTTTTTTCCGTAAGTTTTCGTCCTAAACAAATGGGTCATATCACCACTAGTAATAATGTTTTGGTTTTTTGTTTTTTTACAAAAACACTTCACCCGATTTATTGCAATCAAATTACTATTTTAAACCTGCGGAATATGGGTGCCAATTCTTCTGACTTTTTTCCTAATTTAAGGAAAAAAGATTTTTTAAAATAAAATTGCATCGGACATTTTATCGATCAGTTTTAACAGGTTTTTAATTCGAAACATTTTTCTTTTCTTTTTTATTGTGTCCACTGTTTTTTAAGGGTGAATTTCATTTAACTGTATAATTTAGTAGAAGCGGCTTATTCTATTTTCTGCTAAAAAAAACATGTTACTGCAAGCTATTGACGCGTTCAACACCGGATCCAACTCATTTGCTGTTTTAAGTCTAAAGTAGCAACGTTATATTAAGTCCCTATCAATACTGATAAAACAATATTGTTTTTTCATGAAAAGGTTGTTAGAACTTTTATAGGCAGATATAACGTAATAAATTTCAGGTTTAAAATCCTATATAGGAAAAGACATTAACTTTTTACTCATAGCTCGAAGGATAGCGATTTTTCCGGAAGAAATCTCTGTTTTTCGAATTCAATTAGCAATTATTTAAGCTTGGTGGCTAGGTAAAGGCCAAATCTAGCAATTCTTGCTTGAACCATAGCTTGAGGGTGAAGAGCATTAGGACAGAGTAAACAAAAAAAGTCTCAAATCCGGGAATTTGAACTCGACTCGGTTTGATTCGATTTTCTTTTTTAGACGATTTGCATTCAGCAACAACAAAATTACACTAAATACCATAAAATAAAATCTTAGGAAATTAATCACACACACACATATATACTATAAATATATATATATATATATATATATATATATTATATATATATATAGAGAGAGAGAGAGAGAGAGAGAGAGAGACGAGAGAGAGAAGCGCGTGGTGTAATGGTTTTAAATGTCATGGGAAATGGACTCGTCGCCCGCGAGTTCAAATCTGAATGCGGATAATTGCATTTCACTTAGCGCTAAATAAACTATTGGGAAAGGTAATGAATCCTACGTCTCCCTCCAGCTATGGATAAATAGTAGCGCATATTGGGCTCTTTTAACCTTGGTTAAGGCCAACCGGTCCCTAGGAGAAGGAAAACCTCTGAATTCAACTGATTACTGTTGGCACTCCCGCTTATAAATTGACCCTAGTGGTCACTCTCTCTCTGCTCGTGCGGAGGGGTTGGTCAATATATACATATTATATATATAGTCCATGCCACACACGGCCTGTTTCGCTGTATCAACGGCTCATACAGTTGCAGACTTTGATCTGTGCCAGGAGGGATCGAAAGACCCAACCGATTTTGTCGTCAGACGAGGCTTCTACCACCCGAGCATCTACAACCAACCAAACTTAAACAGATGCAAATGTTACTGATATATATATATATATTTAGTATATATATATATATAAATGCATCTTATATAGATTCAAAGTGCTACAGCGTCAATGGATTCCCCAGTCCATGTGTGAATGCGTAGTTCATTGGTTCTGGTTGGAAAAGTATGAGATAGAAACTAGATCACATGACTGGGAATCCATTGACGCTGTAGCACTTTGAAATCTATATAAATGCTTTATATATATATATATTTATATATATATATATCAGTCCATTTGCTCTGTTAAGTTGGTTTGTGTAGATGGCTCGGTGGTAGAAGCTACTGTACTTGACGACAAATCGGTTGTCTTTCGATCCCTGCCTGGGCCACAGTGAGCAAGTCTTGCCGAAACTGATGAGCCGTGGAATACAAGCGCCACAGGCCTGTGTGTGGATGACTATATTCAGATTATATATTATATTGACCAACCCCTCCGCACGAGCAGGATGTGACACTAGGTCAATTTCTTAAGGCGAGTTCAACAGGTTTGAATTCAGAGTTTCCTCTCCTGACCGGTTGCCTAAACCAAGGTTAAAAGAGCCCAATATGCGCTACATATTTATCCATTAGCTTGGTAGGTGATGAGTAGGTCATACCTTTCCCAAGGTTAGTAGCGCTAAGTGAAAAAGCAATTATCGCATTCAGGATATTGAACTCGGGGCGACGAGTCCATTTCCCCCCTGACTTTAAACCATTACACCAACGCGGCTTCTCTCACTCTCTTCTCTCTCTCTCTCTTCTCTCTCTCTATATATATATATATATATATATTATATTATTAATACTATATATATATATATATATGTGTGTGTGTGGTGATATTTCCTAAAGATTTATTTTATGTATTAGTGTAATTTTGTATGTTGCTGATGCAAATCGTCTAAAAAAGAAAATCGAATCAACGAGTCGGAGTTCAGAATTCGCGATTGAGACTTTTTTTTGTTTTTAACTCTGTCCTAATGCTCTTCACCCTCAGCTATGGTTCAAGCAGATTTGCTAGATTTGGCCTACCTTAATGCCACCAAGCTTACAATAATTGCCTAATTGAATTCAAAAAAACCAGGAGACTTTTCTTCCGGAAAATCGCTATTCTTCGAGCTATGAGTAAAACGTTAATGTCTTTTCCTATTAGGATTTTAAACCTGAAAATTTTATTACGTTATCTGCTATAAAAGTCTAACAACCTTTTCCATGAAAACAATATGTTTATCAGTATTGATAGGGACTTAATATACGTTGCTTTTACATTTAAGCTTAAAACAGCAAATGAAGTTTGGATGCGGTGAACGCGTCCACTTTTTTGTTTTATTTTTACTTGCAGTACATGTTTTTTTAGAGAAAAATAGAATAAGCCGCTTCTACTAAATTATACAGTTAAAGAAATTCACCCTTAAAAACAAGTGACACATAAAAAAGAAAAGAAAAAATGTTTCGATAAAAACCTGTTAAAACTGATGCGATAAAATGCCGATGCAATTTAAAAAAATCTTTTTTTCCTGTAAATTTAGGAAAAGTCAGAAGAAATGGCACCATATCGCAAGGTTAATAGACTTTTTGATTGCAATAAAATCGGGTGAAGTGTTTTTTTGTTAAAAAAACAAAAACAAAACTAATTTACTAGTGATATGACCATTTTGTTTAGGACGAAAACTAACGAAAAAAGATAATAGAGAATTATAATTGACTTGGACACGAAGACGATATGACAGTAATGTTTAAAAGAAAAGTTCATAAAATTTAGAAATAAAAGAAAAAGAAAACCCAAAAAGCATGGTTACTTTTTTTTTATTAATTCTGAATAGGATTTAATTTAAACCTCTGAAATAGATAAAGTATTTCTGCAGAAGCTGAATTTAAATGGATACTTGAGAGGTTTGATCTCACATGCAAACAAAAAATCGTTTCCAACTTGATTTGAAATTTAAAAAATCCGTGAATATTTCAGTTCTTCATTAAACTTGATACTGACTTATTAAATAGTGGTGCTTAAACATTGAAGAAGTAACAATGTAGAAGACAATACAGTAAACAATGCAGAAACAAGTAGGATGTGATGCGGAAAACAATCAGAAAACAATATAGATGTGATTCAGAAAACAAGTGTAGGGTGTTGATACGAAAAAATGCAGAAAAAAATGTAGACTGTGATACAGAAAACAATTTGGCAGAAAATAATTTAGGGTGTGATACAGAAAACGTGCAGATCAAATGTAGGATGTGATACAAAAAACAATAACAGAAACAATGTAGGGTGTGATACAGAAATCATGTAAGGGTGTGATACAGAAAACCATGTAGGATGTGATACAGAAACCATGTAGGATGTGATACAGAAAACAATACAGAAAACAATGTGGGGTGTGATACAGAAAACAATGTAGGATGTGATACAGAAATCAATGTAGGATGTGATACAGATACTGAGTTCGATACCAGTTCCCATCAACTCAGCTCATGAACAGCTTGGGTATTCTTATTTGTACAGTAAAGCACCTGAGAGCTGACGGTAATAACAGTCTCCCCGGTTTTAAGCGCTAGTGAAAGGGGATAGACTCCTCGCTGTTCGACTTATATCGATAATAGGTTTCTCCGATAGATTTTACTAACTTTATGTTTATATAAGTGTAAATTAATTGTGATGAAAAATATTCGTAATAAGAAATTGCAACAACATTTGATCTTGTAGTTTCGGCAGATCTAAATACAACAATGATATAAGTATAAAGTATCATATCGGATTGATATATATATGTTTTTTATTATATATTCAAAGGCAACAATAGAATTTACATGTAATAAAAATTGTAACGCATTCTTTCTTGCTTAAATCGCTCCTCATGATTTTTTGTTCCATGGGCATTCCACGGGCCCTGCTAGTTCGCAATGAAATGAACAGTTTAAGATGAGATGCATATATAATTAACCTCAGAATTCTGCCCACCCTGTCGATGGGCTGTAGAATCACCGACTGCCCTTCTGCAGAGGAGTAAAATCTCCCCGATGCGGCACCAGTTGACATAGGAGGCGACCCGTGATGCTGAGTAGTTCATGACATGCAACAGTCCACTTGGTCCTTACTTAAGCTAGAAAAGGCGGGTAGAAAGGTCCCCCTCGATTCAGCGGAGGGTCACGTCAAGCCCTCGAACCTTTATTATTGTCCCCGCCTTTATTACCATTATGGCAAACGTCACCTCTTTTATGGTGCTAGAAGGCGGTGGCTGGGGGTCTTATTGCCCTGGCATGCGCTAAACTGCATTTAATGGTGACGTTTTAGAGCTCTTGGTGTGGTGGAGGACGCATTCATGCCATGCATCCAGTCCACTCAATCGGAGTGGAGTACTATTCGTGTCCCTCTATGGGTTAAATAGAAAAACGAGTTTACAAATGTGTTTAAAAAGTGAATTTGGATAATATAATACCATCACGAATGAATAAAAACAAAATGTCTTCGGTATGAATAATCCAACAAGGGTTGACATGTCGTAAAAATCCAACCAACCAACCAAACAATCAGTATTCTACAAAGTTTGGGATAAACTGGGAAATTAACATGACTAATCTAATCCACAAAAAAAGAAGACAGATTTACCATTACAAAATAAAAAGAAATAAAAAACGCTTTACAAAAAACCCACATAAATAATAGATAAACCCGAAATCGATTTTCCGACAAGTAAGTTTTCAATAATTCAAGTGAATAAATAAGAGTCGATTGATCCATAAGTTACGAAGACGATTAATAGGAATTCCATTATAGTATATCTTTGCAAGTTTTCTCATAGAAAAACGGAATAATTCATACTAGCTGGATTCATAGACATTTCGATTGTAGTTGATAATAAAGATTATCCATCATCTATGCTTCTGCTCTTCTCTCTATGTATTCCCGTATATTCAATTCTCTACCCCTATTTATCATATGGGGTGCTAGAAGGCGGTGACTGAAAGTATACATGTCCTGGGAATGACGTTAAAACTCTATCTGATGATGAGGTTCCAGTTTGGAGGTCTGGGGAATGTGGAGCACCCCTTCATCACCATTGCTCCCTGGTCCACTCTGATCCGGAGTGGTAGTACCTGTTAGGGTCCCATCTATGGCTTGAATATAAAAACATGAGTTGATAAACAAAATTGTACTATGCATTAAGAATGAATTTATTTCACAACTTTGTCGGCATTAAATGACCCACCGAGGTTGATATGCCCGTAAAACAAAAACAAACCAAACCAAACAAACATCATTCTCTACCCGGAGAAGAAGAATCTGAAAGAATCTTTAAAAAATTGTAGCATTATCTTCTTTCACTCTTCAACTTAATTATTTATTTAACGGAAATAACATCTGAGATAAATCGCTGTAGATTTCTATTTGTTATTGAAAGATTTCCGACTCTCGACGCTGAGCGTTCGAGGCGTAGTTTGACGCTCTCTAGCTGTTACTTTTACTATTCATTGCTCTTTCTGTACTCTTCTCTTCTGTTTCTTTCCGTTTTCTTTCAGGTTTCTATTGTTATTTTTTTTAATGGAATAGTCATTATTAACCTGATGTGACTTTAGGGTGGTGACACATGGAGGCACAAGCGTATTGATATATAAATATTTTAATCAAGTGTCTTTTGCCACATTTAGTATGTTACTGATATTACAAAATAATTCTGATATCGACATTTTGAACCGTTTATTCAATCCATAAAAGTAGAGTTGACTGTTGCTTCTTTCCCTTGGTTATAGAAAAATACTTGTGATGGTTAATTATTGTATTATGTGTTCCTTTGTTAATACGTCCTTGTTTGTTCTGAAGAAAACAGAGTATGTGAATTTCACTGCCTGACCCAGGGATTGAACTCAATGCAACACTTCATCGAGGCTTATATCCGTCTGGCTATTGTGCCTCAAAACAATCAGGTGATGTAAATTTAAAGCCATAAAATTAATGTCTTTTCTTTTCTGATCAAATCTTTTCCATTCAATGCTCAATTTTATGCTCGTCCCCCTTCGGTTATCAGAGAAAAGAACTTGAGTTGATTCTTACAAACAATTTGCTAACTTTTTTTTTATATATTCAGAGATGCTGATAGATACGCGACCTGTGTTCCTGACACACAAAAAATTTAAAGGACGCAGTAAAATCGTATCCATGCGTCCCAGTGTTTTTCTTTTTTCTTCCCTCACCATTTCAAGCTAACTGTAAATACATTTCAATAGTTTCTTAGAAACGAATTACACAGGAGACGTTACAAGGTAGGAGTTAGACGGCTTAAATTGTTTTCCCATAACATTCCCAGGGACATTCAAAGCAAATATGGGCGTCCCAGGATGAACTAAATCAAAACGCTATCAGCATCACTAATATTATTCTAACTTCGTTCCATAGAAATAATGATATCCTTTTCTCTCAAGGCATGAACAGCCATACCTGTCTTTAATAGTCTTTCTACGAACAACAACATTTTGATATTTTTTCCACCTTACTTTTTAATTGATGCCAGTTTCGCTTTTATATTTCTGCGATGACTGCATGGAATATCTTATACACGATCTTTCTCTGAATTTTTTAGATGAGGCTTGATAATTAGTATTATTTGGATTATTCGGACTATTGTCCTCATCTTTATTGTCGTAATCGGGAACCATCACGGAACTTTGAATCTAACCTTTATTCGGTCCACGGGGGTATCTTGTTCTCATTCCGCTAACCAAAGCTGGGGGTACAGGCGTTAAGCTGTGTTAATTATTATTCTATGTTACTGCTGCCCCTGAACAGGATTGGACTTGCAGTCTAGAGATAACTGTCACTTAGAACTGTCTTAAACCTAACTCCTTTATCCACTATGTATCCAATTGAAGGTTCCGAGTCGAGAAAGTTCCCGAGTCCGAAAGAAATACCTGAAGAAGGCCGGAGGGTACATCGGTCGAAACGTTGTACAAATAACAATGAAGATGAGGACAATAGTCCGAATAATCCAAATAATACACGGTTTTTGTTCATGTTTTCATTTGATGGATGTTTGGCTTTGGTCTATTACTTTAGAAGAGAGGAATTGTAAGTAATACTCTTTAATATTGTATAACCGCAGATCCTTTGAATTCTTTGTAATACGTCACATATGTATACTGTAGCATTATCATTTACTCTTTTACCTTGTCTTGACAATATATTTACCCAACCCCTCCGTCACAGCCAGGATGCGAAATAAGGTCTATTTAAACGAAATTACAGCTAGTTTTTAATTCAGTTTTCCTCCTCCTCGACCGGTTACCGTACCAAGAGTTAAAGAGCCCCAGTCTGACCCATCTCTGCTCGTTTAAGCCAATGTTTTTCTTGGAGTATAGTAGTTACTCGAAAAACGCGACCGTAATATTGATCATTCATCGTTGGTATGTGTCCTGACTACCACATATCAGTAATGAACAGTTTGGTGCTGTAGACAACGGGCGATTCCCTTTCTTTACGCTGGTAATAGAAAATCAGATATCGATCGGTCAATGTTGGATTACGATATACAGATGCCTTGCATCCCTGCTATGTGCAAAAATTCAGACGAAATTGGAAGTCTTTGTACATTTGTTCACATAATTATTATTCTGGGAATCACATTATTCATGAAAATTGAGTTGGAATATCGTCGATTAAATTAAACTAGTAGGACCCATGGAAATTCTACGGAACAAAAAAACAAAATTAAATCAATTTTTCCCAATCAGCAAAAAAAGGGAAACTTCATCTTCAGAGTTGAGGGTCAATTTAAGAAGAAAAAAATCCCAAACAACTCATTCGTTATCTCGCTCTTTTCGCTGCCTATGTGTGTGCGTGCTTCTCTCTCTCTCTCTCTCTCTCTCCACAGACAGACACAGACACAGACACACACACACACACACTTATATATATATATATATATATATATATTATTGGTATTTGTGGGAAAAAGTGACTTACCGGTGAAAATGGTCACAGTGGTTAGTTGATTCAAGTTTCACAATGATAAGGCAGCGACAAATATAAAGTGCTCAATACGTTAGTAAAGCATATTTATTAACATAAAGGTACACGGTAATTAATCTAGTAGATTAAACCCTGAAGATCCTTATGGTAAAACTCGAGTAGGTTATTACTGTGTACCTTTATTTTAATATATATATATATATATATATATATATATACGAGGGTGAGTAGAAAACTAATGCCATTTTCTTTATTTCATGTGAAGTCTTCTTTTTTATAAAACCTTGAGACCTAACGAGGCTCAGAGCGAGATCCGCCGAGTAAGACCCAACTTGCCAATCGAAAATGTCCTCATTCTACATGACAATGCTTGACCACACACAAGCATCAGGACATGGGAAGAAAATCGCCTCATTCGGTAGACAACTTTACTGCATCCTCCATACTCACCAGATTTAGCACCTTCCGACTCTCATCTCTTCGCTTCCATGAAAGTAGCTTGAGAGGTAAACAATATTCCAGTGACGAGGAAGTGAAATTGGTAGTGAAGAGTGGCTCAAAGAACAGTCAACACAGAATGTTACGGGGCAGGGACACATGCTCTCCTTCGAAGGTGGAACATTGCTATTGAGAGAAACGGTGATTATGGGGAGAACGAGGGATGTGATCAACAGAGACAGAGCTTCATTTTGATGTATGATACATGTTCCTGTGCTGGTAATTATGCCTGTCCTAAACAAAAGGGCATTACTTTTTGACCCACCCTCATATATATATATATATATATAATATATATATGTGTGTGTGTGTGTGTAGACCGGCCCAATCAATGCAACTACATTGAACACATGTATTATCAAAATATCTTTGGGAGAGACCTATATTAGACATTGTTATTTTAATTAATTCATAAAAATCCTTCATATCCTACAGTTCTAAAAGATAGTTACAAGTTACATCAATGTATTAATGGATCTGCTTTCCAATCATTAAACAACGATGGGACACCCTAACTTTAGCTATTTTCCATCCAGTTATGGGTAAATAGTAGGACGGACTGAGCTCTTTAACTTGGTATGGAAACCGGTCTAGGAGAAGGAAAACTCTGAATTCAAACCTGTTAAACGCCGCTTAAGAAATTGAGCTTGTGTCGCATCCAGCTCGTGTGGAGGGGTGAAGTAAATCCATATATATTACCCAGACACTCTGCACGAGTTCTTTTTCTTCTTCTAGAGCGGTTGCCATAACATGGTTAAAGAGACGAGTCAGTCCCACTATTTACCCATAGCTGGATGGATAAAAGTTGGAATTATATCTTTTGCAACAGTATTAGCGCTACGTGAAATGCAAACAGCCTCGTCCAGGATTTGAGTTCAAATCGCCTGTCTACGACGATTATAGTTACACACGAGCGCCCTCTTGTTCTACATTATAGCAAACACTTAATTATTTTAGAATTAAATTCGCCACATTTTTACTATCTATACCATTGTAAATGCATACACCTACTCCTTCTCACACGCGCGAGTTTTTATTAATTGTTTTGAAGAATTACATATTAGACTATTTTACATTTTATTTAATTTAAAATATCGCAATCTGATAAATTCATAATTGAATCAAATTACACCTCCCTATCATAGTCCACATAAGCAATCTCGTTCCTGTTGACTCATAATTATAGGAACATCGACGCGTTTATACTTTATATTTATCATTGTGTCGGTAGAGCACTTGACTAGGAATCACAAGGTTCCTGATTCGAGACCGGCCCTCGCCAACTCAGCATATGGGTAGCACAGGGACCTGTGCGGTGAAGTGAGGAGCTGATGGTAGGTGTGGCGCCTCACCTCAGATGCCCCAAAACAATCTCCTTGATCTAGCGCTAGTGAAAAGGGGATAGACTCCCTTGCTGTCTGGTTGATACCGACATTAGGCCACCCCGACGACTTTACTTATACGTTTATACTTTATTATTTTCTTTTTCATTATTAAAGGGGAATTATTATCTGACTACAGGGCTAGAAATCACAAGGTTCCTGGTTCGATACCGGCCCTCGCCAACTCAGCGTACGAGTAGCTCAGAGATCTGTGTGGTAAAGTGAGAAGCTGATGGTAGGTGTGGCGCTCCATCTCCGACGCTAAAATATCTACTTGGTCTAGAGCTATTGAAAAGGGGATAGACTCCCTCGCTGTCTGGTTGATACCGACATTAGGCCGCCCCGCCGACTTTACTTTTACAGTGTTGATACTAACGATACACGACTGAGAATGTTTGAGTGTATTGCCAATCATCGAAAATTAATGGGCTGCCATTGGCGGGAATATATGTGGATATAGTAAGAGTGTACCTGTTTACAGAAAGCCACGAATCAATTATGTATTGAATAACCGTCGCTCAGCAACAAGACTATTCATATCAGCATGAGCAGCTGTAGGCCAATGGTTCATGTAAGGAATCACATTGGAGCACTCGCTTGTTGGTTTACGTCTTTTGAGAAAGTTTAAATATCTGAAAAAAATAAGAAAGAAAAGACCGCTCAGTGTCCCTTTTCGGGTCGGAAATCAATTATCAAGCAGCAATAGGGGATAAAATGGAGTTACATTTAGTTAAAAGATTGGATATATGTTTACTTTTGATTACCAGGGGGGAATAGTTTTGTGTTTTACTGAAAGGATTTTATTTTTTAGGAAGAATGAAAGGAAAATCTGGACATCGCAATCAGAAAAGAAAGTGAATAAACAAGAAAGAAAACATGGCTAAAAGGGATAGAAAGGTAAAAAAGGAAGAAATAGGAGAAGTGTGTGTGGGGGGGATAAGATAAAATATATAAAAAAGGAATGCTAAAAGATAGTTACAAAATAAAGAAAGAAAAGAAAAGAGAAAACGAAAAAGCAAAGATGATACTTGCATACGTGAAGGCAATATACAAGAAAAACAAAGAGAGGACGGGAAAGAAGAATGAAGAACACACACACACACACACACACACACACACACACACACACACACACACACACACACACGCACATACACGCACACGCACATGCACACACACACACACACATACACGCACATGCACACTAACACAAAAAAGAAGCATAGAAGTATAAAAAGGTAAAGAGAGTATGTCTCTCCTTCAAACTAAGCCTACTTGAATGAAATTAAATAGGAAAACATCAGAGAGTAAATAAAAAAGCTCTACTCAAACAAACAAGAAATATAACAACAAGGAATCATAAAGACGCCCCAAGGGGAAATAATGAAAAAAAAATCTTTATGCATTAGAGAGATAATTGGTAATGGATCAATTTATGATTCGAACTGCATAGGGATCAGAAAAGACAATCAAGTATCAGTAAAAGGTTAATGAACAAATAAAAACTGATTTTTAATAAAGCCATTGTTTTGGATCACTACAAACGCTGCTTAGTATAAGTAGGGGACGGGGACAGGGGGTGCCTACCCTTGAGTAAAAGTTCCAATCATAAGATCTCGTATCAATTTGTAATTGCCAGCGGTTTCATTGTTTGTTGGATATTCTTATTCTCTAATAATTAAAACCTTCGAGTAATAAGAATTATAAAAATGGAAACTTTTTTCTCCGAAGATTACTGAATTCTAGTCGTGAAAATCAAATAAATAAAGATGAGGGTCTCAAGATAAATTTCTGTTCCTCAGTGTTTTATTTGACATTAATGATTATAATTTATTTCAGATTCTCACAACTGAAAAAAAAAAAAAAAAAAAGAGAAGAAAAAACACCAACAGACGGAAATCTTATTATAATGGAGATTGTGTGCTTTTTCTGTCTGCAACCGAAACTATATTACTACTCATATCACTATTCCCTTAGTTATTGACATCACATTTTCCATGATTGTATTTTTATTTAAACCTCAATTATTAATAAAATTGTTTTACATTATTATTACTGTTAACCATATCTACATACTGACAACATGCAATTATATTTATATATAAAACAAAATAGTGGTTTACAGTGTGAACAGAAAGGCTAATTTGCATATTGATACTAAAGATGTGATTTTAATAAATATGTGCTTAGTATTATTGATTTCTAACTGTTTGATTTTATTCTAATGAATATAATCAAAAATCTCTTCAATGAATCTTAAATGAAATCCATTAACAAGAAAAAATAACTGTCATTTTATTCTTTACTTCCTCTTTTAACTAAATACTTAAATTAGAAAAAATAACAATGAAAGACGAAAGTGATGGAAGAGTAAGTTTCAGTTGTTCTATTTTTTATTATACTCCCTCTGTTTCAAATCTTTTTATCTGCATTCTTATTTAGTTTCATTAGCCTTTCTAATTTAATATAATATTTTATTACATTAAACTTAAATACTTGCACCCGGAGGGTGCATATATTTGCTAGTAATAATAATAATAATAATAATGATAAGAAGAAGAATGCCAGTAAATCACTGGGTGAAAACGAAAGAGAAATACCTGGACCTTGCTAGAGAATTGAAAAAATAACTGTGGAATATGAGGGTGACAGATACCAAGTGTAGTTGATGCACTTGGAACGGTCCTCAAAAGTTTAGAAATCAGAGTAGAAGAACTATAAATCAGAGGAGGAATTGAAACCATCAAGATAACAACATTATTGAGATCGGCTAGAATACACAGAAGTGACCTGGGGAGACTTTGTTACTCAGACTCTTGTGAAAAACTCACAAAGACTTTGTCCGTCCCCATTATAAAATACTCTGGACCATTCTTAAAATAGACAAGAGAGGAACTTCGACAGGTAGACCAAAAGACAAAAATATAATGACAAATCACAAGTCATGCCACCCGTGAGATGATAAAGACAGACAGAAAAAAACAAGGCATCGAATCCCTTTTGAAGATTTCATTCAAATAATGACGTCATTGTTTTTGCACGCCTATCAATCCGATATACGTCACGAGAAGTGTCATGATCATTTAAAAAAGTAGACCGAGTAACCAATATGGGAATCAATAATTGAAAAGGCTAGATCAAATTGTTGTTTTTTAACTAAATTACTTTAAAAACAAACAATTGTAAGAAAAGATCTCTCAAATGAAAGTTCCATTTTTTCAGCTGAAACCCGTGCAATAGACCTAGCACTTGAATCTATGAATAGGCACAAAAAATATATCATCTTCTCAGACTCGGTCTATGTTCTACTATCATTAAGAAAAAAAAACAAAAACTGGAAAACCCTCTCATCATTAAACTTCTGAATAGATTAGACTTGATGTCTAACTCTAAGGAGAGTATTATATGCTGAATCCCAAGTCATATACGAGTGAGAGGGGATGAAAGAGCAGACTCCGCAGCTAAATCGGCTCTAGATTTGATCCCCGACAATTTCAAGATACAATGTACTGATTTGAAACCTAAAATCAATAGATTAATTTATACAAAATGTCAACAACACTGGAATAACAACATCCACAAAAAACTCTTCCTAATCAAACCCACTTTGGGAGGCTCGAGACCAACTTAAAGAAGTCTAGAAAGGAACAAGTCATTGTATCTGGATTATGCATTGGCCATACAAGACTAACGCACTACAATATCCTCAAACAAGTAACATGTCAAACACCTTTGACAGTTAAACACTTATTCATGGAATGCAGGTTTTTTGCTTACATCAGAAACCGTTATTTTAAAGCAAACAATAGAAAAATCTGTTTGAAAATGTCAACATGGAGGATATTCTCTCTTTTTTGAGGGAAATAAAATTATACCATAGAATATAGACATGAAACAAATCAATACCATACAACATAATCCAATAATGCTAACACATTTTTAAAACCAATTACTAAAAAGTATAAATATAAATACACGATATGTATAACTTCCTAACCGTTAGGCATAACATAACACCAGACGGGTTGATATGCTGTTAAAATCAATAAACAACAAAACAACAACATTTAAAAATAAAAGATACAGTTTAATTTTACGCTTTGAGTTATGCAGGAAACACCAATGAACAATATAAGTGTGTGTGTTTTCACATAGCACGATAAATTGTTTGTTTGTTTTGTTTTACGGCATATCAACCTCAGTGGGTCATTTAATGCCGATAAAGTTTTGAAATAAATCAATTCTTAATAGATAATACAATTTTTTTATAAATACATTTTTCTATTTAACCCATAGATGGGACCCTAACAGGTACTACCACTCCGGGTCAGAGTAGACCAAGGAGCAATGGTGATGAAGAGGTGCTCCACATTCCCCAAATCTCCAAAACCGGAACCTCACCATCAGATAGTTTAACGTCATTCCCAGGACATGTAGACCCGCAGCCACCGCCTTCTAGCACCCATATGATAAAAATGGGTTGGGGCTTGCCATAAAGGCAATAGGGTTGGGAAAATCATATAGGTGCTAGGGCTTGACGTGACCCGCCGATTGATCGGAGGGGGCCTCTCCGACCGCCCGTCTAGCCCAAGATAGGGCCAAAGTGGAGTATTGCATGTCATGAACTGCTCATCCACCTGGGCTCTATCCTTAAGCATCACGGGTCGCCACCCACGGCCAACAGGTGGCCCCATTGGGGGAGTCTTACCCCTCTGCAGAGGTGCAGTCGGTGCATTCTAACGCCCCAGCCGACAGGGCGGATAGCACGATAAAGATGATAAACACAATCAGGACAATCAAAATAGTACTCTTCAATTAAATTACGGTAGTTTTTTTTTCTTTTCTTTTCTTTTTCTTTTTCTTTTTGTTAACGTGACGTGTGCCGCTAACGCAATATGCTGGAATGTCAGTGATCTCAGGCCGTGTTTATGTTGACATTACTGTCACGGTCGACGGATGACCTCCTAGAGTAAGAAACAAGAACAAGATAATTGTAATCTGGTTAGAAAGATTATTGTTATGAAGCATTGTGAATGGCTCTGGAGTCAGACACGGTTTCGGCTCTGAAGCATCATTACCACTAAGTTGGACGGAGTCGACAAAAAATGAATTGTAATCTTGTTGTGGTGTTCTTGACATTTACCCTCTTTTTACCATCACACACACACACACACACACACACACACACATATATATATATATATATATATATATATATATATATATGCCGAAACACGTGTCTGTGGATAACTTATTAATATATGCTCCCATAAATTTGGTAATAAGCTCTCTAATTGGTAATTTAAATTAACTCTCACTACTAAGCAAATAAGCAATGATCATTTCTCCGGAAATTTGATCTCTCAGTGACCGAAAGATACATACATTCCTATGTATTTAATAGTTTAAAAACACCAGTCCCCGCATCAGCTGTAAGTGGGCGAGAGGATAAGACATGCGGTCAGTCTGAGTTCGACCCTACCCAAGGATAGTTGTGTCTAGCCACACTGAAGAGGCATGATATGCCGAAACACGTGTCTGTGGATGACTTATTTATATATATATATATATATATATATATATATATATATATTTATTTATTTATTTATAAGTAAAGAGGGATTGATAGAATAAGTATATCTAAGTTAGGGTAGCGAAGATATGAAGTCAACGGAGCTTGGTAACTTAGTTTCTCGCCTTTGCGATTTTCCCAAACGCCGTTTACTTTTTATCTTTGCTTAATTAGATTAATTATTAAAAAATCAGACAAGTACCGATAATATTTTATTATAATGGAGATTGTGGGTTTGTCTGTCTGTAACCGAAACTATATTACTATACAAGTCACAATTCCTTTAGTTATTTACATCACATTCTCCATGATTTTATTTTTTATTTAAACCTCAATTATTAGTAAAAGTGTTTTACATCATTAAGACTGTTAACAATATCTACATACTAATAACATGCAATTATATTTATATATTCAACGAAATAGCGGTTTACAGTGTGAATGGGAAGCCTAATTTGCATATTGATCTTTAAAAATTTGATTTTAATAAATATATGCTTAGTATTATTGATTTCTAATTGTTTGGTTTTATCTTAATAAATATGAGCAAAAATCTCGGGGATAAATCTTAACAGAAATCTATTAACATAAAGAAATAACTGTAATTTTATTCTTTTCTTCCGATTTTAACTAAATAGTTAAATTAGGGAAATTTATCACTGAAAGACGGGAGTAAGGGAAAATGGTGGAACAGTTAGTTTCAAAGTTGTTCTATTTTTCGATTATACCCCCTCTGTTCCAAATATTTTTATCTGAATTCTTATTCAGTTTCATTAGCCTTTCTAATTTAACATGATATTTTATTATATTAAAACTTAAAAACTTGCACCCAGAGGGTGCATATATTTGCTAGTAATTATAATATTATAATATATCTTTCATATGATTTCAACACATGAAATAATACGAGAGATAATGAACGGTATAAGAAAGATATATATTTGAACTCTGGCTAAAGCTGAAAAGACTTTACTTTTAATGTTAGCTAAATTACATTTAAGCGATACAGAATTATTTGATTTACAAAATGATATATTAGTCGATTCATAGTTTGATACAATCCAGAGGATATATCCGATAACTAATAACGAATGAATGCCTTATAAACAGATTAGGAAGACAACATGTCAAACATATCATATGGCGCCTCCTCGTCAAACAAGGAACAAAAAGAAGTGAAAAAGAGAGGAAAAAAGCTGCCACAGAAAAGAGAGCTAAAAGAAAGGAGAAACAGCAGCATCCCCAACACCTACAGAAAGCATCACCTTTTGTTTACAGCCACTGCACCAGAGACTGCCATTCAAGGATCGGTCTGTTCAGCCACTCACGTAGATGTAAGTAAAAAAATGGACACTACGCCATCGTCTAAAACATTTAGAATATGCATCAGTAACTTTTAATGTCATTCATTTTTATACTATTATCATCAAAGTTTCCTGTTGTATACTCTCTTTTCTTACTTTCTTACTTCTATAATTCTTCTTCCAGCGTCTCTTCCAGCGTCTGGACTTCGTCTTGGGGACTTCGTGTCTGGTCTTCCATTGGGGATTTCTTTTTATCAGAAGCCCTGTGTCATTGGTAGTTTTTAGATAATAACACAAGACTACGATTTAACTTAGATCATATTTTATTCTGAAATCCCCACCAGACTACCTGCGCAGATTGAGTCGGCACCGTGCATAACACGACTTACCACCGTCGTGGCTTTGGCCGATCTGACTAAAACTCTCTCTAATCTAAACCGGAAGATGGTCTTCTCCACCGATTCTCACGTATCCACCGGAAGAATCAGGACTGAGGTCAAGCCTTGTCATTCAATCCTTCAAGGCCACCGGCTGAACTTATAACAGCCATTTTGGTTTCTACACTACTGTACATAAATATTAGGAATCTAATAATTATGTAACATTTCCGATGACTCGTAGTTGTTTGATCTTTCACAACGAAAATTTAATAAAGGTGACAAGATACAACTATTGTTATACAATCCTTCTTTTGAACGTCTATCTAAATATTGGTTATTTTTTTTCTTTTAACAAAACGTTGGAAACTGTCCTCTCCCCGACTTAGCAAATTCCTCAGCTATTGGTTTGATTTATTCACCTTCAGGCAATGTTGGAGGCAACACTTTGTCACACCCATCGCCCATCCGATGGATTTTCGTCTTTATAGTTATCACTTTCCTCCCTGGGTTACCGAAATGCTTTCCCCGTTGAGCAGATATCTTATTATAATGGAGATTGTGTGTTTTTCTGTCTGTAACCGAAACTATATTCCTACTCAAGTCACAATTCTCTTAGTTATTGACATCACATTCTCCATGATTTTATTTTTATCTAAACCTCAATTATTAATAAAATTGTCTACATTATTAATACTGTTAACTATGTCTACATAGTGACAACATGCAATTATATTTATATATACAACAAATAGCGGATTACAGTGTGAACGGGAAGGCTAATTTGCATATTAATATTAAAAAATCGAATTTAATAAATATGTGCTTAGTATTATTGATTTTTAACTGTTTGGTTTTATTTTAATGAATATAAGCAAAAATCTCTTCAATGAATCTTAAATGAAATCCATTAACAAGAAAAAATGTCATTTTATTCTTTACTTCCTCTTATAACTAAATACTTAAATTAGAAAAAAATAACAATGAAAGTCGAGAGTGATGGAATAGTAAGTTTCAGTTGTTCCATTTTTTATTATACTCCCTCTGTTTCAAATCTTTTATTATACTCCCTCTGTTTAAAATCTTTTTATCTGTATTCTTATTTAGTTTCATTAGCCTTTCTAATTTAATACAATATGTTATTACATTAAAACTTAAATCCTTGCACCCGGAGGGTGCATATATTTGCTAGTACTCTTAAACTAAGTTAATGAAATAACAGCGCTTCACGAAAATTCAGACAAAAGTATATATATTTACCAACCCCTCCGCACGAGCAGGATGCGACACAAGGTCAATTTCTTAAGCGGAGTTTAGCAGGTTTGAATTCAGAGTTTTCCTTCTCCTATACCGGTTGCCTAACTAAGATTAAAGAGCCCAGTCTGCCCTACTATTTACTCATAGCTGGAGGGAGAGTAGGATTCATACCTTTCCCAAGGGTATACAAAAGTATAAGCATACGTATCACAAGATAACGAGAACGTATAATCTTTCTTTGTTAGTTTTATGATATAAATACTTGAATCCATCATCATCATCATCATCATTTCTCGCTGACAGCACGGATTCACATGACTCTCTTTCTCTCTCTCTCTTTCTTTCTCTCGCGTACGCGTGCCAATCGTCTCTATCGGTCATTGCTCCTGACAAGTCATCCCCCCAACATCCAGTCTCCGCACAGAGCTTATCAATGTAAGACTTTGCTGATCAGCCTACACTGGTGTTTTCCATTGTAAAACCTCATTTATGAGTTTGTCATTAATTTTCTGCCTGTTTCCCGGGGTGTTCTGTTCGTGTTACTTGAGTGGTTTGCATGATAGGAGATAAATGGTTGTACAACTGATTTTTTTATGATTATGTAACAGTGTAAATTAAATCAAATGACTGAAACTTTTATGAGCATACGCAACCCTTTGACAATTAAATAAAAAAACTATTCATAATTGATCCATTTCCTATTTCTTTGTTGGAAGATATGTAAAAAAATATTTTTATGTTTATTATACCAATAAATATACTTATGTATATGGAGTTCATCTACAACAGAGGAAACCCAGCAGATCTACTCTTCATTAAAACGCCTTTACTAATAAGCCACAGCTATTTTATTCAGATTGAGTCATGGGAAGATCCTGTGGCGTTGTGACTAATGTGCTACACTGCAACATCGAAGTAAGCGAGTTCGAACTCCAGTCGCGCAATGACGTTCACTTTCGGACTAATATCCTTGAGAAACATATAAACCCACACATCCCTCTAGCTATATGATAAATAGTATCACTAATGTTCCGCAAGGATGGCTTTGACATTAAATAACCTATGCAAGTTGATGTGCCATTAAACAAAGAAACCAAGCCTTCAAATTGGGTGACATTTAAAAGTTTATTCAGCAAATAACACACACACATACACACTTGAACTCTGTGTGTGTGTATTAAAATTCTTTTTATATTTCTTTTCGAATTTTATTTGGGAAGTTATGAATAATATACACAACATAATAGGATAACGCTTTTTGTTTAGAAGTCGTAATAGATACGGAAAATTACTTTGAAAAATGAAAAAAAAGTTCTTTATCTCCAGAAATACGTATCAACCTTGTATTAATGGAATTTCTCCAGTCTTTTACAGGGGGTGGGGGAGATATGACAGAAATTCTTTTTAACATGAAAGAGCCAATGCATGCATGGAATTGAGATATAATTTGATTAGCTTCTTTACATTTACACTTTTAGGGCGCCTTAGGCCATTAGAATTAACAACGACACTTTACTTCACTAAGTGTAATGGGGAGGTGCTGCCCGGTGGTACGATCCTCTGGCGCTTAATTCTGATTTTTAAAAAATCATCGGTGCAGAGGAAAACGTGAATGGAATCAAATTGTATTTTTACATCTTATTTTTCGTTGAATGTTTTACACAAAATATATATTTACTTTTTAAAGAAATGGTTTGGTTTGGTTTGGTTTGTTTTACGGCATATCAACCTCAGTGGGTCATTTAATGCCGATAAAGTTTTGAAATAAATCAATTCTTAATGGATAATACAATTTTTTTATAAACTCATGTTTTTCTATTCAAGCCAAAAGTGGGACCCTAACAGATACTACCACTCCGGGTCAGAGTGGACCAGGGAGCAATGGTGATGGAGGGGTGCTCCACATTCCCCAAACCTCCAAAACTGGAACCTCACCATCAGATAGAGTTTAACGTCATTCCCAGGACATGTAGACCCTCAGTCACCGCCTTCTAAAAAGGGGTTGGGGCTTGCCATAAGGGCAATAGGGTTAGGAAAATCATATAGGTGCTTTTTAAAGAAAGAATTTTATTCAAAATTGCAAAGTGTCTTAGGAACATGATTGTTTACTTGTTTTAATTCCATATCACAGTCTAATATTGATTAGTCTGAGGAAAACATTCCTATCGCGGTGTAATGGTTAGCAAGCCAGTCTTGCACATCCATTGCTACTGAATAGCAAGTTCTATTTTCGCTGCATGTTCAATACTTGCGACCTTGTATTGAATCCTCCACCTGGCGAACGACTTGGGTAAATAATCGGTGACTCGCGTCGTAGTAAATGTTAGCTAGCTAGATTAGCAAACCTTTATTAGTGAGTTCGAGTCTCACTGGGTGCACCGAATTTGTGCCACAGCTAAGCAAAGCTTAGCAAATAAAGGGCATTCCATTGTAGTGTAACGGTTAGAAATTTAGTCTTGCAGATACATTACTACTGAAATGCAAGTTTTATCCTCACTGGATGCCCCATACTTGTGAACGTGTGTCACATCTTATCCGTGGCGAATGGGTTGTGTAAATACTCGACAGGCGTGACAATCTTTCATAGTTAGGTAACTTGTACTGGATCATTAAAGTGAGAAAAGAAATGTTATCTTTCTATTTTTAATGGTTCTTTTTTGTTTCTTTATTGTTTTCGTCAGTTTTCATTGTGTCTGTGTCAACGTAAATAAATTTTCTTTTTCACAAAACCTATGGATAAACTTTGTCATTTTGACTCCATGTTATTTCTGAATCTGTATATATTACTTAAACTCGTTGTGAATGTTAATCTCAGACCACTTACCAATATCAAATAAAATATTTTAGCTGCAACTAATCTGTGCAAATATTATTCTTTTTTTTAAAAATAACACATTAAAATTACAGTCATGATTTTGATTTATGTCACGTTTATATGAATGCCAAAGAAAGGCCATTAACTATAAATTTCTATTGTTTGGCACTTCTCGTGAGCGTTAATACGGTTTGAAAATCAATTGATGAGAATAATAAATGGAAATTTGCATTAAATTTAGATAAGAGAAAGTATAGATCATTTTCAGGAAACGTCAGCCAGATTTCAATGTACAACTTGAAAAACCATGTCATCGAAATATTTTTCTTATAAATACTTTATCTATTCCTTTTAATTACAGACGCGTGAGAATAAGTTTAGTTAGAGATGCGACCCGATTTCGAAGGAGTGCACGCGCGATTGTCAGCTTTGGGTCGTTCTCCCCGCGGCTGAATCAAATGGGATAGGGAAATAAAACTTGATCAAGAAACAACCAAGTCTTGTTGTTAATTATTTATTAAACAAGCAATATCCAGCCCAGCCCTGTAAGAAAATCAACACCCTACCGAAAGCCCTGAGGTAAGCCTTAAGCAGAGAAGATGGCGGCCGAAGTAGAAGCAGTAAGCAATGAATCAGTAACCAGAAGGGTAATCAAGAGGGATGATATCTAACTATCTGTCTCTCTCCTCCCTCTATTAAAAATAAAAATAAATGAAGTCTCTTGTCGATTTCGACGCATGAGGTTTCATCCAATGAACAACCCACACAAGGCTTGTGTTGGACCATCCGCACTTTTTGGCACAGTCGATAGGAAAGAATTGGTGCACAAGGAATGCCACAAACCCAATCAACGACTGACCTCAGGTTTTTCAAATTCAGAGTTTTCCTTCTAGACTGGTCACCTATCTAAGGTTAAAGAACCCATTCTGCCCTACTATTTACCCATGGCTGGAGGGAGAGTATATGGCAAATAAACAGAATAGAGCTTGCAATTCAGTTGCAAACTACGATATCGTAGTAAGCTACTTTGAACTTCCGTCGCGCTATTACGTCTACTTACGGACCTAATACCATTGGTAATGGTATGAAACCTTTTACCCCCTCCCGATATTGTGTATAGTACCACTATTATACTATTCAACCCCCAGATATTGGGTATAGTACCACTACTGTTCATATACAAGAATGGCCATGGCATTAAATAACCCACCACGGTTAATATACTCCTAAACGAAGAAACCAAAACAAACCAAATGTTGTGATAATTACATTAACATTTATAACTGCAAAGAAACAAAACCAATCATATTCCTTCAAAAGTTATCACTAAAAATATATTTCTCGAATTTTGTTTTCGACGTGGAACTACTTCTTTGTAAATTAACAGAATCTATTATTCATAAGTATCATTTAGTTTTGCACACCAACATTTTGAACAATTAATTCCTGATTACGCAAAAAAGAAAAAGAAAATAATTTGATAGCAGAAATTCAATAAATGATAAATAAGATAGCATCCAATACAGATATTGAACTTATTTATTGTCTTGAATTATGTATTGACTAATTGTCTAGGGAGGTTAAACGAGTTAGATTGGCGTGTGTCTGGTATAAAGTGTAAATGAAAATAACAGCTTTCTTACTTCAAAACACACATGCACAGCAGCAGCAGCAGCAGCAGCAGAAGCAGCAGCAGAAGCAGCACTTTTTGTCAAAGAAAGCTAAAAACAATCTGGCTTCCCTTTTTAAAGGAAGTCACGTGCATTGATTAGCTAGTCGGCCTGGCTTGCTATAATAAAAGACTGAGATAGATTTTGAGGAGGGACGTTTTGTTTTTTTTTTTGTTTTTTTTTTTTCATAATTCACATAGTGAGTTGGTCGAGCGTTCACAAATACGAGAAAAGGTGTGTTAGAAAGTGATTCTCGATGTTGGACGAGAATGTGTCTCCTTTAGACTTGTGTTCCGGATTTTTGGTGCAAGGCTACTTGGGTGAGACCCTCATTTGATTACAAATTAAATGATGGAAAATGAGGAAATGGGTTCATTTCTAACATTCCTATATATAGGCGAGGGTAGCAATCATTGTAGAATTGCAATAACAAAGCAGGAGCATGAAATATTAAAGGAATGATATCTGCTCTTATCTCATTAAAAAAAACTTAAAAGGTCAAAGGTAGAAGATCTTACTACTACTACTACTACTACTTACAATAATAATAATAATAATAATAAATAATAATTGTAGTTGGTAAGCTTGTAACGGTCCCCAAATGTTTGGGAAAAAACTGCAGGAATTGGAAATCAGAGGAAGAATCAAGAATATCCAGAAAACAAGTGAAAAATCTGTTGAACATGAAAGCCATGGTGATACCAATTGTACGTAATTGGTGTGGTTGGAATGGTTCCAAGGATTTGGAAAAAAGATTGGGCGAATTGGAAATCAAAAGACGAATCGAGACCATCTAGATGACAGCATTATTAAGATCGGCGAAACTATTCAAAAGAATCCTGGAGAATTGAGAAAACTTGCCGTCACTCAGACTCCAGTGAGAGACCATCAATTAAAACAGTATGAAAAAATCGCACGAGTAAAATAATAACTTGCACAAAAGGACTAGGAACGACTGGGTGGGAAAAGTAATCAACTGGGAATTATGCAAGGTATTAAAAGATGACCATAATACCAAATGGTATATGGCGAAACTAGAATGTATACTAGAAAATGAGAAGCATAAAATTCTCTAGGATTTTCAAATACAAACTGATTATCAAATCCTTGACACAAGACCAGGCTTGATATTGATTAACAAGAAAAGAACTGTTCATCTAGTTGATTTTGCATTTTTAGTTAAAACTTGCCCGGAGAAAAGTAAATGAAAGGATACAGAAATACTTGGATGATGCCAAAGAGATGAAAACCCCCCAAAGATGAGGGTAATGGTAATACCCATTGTAGTTGGTGCGCTTGTAGGAATTGGAAATCTGAGGAAGAAACGAGACCATTGCAGCACTGTTAAATACAATTAGAATACACAGAAGAGTCCTCTTTCGAGTCCTCTTTAGGAAACATACTGTTACTCAGATTTCAATAACACTGAATTAATTAAAAGCACCAATTAAAACTACATTGAAAAATTCAAAACGAGCAAATTAATAATAATAATAATAATAATATCCGGTAGATCACCGAGTTAAAGTAAAAGAAAGCGAAAAGATAGACAAATACTTGGAACTTGCCAGAGAACTGAGAAAACTGGAACATGAAGGTAAAGTTCGTACCAATTGTAATTATTCCCCTTGAAACGGTCCCAAGGGTCTGGAAAAGAGTCTGAGTGGACTGGAAATCAGAGTTAACATCGATACAATTATAACTACAGAATTCTTACGATCAGCTAGAATACTCCGAAGAGTCCTGGAGACCTAAGGAGACTTGCTGTCACTCAGCTTCCAGTGAATCACCGTCTAAGGCGGGTGTGAAAATCTCTAATAATAATAATAATAATGATAATAATCGAGACCATCCAGATAACAGCATTGTTAAGATCGACTATAATACTTCGAACAGTCCTGGAGACCTGAAGAGACTTGCTGTCACTTAGCCTCAATTGAATCACCGGCTAAGGTGGGCATAAAATATTCTAATGGAACAAAATAATTTGTTTAACTATCTTTACTAAAAAAAATCAGTTCCGTGAAAAGAGCGAAAAGATGTATTTTTATAAATATTTGTATGCTTTGTATTAGCAATAAAAAAAATGAATAAATAAAAATAGCGACACTAATACTGATCAAGGGAAAAGGTAAGAATAGAGAGAAGTATAGAGAGAGAGAGAGAGAGAGGGGGGGGGGAATAACAATATCGTTGATTAATAAAACAAGTAAGAAATAAGATCAATATACAAAGCCTGATTAATCAAAAAGGGATTGTTGGGCTTTAATTAAGAGAAAACTGACAAATTTTAAATCATTAGGTAAAGTTTTATTTTCATTTTTATGGAAGGTTTTTCTTCCGCGGATGATTACCAGCTCACATATGTGACATTAGCACAGATAAAAATCAATACACTCAGTCTGGTATAGTTACAATAGATAATACATGAAAAATGGCAAACATAAATTCATATAACCGTTTGACTATCCGTTTCTCTTTAGTTTCTTACGTGAAAAAATATTTATTTCTTTATGTTTAGGACCAGGAGTTAATTTTACTATATTCAAGTCCTTGAATTATGAAATCTATGTGCTGTCGAGTCTTCTTTCTCCTTCTTTTCTTGATGCATAGAGTCCATCTATGTCATCATGTTCAGTTGGGAAAGAATTGCATTTCGTTTGCTAGAGAGACTTTCAAAGGATTGATATTACCTTGAATTTTTGGACCCCTGTCGAAAGAAGCTATTTCGGCTGTACTAGAACCATGGTACCTACACAATTCGACATTCGGTTTACCCTCGAGTTCAGTGGCGCGGCAACGGATGTGCCGATACTGGAATGGCTGGAAGACCTGCAGTTGACTTGCGACCTTTGCGAGATAACCAAAAGTGGGTTCTGCCACTACGTTGAAAGGCACGGCCCGAGAAATGTATCGGCAGCTATCGAAAGAGCAACGAGATGATGTTGAGGAAATCAAACGCGCTCTTTTGAAAGTCTATCCAGCAAACGAAATGCAATTCCTTTCCCAACTGAACACGCCACTCTCACATCAAATAGCAGTCGTCAGATTTCACTTGCCGTCCAAACACTTTCTTCCTCACTCGCCCTGTCAGCGACAGTCTGTCTTTATTTCTGTTCGTTCGGATGCGCTTATGCAAATTCGGATATACTTTATTTGGGTCTCTACTAACAACACCTCAGCTACGAGGAGGTAGCGAGTTCGAGTATCCGTAGCCGCACACTCTGCCACAGGCCAAACATATCCTGACGCGCTTTGTTTGTGGGGGCTGGGAATCCGCTTGTGCATAGGGCTGCCTTTCAGTCTCGCCACACATCTCTTGGGAGTAAGGCCTTCTGTATTGTCATCAATTCCCTTGTCCTTTGTTCTGTTTGTTTCGTTCTCTCCTTGTTCATTTTAAGAATGGTCTAAAGTAATTTACAATTGGGAGAACCCAGGTATTTATTCCATTGACTGTTGCAGAGGTTGGTTTTGAAAAATTTTCTTGTTTTTTTTTGTCCTTTTTTAATTTCTTCTTTCATCTCTGTTTGATGGTGTCCGTTTACAATATCCCGAGTAATTGTAATTAAATTTTTATCCAAGAATTCTTATACTTTCTTAATCTGGTGATTATCTCCCTTCCATTATTTCTTTTTTTTTCATTAGCAGCATGGCACAAGTTTTACTCTAATTATACCCAAAGACATTCACTGAAATCTGAATGACAACAAATCGCATCAGTTTCCCTAAGTACTCCAACTATAACTAGTATCACTGTCACCTTTATGGTCCACATTTTTACGGTTCACTGGCAAGGTCTGTATAATTACTATTTCCCCCCATGCGAGTCTTTCACACTCGTTTTAACTGGTAGCCTGAGGTCTGAGTGACAGCTAGTATCCTAAGGTCTCTTCTGAGTATTCTAGCCAATCTCATCAATGATGTTATCTGGATGGTCTCGATTCTTTCTCTGATTTGTAATTCCTTCAGTTTTTCGCCAAACCCTTAAGAACCATTCCAAGCTCACCAACTACAATTAATAACCCCTACACCCTCATGTTCCAGATGTTTTTTCAGTTCTCTAACAAGGTCCAAGTATTTGTCTCTCCTTTCGTTTTCTTTCATCTTGACTTTGTGGTCCACCGGAAGGATAAAATCCACTAGTTTATTTTTCTTGTTGATTCATTTTATGAGTCTCATTTTCTAAGATGGGTTGCGCTTTGTGCATATACCATTTGGTAGCAATGTTCAAAATTTAATCCCTTGCACAATTCCCAGTTGATCCCCTTTCTCACCCAGACGTGCCTACTTTCATTTTAAACTTGCCATTCTGTTGTGTTTAATCTATTTTCGTTTTGATATAGTTTATTCTTATGACATTGTATTGTGCTGTAATTATGAGAGATTGAGTTTCTCTCTTGAAGTTTCTCGTCGTCGTCGTTGTCGTTGTCGTTGTTGTTGTTGTTGTTGTTGTTGTTCTTCTTCTTCTTCTTCTTCTTATTATTATTATTATTATTATTTCACTCCCTTCGAGTTTTTGACACACGCCTTAGCCGGTGGTTCACTGGAGGCTGAGTGACAGCAAGTCTCCAGGACTCTAGCCAGTATTCTATCCGATCTTAACAATTATGTAGTCTGGATGGTCTGATTTCCAGTTCATCCAGATTATTTTCTAGACTCTTGGGAACCGTTCCTAGGGCACCAATTACAATTTGCACGACCTTCACCTTCATGTTCCACAGTCTCTATTATTATTATTATTATTATTATTATTATTATTAAAACATTTGATTTTTTTATTTTTCAATTCTATTACATCGTTCACTGGCTCCGGATTTTAAAACAATTTTCATATCCATGTCCACGGTGTGCTTATTTCTATGTTTTTGTGACAGGCCACATTTTTCCACTGATTTATTTTTTTAATGCAAATATTTTAATAAGAATTTTTTCACGAGTGGAACAAGAAAAGAGAAGATGGTTTTGGTTTCACTGAATAAACGCTCGTTCTCAACGGTTCCTTGATAATTTCCTGGGCCCTTTAAAGTACCCCGTCCTTGCTACGTTTACTATTTTGCCATTGTATATCCCCAGCAATAATTAAATTGCTTTTCAACTGAACTTCCTTCCCCTTCGAAATTTCTTCTTTCTCCACCCCATACAACCCCGTTGCAACATCATTACTTTAATGCTCACTCCTTTTGTCTTTTTTTTTCTACCATCTTTGACTTCATGTTTCTCGTCATATGTTCTATTTTTCACTTCCTTTTTTTTAGCTTTGTTTTCCTTCTCTTCCTCCTCCTCCTCCCTCCCCCTCCCCTCTCCTCCTCCTCTCCTCCTCATCATCATCATCATCTTCTCATTCGGTTTTTTCTTCTTTTCTCCTCTTTGCTTGTTAATATCATCATTTTCATATATTTTCTGTCAAGATGAATTAAATCTTTTCTTTGTCTTTACAACGAATCTTGTCACTTTTCCTTCACATTCTTTCTTCATTATTTCACCCGTCACCAGTAACCCTGACTCTCCTTTTTTTTTCTCTCAATCTTCACGCGACACATACAATACAACTTACACAAACACAAAAATGACTAAGCATCTTTCTATTTGTTTAACGTTTTCTCTTCTTTTCTCTTCCGTTATTTCTAATCCCCTAAAGATGGTGTAACTTCCAAGATTTTGTTCAACGTAAAATTAAAAACAAGCAAAAATAATTCAACTCATCGGCTTTATATTTTTTTCGCCATTTCAAATAATGAATTCTTGTAGAATTCTACTTTGCAAGGGCGTCCCATTGTGGTGTAATTATTAGCAAGCTAGATCCATTATTATTGAACCGGTTCCTGTTAGATCACTGAAGTTAAGCAGCGATTCAATACTTAATTGAGTGACCACTTAAGCAACAGCAGGTACTGTAAACAACCCGAGTCTTTTGTTTATCAAAATGACTAGATTCGGCATTAAATGACCCGAAAGAGAGTTGATAGGCCGTAAAAAAACACACACACAAAAACACAAAAAAGCCAATCATTGTTATTGACTGGCGAGTTAGATTCTCGCTTGATGCCCCATACATGTTAACTTGTGTCATATCCTACTTGTGGCGAAAGGGTTGGGTAAATACCTAGGATGTCCCATCGTGGTGTAATGGTGCAAGCTAGATCCATTACTATAGAATAACAAGTTCAATACCCGATAGATGCCCCCGTACTTGTAAACTTGTATCATATCCGGGTTGGATAAATACATAGTCTGTCCCATCGAGGTGTAATGGTTAGCAGGTTGGTCTCACGTATCCATTACGGCTGAATAGCTCATTCAATCCTCTTTGGATGTCTCATACTTGTGACATTGTCACATCTTACTCGTGACGAATTGCTTGGGTAAATACACCAGTTTGACGGTTTTGAATAGATGGACGTTAGAATGTAAGGATGTATCGAATATCAGGGGGGGTGGACTTTTTACAACATATTGGGTAAAGATATTATCTTGTTTGAAACCAGAATGACGTGTCTCTACATCCAGTGACCAGCCAAAGTTAATTCACATGTTTACTTGTTCAGCTCATGTGTGTAATTACCCAACCCTTCCGCACGAGCAGGATGCGACACAACGTCAACTGTTAAGCTGAGTTTAACTTGCTTGAATTCAGAGTTTGCCTTCTTCCTGACCAGTTGCCATATCAAAGTTTAAAATTCCAGTTTTTCCTAAACATATTATTAGTTATTTGAAACCATATAACTGTATGCAAACATATTACTATTATTAAATAGAAATAATTACTTGAAACCATATAGTTATTTGAGAACACTGTAAATTATTTTTATCAGATAAGAATACGTGATATCATATAACTGTGTGCAAAAAATCTCTTAAGAAGTAATTAGATAAAAGATATGAATATTTTAGTACAGTTGGACATGTTTATTGAACCTACTTTTCAGGAAACAATATTTTTCTGTATGAAGAACACCATTTAAAGGTTTGTAGTTGTTGGAGCTCCTTCTGACCTCTCATCAACTGTATTGACTGCAGACTTTGGTGCTTGGCCTCTCATCTCTAATACTTATCCATTTAATGCAATATAATATTCATGTACTTGTTTTAAGTGGTTCTTGTAGTTTGGTAAAATTTGATACTGCTTGACATACAAAGCAAAATAGCCAATGTGCCAGAAACATTCAACAATTTAATAGTGATAAATCAAACTTGGTAATCGTCTCTAATAATAAATGCAAATATCAGTGTGCCTCATTTTTTCAACTTTAGAGACCATAGTCCAATATGTAGATGGAGGGATAATAGTTAGATTCATACCAACCCCAAATATATTAGTGCTATGTGAAATACAAACAGCCTCGTCCATGATTTAAACTTGAACGTGGCCATTTTCTACAACTATAACCGTTACATACGAGCTCATTCCTCAGCTCATGTATTTTTTACTTATTGTCAGCAAATATATAGAAATCTCGAGAACTGACTGTGCGGCTTTGAGGCAAATTCGCTAGTAATCAGTGGGGTCTTTACTACTCATACGTGAACAAAAACTCTCCCGTGACGTTAAAGTAAGTAAAGAAAGTAAGCTTAAAAGTTCGTCAAAACTAATAGAATTATTAAGATGTATTTCAAGGATTTGAAGTCATTGAACCCAGATAAAACGTTGATACAAGTGCTCTAAACTTGTATCCGTTGGAAGCAATGCACTTGTTAGAAAGTCTTCAATACGCAAAACACCAGAAGATTTTGAATTGTTTTTTTTTTTTGTGTGCATGTCGAGAGGGTTATGTAAACGAGTTTGTCTTTCTGATATTTAACTTGTATTTTGGCCGCTATACTCTCCATTCTTCTTAAGGTGTCTTCTGTATTTTTGAATGTCCAACTTTGTATTAAGAAAATTGTTATATGTGTTTTTTCTTTCATGCAACATCTTTGCATGCTCTTGATACTCTTTTCCTAACTATTTTTTTTATTCTGTTTATCATTTAAACTATTGCATTTAATTTTGTTATAAGTGACACAATGCTTTGTTCAATACAGTCACCTGACGATCAACAAAAATATCAATTCATTCTTCCCACAATCCACTGAGCCAGCTTTTAGTGGGTATAATTTTTTTTTTTGGTTTGTTTTGCTTTACGGCATATCAACCTCAGTGGGTCATTTAATGCCGATAAAGTTTTGAAATAAATCAATTCTTAATGGATAATACAATTTTTTTATAAATACATTTTTCTATTTAACCCATAGATGGGACCTTAACAGGTACTACCACTCCGGGTCAGAGTGGACCAGGGAGCAATGGTGATGAAGGGGTGCTCCACATTCCCCAAACCTCCAAAACTGGAACCTCACCATCAGATAGAGTTTAACGTCATTCCCAGGATATGTAGACCCGCAGCCACCGCCTTCTAGCACCCATATGATAAAAAGGGGTTGGGGCTTGCCATACGGGCAATAGGGTTGGGGCAATCATATAGGTGCTAGGGCTTGACGTGACCAGCCGATTGATCGGAGGGGCCTCACCAACCGCCCGTCTAGCCCAAGATAGGGCCAAAGTGGAGTATAGCATGTCATGAACTGCACATCCACCTGGGCTCTATCCTTAAGTATCACGGGTTGCCACCCCGGCCAACAGTTGCCCCATTGGGGGAACCTTACCCCTCTGCAGAGGTGCAGTCGGTGCATTCTAACGCCCCAGCCGACAGGGAGGTTTAGTGGGTATAAGTAACTACTTTTAGGAAAAAATATTTCTCAGAAATTTCATTGACGTTTTATACGTAAAAACGAAGCACCAAACCCAACAGTAGAAATAGTAAACGTGGATGTCTTGGGCCGGTTAAACCTTCAGGCACTTACAACACTTCACTATAAAGAAAGATTTTCTTCAGAAAATTCGCGTTCAAACTGCAACAAATCCTTTTTCCATGGAAACAACTATTTTCTTAAATGGTCTCATCATTATTCATTATGCCTCCCAGTAGTTTGGTTGTACGATTTGAGCCTGTACTCTTTGATCTTCGTATCCACAAAATGAGTTCTCAAATGCGTCCTGAAGATTTGCCGTAACTCGCAAGAGTAAATGTACCCTTTGATCAATAATCTGAAGACGTACCGCCCAGCTCTGCGCTGCAATCAATCATTGATTCTCATACACATTATTCTCGGTAGTGTGAGTTGGGCAACATAGAAAGACCACTTAGAAATAATAACATTCTTTGAATTTGTATGTAAGCACACGCACCTGCAGGGGGGATGGCTAGAAATACCACCATTACACATACATGAATGTGCATTAAATCTAAAATAATATAATATCATAAAAGAAACGCTTAGAGCAAGTCACGTGTTGGAAAATTACTCTTACTCTTTATATTATTTTGATAAAACAAGCTGTAATCGGTGTTCCGTTCCATTTGAAATTTTATATGTACACTATGATAGTATTGAAATTGCCGACCAGAGTATTTAACTTAGAACGCAGAGTAAACAAAAAGAAAAACCGATAGAAATAATGACATTCATAAATATGTGAAGATCCCCCAGAAAACTTGATAAGAATAGATATTCGTATTTATAACCTGTTATTTTAAGCAGTCTTCGTGCAATTTCCATGTTCTCGTTTTATTTTAGTTTTCGAACGTCGGTTCCAAAGTAAATACTGTTGAATGTTAAACTTCTATGCATGTAGATTGACTCTAATTAGAACTATACCCAATGGTTTTTAATATCTGGAGTTATATTTTAGTTCCTGTTGACAACACTCAGTGTGTCCTGGACATGACATTAAACTATATCTGATGGTGAGGTTCCAGTTCTGGAAGTCTGGGTAATGTGGAGCACCCCTTCATCATTATTGCATCCAGGTCCATTCTGACCCGGAGTAGTAGTACCTGTTAGGGTGCCATCTATGGGTTAAATAGAAAATTTGTTTACAAAAAGAAATTGGGTTAAAAAAAGAATTATTCCAAACTATCGCTACGTATCTTTAAAAATTTTGCCGGCATTAAATGACCCACCGTGGCTAGTATGCCGTAAAACAAACCAAACCAAACCAACTCTCAGTGTCAGAATCAATATAAACGTTAACAAAGACCAATAAGTGAACTCTGTATTCATAAAAATCAGCTTGATATATGTATTTACCCAACTCCTCCACATGAGCAGGATGCGACACAAGGTCAGTTTTTAAGCGGGGTTTAACAGGTTTGAATTAAGAGTTATTTTCTTCTACAATGGTTGCCATACCAAGCTTAAATAACACATCATCCCTACTGTACTTTCTATCAGACAAACCATCACAATAGGACAAAAACAAGATTATACTGGACACTGGTGAAGAAGTAAAGTCAAACAAATAAGTGACGTTCTTTAGTGGACACCCACACATGGACATGTAGGTTGATTAGCAAAAACTTACACCAACCATCTCTATGCAGATACTGGATACCGTATAGAAGATCTGCCCGAAACAATGACCTATAGGAACGGATAGTGAAGAGTCATGAGAATCCGTGCTGTCGGCATGAGCAGATGATGATAATGATGATCTTCTGGATAATGATTCATTATAAAAATCTACGAAAATAAGGACAGAGCGAGCATTCGGAACAGAAAAATTCCTGTCGGTAGTAGTTAGAAATGCCAAAGAAACCAGAATATTGACGATAGAAGGCTAGAGTAGCGTAACAGCGCGACAGGAGTTCAAACTCGCTTACAACAATGTTGAAGTCCAGCACGTTAGCCACAACGCCACCGAGACTCTCTCCCCCTCATCTCTCTCTCTCTCTCTCTCTCTCTCTCTCTCTCTCTCTCTCTCTCTCTCACTCACTCACTCACTTACTCACTCTCTCTCTCTCCCTCTGTTTTTGTGTACGTGTAATATCTAAAATTTTGGACCGCAGCACGAAGAACTTATTTTAGCATAAATATATAAAAAAAGATGTTGTTTTTCTTGCAAAAAATAATTTAAAATGTGAGTTTTGAAATATATTTACAGATTGGAAATCACTTTATTCACTAAGTTAGAGTTGGAAAATTATTTATTTGGGGTATTTTTCCCTGGGGGTATCTTTCATTTTGGGAGATATTTTGAATAAAAGATTTTCTGCTTGCTGGATATTTCATTTTGGAGGATAATACCAAGGACTCAGCCATCAGTCACCATCCAGTTGATAATCCATCCTGTGCTAAAGATTATAAAATAGAGTGGTTTAGAGTTCTACACAGAACTGACTCCTTAAATCACTACAATTTCCAGAGTCAGTCTCTTTCTCATTAAGAAAGCCATCCCTCTGCCGGCAGAAAGATTTCATAAAAAACTCTAGAGGGATTTCAAATGTTTTTTTTTCTCTCCATCTTGTTAAATTTCAAAACTATATAATTGTCTAAAAATTATTAGTATCAAAAAGTTATAATTGAAACCATATATCTATATGCAAAGGTTATATCTAGAATAATTACTTGAACCTATAATTGTTTAGAAGTGATTATTATTATTAGTTACTTAAAACCATATCATCTAAAAAAAAAAAATGTGAAAGCTAAAAAATAAATGTTAATGATTAACACAAAAATAATTTATTAAAAGAAATGGCAAACAAAAGTGTTCGTGGCAAATTGGCACAATAACGAAGCAGACAATTGATCTTATTTACAGATATAATTTTCATTTATCAAATAACTTGAAGCAACCCTCTGCCAATAGAAGAACTTAATTTGAGAATTTCTTCCGGGTAAGTGGCAGCTAATATTGCTTCCCAAAGTCTCTTGACAATGCTCCAAAATTTCTCAATGGGGAATATGATGGTCACACTTCCCTAAATATTCAACAGTTGCAATAACAATGTGAAATGTCTTACATGAAAATAACTTTTTGTTTGAATTATGTCAATGTCTTCTGAAGCTGTCTGTAGACTGACCTTTAGGTATTCAATGTAGTCAGAAGAGGCCATTTTAATGTCATCGTCCGCCTTTCAGAGGCCAACCATCTCATCAGTGATGATTTCAACCCAAAACATAACCTCGCCACATCTTTGTTGGTATCTCAACCAAACAGGCACAACTTAATTCGTTGGGGCTATTCAACTTTGCCCTACTCTCGTATGTGAATAGCCCTTTCTGAAATCCAGCTCTATATAAGGTTTGGCCTAGTTGGTAAGCTTAAAGAAGGAATTCAATTTCAAAGGAGGGAAAATAATTCAATGTTTATAGACTCTTCAGTAAGTTGCATCGTAACGTTTTAGTCACTGAAGCCTTTCTGTAGCAATGCAACCTTCTTTTCGGTTATGACTTGTTTTATAAATTCATTCTTTCTTGTGTCACGTGTTAATATTGAATTTGTAATACTGGGTTCCGTTGTATTTTGGTCGTCAGTGTGTTGTGTTTTATCTCGTTTATGGGTTCATATTGAACATATTCTTCTCGACTTGTCTGTCCACGTATTTCCATTAGATCGAGATCAGAAAACCAGTCTTTCTTTAAGATCATCTTTGCTTGAGATCCAATTTGTTGTATTGAAATTAGCAGCCTCTTTTCAAATTTCTATAATCCTTTTCCTATAACCTTTTTTTGTGTTGGGTGGCTTTTAAAATAACAACTGATTACATTTATATTGTCCATTTTCCTCTGATGTCTTTCAGATGCACCTAAAATTAGAACAGTCAACATTCGCGGGATGTTGATTAGGTCACACACACACAAACACACACACACACACACACACACACACACACACATATATATATATATATATATATATATATATATATTTTTTTGCTCGTTTTTATAGTAAAATAGAAGCACCATTTATAATACGATTATTTTTTTCTTTTTTTGAAGGCAAAATAATGCAGATTCATGTTGAAAAACATCTTATTGAAGAATTCTTAATTTTCGGACAATATCCATCTTCAGAGAATTTATTATAGAGTTGAAAATGTTCCATCTGTGTTTTTTTAAACCAAACCCTCCGCACGAGCAGGATGCGACACAAGGTCAATTTTTCAAGCGGAGTTTCACAGGTTTGAATGCAGATTTTTCCTTCTCCTAGACTGGTTACCTAACCATGGTTAAAGAGACCAGTACGCCTTCCAATTTATCCATAGCTTTTCCGATTTATCAATAGCTGGAGAGAGAATTGGATTCATACCTTTCCCAAGGGTATTAGCGCCATGGGAAATGTAAACAGCTTCGTCAAGGAATTGAATTCGGGTCGACGAGTCCTTTTCCTACTCACCACGAGCCTTCAATATTAGGTCACCCATATAGGTTATTAAGAGACTACCTGAGGATCATGACACACAAATTTGCAATTTGAGTCTCATGTTGATTTGAATTTATATTTGTCATATTTTTCATGGGGAGGATATTTTGTGATAATACAAAACACACAGTTGATTATTATCTCTGCTCCTGTCTTTAAAGGAAGAATACACTACAACAGACCAAGAAAAAAGTTATATATATATATATCTTATGATAATGGAGATTGTGTGTTTTTCTGTCTGTAACCGAAACTATATTACAACTCAAGTCACAATTCCCTTAATTATTTACGCCAAATTCTCCATGATTTCATTCTTTTAAACCTTCAGTTATTAATAAAAATTGTTTTACATTATTAATACTGTTGACCATATCTACGTACTAATAACATCCAATTGTATTTATATATACAACAAAATAGCGGTTTACAGTTTGAACGAGAAAGCTAATTTGCATATTGATATTTAAAATTTTATTTTAATAAATATATGCTTAGTATTATTGATTTCTAATTGTTTGGTTTTATCTTAAGAAATATAAACAAAAATCTCGTGGATAAATCTTAAAAGAAATTTATTCACAAGAAGAAATAACTGTAATATTATCCTTTACTTCCTATTTTAACTAAATAGTTAAATTAGGAAAATTTACCAATGAAAGAGGGGAGTAGGGAAGATGATGGAAGAGTTAGTTTCAAAGTTGTTCTATTTTTCGATCTCTGTTGCAGATCTTTTTATTTGCATTCTTAGTCAGTTTAATTAGCCTTTCTAATTTAACATGATATTTTATTATATTAAAACATAAATACTTGCACCCGGAGGGTGCATATATTTGCTAGTATATATTAAGAAATTTGAAAAATGAAGAGTTCCAAAAATAAGATGAATTTATTTATCGACGCTTAAACGTTTCGGTTTATTTAAACCTTCATCAGGATAGATTATGGGGGGGGGAGAAATTGGTGGATGTTTGTAGATGACAGGAGTTAGAAAAATATTTATAAAAAGTTTGTAACTGTTCAGCGTTATACTTTTTAAAAGACGATCCACATATTTTTTATATAAAATATAAAGATTCTTAAATACAGTATTTTATTTACATTATATATATATAATATTATATATATTTAAGAATCTTTGTGTTTTAACTTATCTTTATTTTAATTAGTTGTGGTGGCTTGATCCTTACTTTCTCCATCGGCCAACGATTCTTTTGTTTTCCAAAATATTTTTGCTGTCTCATCAATATCAACACAAAAATATCTTATTATAATGGAGATTGTGTGTTTTTCTGTCTGTAACCGAAACTATATATTACTCAAGTCACAATTCCCTTAATTATTTACGTCAAATTCTCAATGATTTCATTCTTTTAAACCTTCAGTTATTAATAAAATTGATTTACATTATTAATACTGTTAATCATATCTACATACTAACAACATGCAATTATATTTATATATACAACAAAACAGCGGTTTACAGTGTGAACGGGAAGGATAATTTGCATATTGATATTAAAAATGTAATTTTAATAAATATATGCTTATTATTATTGGTTTCTAACTGTTTGGTTTTATTTTAATGAATATAAGCAAAATCTCTTCTATTAATCTTAAATGAAATCCATTAACAAAAAAAATAACTAATTTTATTCTTTACTTCCTCTTTTAACTAAATAGTTAAATTAGGAATAGGAGTAATTGAAAATGATGGAAGAGTTAGTTTCAAAGTTGTTCTATTTTTCAATCATACCCCCTCTGTTCCAAATCATGTTATCTGCATTTTTATTCAGTTTCATTGGCCTTTCTAATTTAATATGATATTTTATTATATTAAAACTTAAATACTTGCACCCTACGGGGGGCATATATTTGCTAGTTAGTATAATTGACTTGTTATAACAGGTATTTTTAAAGAATAAACCGTAGTTTTAGAAGTTTAGAAATTTAGAAACTTTTTTTTTTTGCTTTTTTACCCGACGGGTTTTTCGAGGGTTTACATTTATTCATGGCAAGCTTTCGCTGTTTTCCTTTTTGGGGGTCTTTATCTCTAAAAAAGCTTTTCCTAATTCCGTTATATTCTGAGAATACACAGTTCAAAATATCACACAAAAATTTTAGCATAATAAAATTAACATAACAGGTATTTTATTATTATTACACTCCATTCCAGTTTGTAACACCTGTCTTAGCTAAGTGACAGAAAGTCTCCTCAGGTCTCCAGGACTCTTCTGAGTATTCTAGCCGATCTTAACAATGCTGTAGTTTGGATGGTGTCGATTCTTCCTCTGATTTCCAATTCATCGACATTCTTTTCCAGTCCCTTGGGCACCGTTCCAAGGACACCAATTACAGTTGGCACAACCTTCACCTTCATGTTCCACAGTTTTCTTAGTTCTCGGGAAAGTTCCAAGTATTGGTCTATTTTTTCGCTTTCTTTCACATTCACTCGGTGGTCGGCTGGGATGGCAAATTCCACGAGATGACAAGTTCTCTTTATTATTATTATTATTATTATTATTATTATTATTATTATTAGTAGTAGTAGTAGTAGTAGTATTACTTCTTTTCCGTTTTTCACGTCTGCGTTAGCTGATGGTATTTCACTGGAGTCTGAATGATAAAAAGTCTCCCCAGAACTCTACTGAGTATTCTTGCCGATTGCAGCAATACAGTAGCCTGGGTGGTCTTAATTCTTCTAATTTCCAGATCCTCCAGTCTTTTTTCTAAGTTTTGGGGACCGCTCCGAGTGCACCAACTACAATTGATATCACTTTCACCATCATATTCCACAGCTTTTTCAATTCTCTGGCAAGGTCCAGTATGTGTCCATCTTTTCCTTTTCTTTCAACCTCACCCTGTGATCTGTTGGAACCGTAAAGTCCACCAGTTGACACGTTTTTTTTTGTTAATCAAAACCAGGTCTGTTCTCCTGGCTGGGATAGGGTGATCCGTCTTTATCTCGAAGTCCCAGGGAATTTTATTTGTTTCATTCTCAAGAACAGATTCTGGTTTATTCATATACCATTTTGTATGGTCAAAATTTTATTATTTGCATAATTCCCAGTGGATCACCTTCCCAACCCAGTCGTACCTAGCTTTGTATTCCCGTTGTGCTAATTTGCTACATTCGCTTAATACATGCTTTCTCAACTCTGTCACGGCACAGTCCACATTTACTGTTTTGTTGCGTCTTATCAATTTTTGCTTTGATATAATTTGTTCTTATGGCATTATTTTCTGCAGCAATTATTAGTGATTTAGTTTCTCTCTTGAGGCTCCCTCTTCTTAACCAAGTCCAACTCTTTTCATGTGCAACCTCTCCGATTTGTCGTTTAAAGTGTCCACATAATTGTTTTTCCTCCCATCTTTTTTTCTAGTTTTCGTTGTTTTTCTATTTGTCCATATATTACTTCTGCTGTTGTTGGCTGCCATAAGTAATCTTTCTTTGCTCTTTTTTGTTTATTCTTTGAGTCATTGGATTGTGGCCTCTACACAGTCCTCTATGTTGGCAAGACCTCTTCCACCTGCTTTTCTTGATACATATAGCCTATCTCTAGAGTGTAGAACCTTGTGCATTGCCATTACTTTCCTAGTCCTTTGGTCGACCCGTCTGAGTTCTTCTCTTGTCCATTTTAAGATTATTATTATTATTATTATTATTATTATGTGAATTTCGCTGGAGTTCCAGATAATCTTATTTATTTCATTCTCAAGGACAGATTCTGTTTCATGCATATACCATTTTGTTGTATGGTCAAAATTTAGTTCTTTGCATAATTTCTAGTGGATCACCTTCCCAACCCAGTCGTGCCTAGCTTTGTATTCAAGGTGCTAGTTTGCTACAGATTATTATTATTATTATTATTATTATTATTATTATTTCACTGATAGTATAAAGCGATGATTCTTCCAGATCATGCTACTGTAGAGCCACACCACTGTAACCCCAACAAAACGCTCAGAGAAACAGCTAGATGGTAGCTACACAAAGATGTTGCGCAGTGTCCTTAAAAAATCTTAGGAGCAGCATCCCACAAGAAAACAACTGTAAGCTCACTTGCCTCCTATGACGCAAACTATCCAGGTGAGTCAAAGAAGATATACTGGGTGCAGCTGGATAAGCAAGGACGAACCCATATGTGACATTCTCCTGTGGACACCAACATATAGACACGCTAGAGTGAGCTAACAAAGATCAACTCTGCCCGTATTCTGGATGCCGCTCAGAAGACCTGCAAGGAACGATGGCAGTTAGGGACGGTTGGCAAGAATGAGTCATGGGAATCTGTGCTAAAAGTACGACTTGATGATGAATAATTCTATTTCTTATTTTCAAAAATAATTTCAGTTGATTTTATTAGTTAACGTTAACTAATAAAATGAAGATATTAATTTTTATTAATTGTTTTGATTCAATTAATCTTGAGCAAACTATCATAATTTATTTAATTTACAAACTTTATTATGATGAATATGGATCGTAATTCCAAGTTTTGAGAGAGATTAATGATGTTTTTCTTTCTGTTACCTGATAATTAGAATTAGAAACCCGGCAGTTTCTGTCATTCTTTACACTATCACAAGGAGAAGTGTTCACAAACTCTTCAGTGCTTAGTTAATTAGCAGAAAGGAATCCTAATATTGGGCTATTTATTTTCCAAGGGGTCTGAGAAGGCACACCTGACTTGTCAATTTTCCACTCACGTCTCCTTGATACGCGTCGAAGCATTAAAGTTTTAACTCACTTTTAAAGATAAAACTACTTGAAATTTGTAAAATATTCAAGAATAATTCACTCATGAAACATGGGTCTTCAGTTTCAGCTTTTTTGTTTAATGGCATATCAAACTTCATGAGATATTTAATACCAAATTATTCTTTGTAGAAGAACGGTAGTTGTAATATTTAACAAATAGCTGGAGATGGGGGGTTCATACCTTTCCCATGGGGATTAGTCCGAGAGTGAACATAATAGCTTGACTGGATGTTGAACTAGTTTAATTACGATTTAGCAGTCCAGAACGTTAGACACTACGCTACTGGGACTCCCCACTAAACACGGCCATTAAAATGGACCTTAAATTCTTATATATATTTGTATTATCGTCTTTTTTATAAGTTGCTATTTTCTTTTCGTTCTGCCTTTTTTTCTCCAGTTCCTTCATGCCAATCGTCGTCATTGTATTATTATTATTATTATTATTATTATTATTAGTAGTAGTAGTAGTAGTAGTAGTAGTAGTAGTTAAGACAATACTACTACTGAAACTTCTATTAGCAGACACTAGTTTATTTCAATTAGAAAGTAATTTTTCTTTGCGGGGGAAAAAGCTAGTATTTTTCACATTTAAGGAAAATTTGCTGAACGTCTCAGTTATCGGAAATAGCCAAGGAAAGAAAGAAAGAAAAAAAAAGTAAAAAAGAAAGAAAAAAAGGAATCTGTGGCTCCTAATCAAGCGACGTATTTCAGCTCGAACAATTCACTTGATTGCCATTGAATCATTGCACGCAGAAAACAGACCGCATTCAAAAACAGTGAATAAAAAAGAGCAAACAGAAAAAAAAAGGAATAATATGAAGACTATTGACAAAATTCGAACACGAATAGTCGGATTTACTTAGTCTCAGCAGATATTTAACTATATTGGAACGTGTACTCTAGCATTCCCATGTCCATATTTATGTACACTTTCATAGGTACAGCCTCAAATTTCACTCGTGCTCTAACACAATGAATTGCATGTACACACGCGCATATATATATATACATACATATATATATTAATACATATATATATATATATATATATATATACGAGGGTCGACTGAAAAGTTCATAGGCTGATCAAGCTACTCTCATGAAATGTGACCAAATAACGTTTATTTTTCGAGACCCTTCTTTGTGGTTCACACACTTCTTCCATCAGTGTTTGTATCGCATTGGTTAAAAATGCCATCCATAACAGATATGACGTCATCATATGAGCATTTTAGGCTACTTTGTATATATGCATATACATAAATCAATATAAATGAATATAAATGATCATATATATATATATATATATACATATATACATACATATATATATATATATATATATATATATATATATATATATATATATATATAAGAAGTTTTATAATTTGCTTGAAGCATTGTGTATATATTGGTTTGGAGGTGGATTTTGAAGGCTATCACAATGCACGTGTAAAGAAAAAATAATAATACGGTAACAATGATGTTGTGTGTTAACCTGTATTTAATTCTTGAATTTTTGAGACAATATCTCTTTTTCAAAAGATCACTGGAACTGAAGCCGTCTAGTTATGGTATTTCTTTAAAAAATGAATATATATATATATTTAAAAAAAAAAAAAAATAAATAAAATTTATTTTATTTTATTTTTTAAACGGAATATGCATTTTCAAAATTTAAAAAAGAAATTCCGGCTCTGAAGACGAACGTTCGTTTGTACCACTGTTGTTTGTAACAGTTTACTCACACCGTCTCTCCATCACAAACATTTCGCTCTTGATGAAGACCGTCTTAATAAAAGGTCGAAACAGATTTCTGTCAGCGAGTTATAACATCATGTAACATATATATATATATATATATATTTAATTTGCTGAGTTTTTAAAGATCAATGTTTATTATAAACAGCTACCCAGGTTTCTTGCTAGGGTAGCTGTTTATAATAAACATTGATCTTTAAAAACTCAGCAAATTAAATAAATATTAGCTCTCACAATTTGTGATTGAGCACTGTATTTTCTTTGTTTCATCACACAAAAAATTGTTTTTATATATACCTATATATATATATATATATAATATATAATATATATCTTATTATAATGGAGATTGTGGGTTTGTCAGTCTGTAACCGAAACTATATTACTATACAAGTCACAATTCCTTTCGTTATTTACATCATATTCTCCATGATTTTATTTTTATTTAAACCTCAATTATTAATAAAATTGTTTTACATTACTTACACTGTTGACCATATCTACATACTAATAACATGCACTTGTATTTATATATACAACAAAATAGAGGTTTCCAGTGTGAATGGGAAGGCTAATTTGCATATTGATCTTAAAAAATTGATTTTAATAAATATATGCTTAGTATTATTGATTTCTAATTGTTTGGTTTTATCTTATTGAATATGAGCAAACATCTCTTCAATAAATCTTAAAAGAAATCTCTTAACAAGAAGAAATAACTGTAATATTATTCTTTACTTCCTATCTTAAATAAACAGTTTAATTAGGAAAATTTACCAATGAAAGACGGGAGTAACGGAAAATGATGGAAGAGTTAGTTTCAAAGTTGTTCTATTTTTCAATCATACCCCCTCTGTTCAAAATGTTTTTATCTACATTCTTATTCAGTTTCATTAGCCTTTCTAATTTAATATGATATTTTATCATAAATTTTAACTAAAATACTTGCACCCGGAGGGTGCATATATTTGCTAGTATATATATATATATATATATATATATATATATATTATAAGAATGTGTGTATACAGGGAGTGTTACAAAGATACATCAGTCTTCTTGACAATTTGTATTTACACTATTTTTACTTCTTTGTATTCCATAAAAAATAGTTGTAGAGAACCGAGCCTACGATGATTCGCCTTTTAAGAGATTTTCTGAGTGATCGAGTTGAAAGCTTGGACACATAATCGAAAGTTTCAACAGTTCACCGACCTGAGTTCTTTCAATCCTGAACATTTTCCAGTCTCACAAATTTTATCCAATAAACGCAATATAGTCGACTTGACCGAAAGCACATTCGTCTTTAGAAGATGAACTGGTGGACATCACACAAAGGAACAGCTACAAGAATTAAGCTAGCTAGCAGACATTTAAACTGCAAAAATACTGCACAGTTGTCACGTGACTAATATTATAGAACGAAATTGACATATAAAGTCTGTTACATTTAGGATTGGGTCTTTTTATGAAACACGCTCTATTTGGGTGTGTACGTGTCAGTAAGTTACACAGATTATATCAAACCGCATATGTATTTATATCTTAAAATATAGATACAGAGAAATATCTACAGTTTTAAGTATAAATCAATATGCACACGTTCATAAATATTAAATCAGTTTGCCGAATATCTTTTGTTAGAGTATGATAGTATACATCTATTATTCGAGTCATGGAAAATTTATTCTGAAAAAGGTTACATGAATTTTTAATTATAAATTTAATAAATTAGCAGAGACTGCAAGGTAGAATAATTGAAGTTTATTGCTTAAAAAGCATGGTAAAGGGAAACACGCAAAAAGTCATTATGATAATGCTTTACGAAAGAAGGAAAGCGTATATGAGAAGAAATAAAGAAGGAAAGAAAGAAAAGAGTATATGTGAAGAAAGAAAGTAGGAAGAAAGAAAGAGTAATAGAAAAAGAAAGAAAGAATATATGAGAAGAATAAAAAAGAAAGGAAAGGAAGAAAGAAAAGATATTGAGAAGAAAGAAGGAAAGAAGAAGAAAGAAAGAAAAGAGTAATAGAAGAAAGAAAAAAGAAAGAAAGAAGAAAAAAGAGTATATGAGAAGAAAGAAGAAAGAAAAAGAAAGAAAAAGAAATGAAAAGAAAAAGAAAGAAAGAAAGAAAGAAAGAGTTATGAGAAGAAAGAAAAAAGAAAGAAAGAAAGAAAAGAGTATATGAGAAGAAAGAAAAAAGAAAGAAAGAAAGAAAGAAAGAGAAGAAAGAAAGAAAGAAAGAAAGAAAGAGTATATGAGAAGAAAGAAAAAAGAAAGAAAGAAAAGAGTAATATGAGAAAGAAAAAAGAAAAAGAAAGAAGAAGAAGAAAGAAAAAAAGAAAGAAAAGAAAGAAAAGAGTATATGAGAAGAAAGAAAAAAGAAAGAAAGAAAGAAAGAAAGAGTATATGAGAAGAAAGAAAAAGAAAAAAGAAGAAAGAAAGAGTATATGAGAAGAAAGAAAGAAAGAAAGAAAGAAAGAAAGAGTATATGAGAAGAAAGAAAGAAAGAAATTCATGAATTGAATGAATAAAATTAGATTCAGGTTTGGCACAAGTTTCAAAAGATTACAGATTTTAATATTTCATTTGAAAAAAAAAAAAAAGATTTTCTTCTTACATTGATAAAAATATAGACCATTTAACAAGTAGTTATTTACCCAACCCACTTGCCATGTGTAATCATATTCTGTTTCAACCTTCATCCTATCCCAAAATGCATTTTTTTCATTGCCTCTTATATAGTGTTGTTTATAATTTATAGGGCTATTAATAAAAGAAAATATAATGGCATTTTTCAAAACATTTGAAATAAACTAAGACAGACTTCCTAAACCAATAGTTATTCACCTTTTTCTATCACTGCATCCCTTGGGATTTTGAAAATCCCTTCCCGCACCTATGGTCCTAGCACATAATACAATTAAACACACAGTGACTAAGTAAAAAACAAAAAATGCAATTATAGTATTTGTTGTAGGTTTGTATGTATTATTCTGATTTTTCGGACTG
>CM042144.1:122778645-122788645 GCA_023376005.1 Doryteuthis pealeii | reverse complement strand
TTTCACAGTACCAATCGATATAATGTTGTATACCCTTTTCTTACTTCTTACTTCTAGTCGTCTTCTCTTCTGGTCGGCTTTGGTTCTATCTTCTAACATCTTGCGTCTGGGGTTGTCGTGGGGACTTCAGTCTGGTTTTCCATGCTAGGGATTTCTCCTTATCAGAAGCCCTGTGTCATTGTTAGTTTTTAGTAAACACAAGACTTCAATTTTCTTTTAATGTTCTTTATTCGGTAAATCCCCAACCCAGACATAACATAGCGCGCGTGAGTTCCAGTTTTAGGCAGAGCATAAAATGGCCGCTGCTCTGCCTGACATATAACTGCAAACTGGATGATCATACTTACGACCTTGTATCACATCCGACCTTTGGCGAATGGGTTGGGTAATTATCTAAGCGTCTCATCGTGGTGTAATGGTTAGCAAGCTCGTCTTGCAGATCTATTACTACTAAAAAGCGAGTTTAATTCTCACTGGATGCCCATATTCGCAACCTTGTATCACATTCTACCCGTAGCGAACGGGTTGGCTAAACACCTAAATTTTATGGGTTGATTTATTTAGAGGTTTGAATTGAAAGTTATGGGGATTTGGCCCCTATATTTTTACAGCATGTGGAATTGACCGAATTAAAATAATTAAGTTATCTTAAACAACTAGTTTTACAGTGGTATGTCATGAGTTTAGAATTAGGTAAACAAAAGAGAATCGAATGAATATTAGTTTGGAAATATTTTAGAAACAATAGAAACAATGGTTTAAATTCATCCGATAATTTACGTCACCAGAATTCCACAGATACCAAAATCATTCGATATTGCATCATTGCAAATCACCTGATATTTGATGAATATTTTAGCTTAATGATCACAATAGATAATGACAATAAGAAAATTATAAAAAGGCCCATTTAGCTGAAAGACAAAAGAGACACGGACAGTGAGGAGCTTTCGCTCTTCCTGACTCGACAGAGTTGGAGCGGATGCTCTTAACTCGACAGTGGGAACGTCCGAAAACATCAAATATGACTCAAAAGGTCCGTCTATTTTTTCGTCTCCTATTTCTCTCTCTCTCTCTCTCTCTCTCTCTCTCTCTCTCTCTCTCTCTCTCTCTCTCGCTCAACAACAACAAATTTCAACTTTCAATCACAAGTTCCAATCACAGACAAAACTATTATCATGTTGACACAAGCAATTACACTAATATAAACACCATGTCACAGTCGTCACACACAACTATGCACAGACACAATCAGACTGCAACACCACTGAAAGAACAATGAAACTATATTAATTGTATTTATGTATATAAAGATTGTTTCCTTTATCAATGTCTTCTTCTTTTTTACCTATGGAAACTACATTTCCGTAGTCCTATACATATAAATTGGGGGACCCATAACTCGGATCTCCAACTCCTCAACCATACACTCCCCAAACAAACCGGGTCCCAACAAAGTATGAAAATATTGAAAACTACGTTATAATTGATAAGTTGGGTTTTTAAAAGGGATACAATCAGACTGGGTTGTAGTCGGCTGGAAGGACCAGTCAATACGTTCGTAGATTTAAGATAGAGGTTTTTATTGCAGAGAGAGATAGACAAGGAATAGTGAGGTACGCTACTAATCTTCGAAACCAGCGCACCATAATGTCGTGCTCACTATATATTTAGCCAGACCATATGGGTGAGAGAGAGAGAGAGAGAAAGAGTGTGGAATATTCCATTAGAGCAGAATATATAACGGTTTAGCTTTGAGAAGGCAGATTTTGGCGTGAAACACAAATATATGACACTGCCGAATAATACGGTTGTTTTCTGTTTGTTTCTACTAAACGTCCTACATGGATGTTTGGAAGTGCGGTTTCCCGTACTATCTTCACCCCCATCCCCTGTTGCTGCAGGGCATTTGTAAGTGGAGACCCTCGAGCCTGTACAGTTGTTTTTTTTTTCGGTGAAGTGCGACTTGCACGTGACCATACCCGTCAGTTTTCTCGTTTAAACTCAGGATCATTGGTTTTTCTGTTATAATTTCCTTCTCTTAAGCAGAGAACCGTGCAAATTGAAAAAGTCTGATACCCTAAAGGGATGTTTGCAATTGTAAGAACAGCAGAAGCAAGGGGTACGCACTGACCCTAACGATTGTGCTGGTAAGGTGACGGAGCCATTGTAGAGTCTTTTGAATTAGTACAATCATCGATAATAGAATATAATATTAGTAAAATTTTCCGTCCATGAAAGTGTGTATTTTCAAATATTGCATACTTATCTATGGGAGTAAAATGAGGAAATTAATCCGACAGTATACGGAAAAAATGTTGAACAAACACGGGATGGAAATTTATTAGTCGTAGTGTCGATGTTCGAACATTTCGGTTTATAAAGAGACCTTCTTCAGGACAATGAAACTAGTCAAGAAGAAAAAGTTTTTTTTCGTAGATTAGCGTTCATAATTGTATATTAATGACGTGATTAGTGCATGTGAACGATAACGAACTGAAAAAGGTTTCTTTATAAATCGAAATGTTCGAACATCGACACTACGACTAATAGATTTCCATCCATTGTAACATCCCGTGTCTGTTCTACATTTTCCCCATATTTATGTATGTATTTACCAACTAATCCGCACGTGTAGGATGTGACACAAGGTCAATTAATTTAACGAAGTTTAACAGGTTTGAATTCAGAGTTTTCCTTCTCCTAGACTGGTTGCCGTACCATGGTTGAAGAGTCCACTCTACCTACTATTTACCCATAGATGGAGGGGAATAGCTGTATTCATACCTTTCCTAAGGGTATTAGTGCTATGGGAAATGCAAACAGCCTCGTCTATGATTTGAACTCGTGTCACCGTATCCATTTGCTACGACGGCAACCACTAGACCACGAACGGATGCATCTACTAATCATTTACTAATAATAGATTAAAACATTGGAGCCGGACTGTAACATCCTAGTACACGAGTTAGATCTCAAATCACGCTATTATATTCACCCATCCCCCATCTATGGGTTAGATAGTACCACTATTGTTCTTCTACAAGAATGGCTTTGGCATTAGATAACCCACGAAGTTTAATATTCCATTAGACAAAGAAACCAAGAAGCCTGGAATCTTCGTGATAGATTTAACATATTTTTATTGGTACACATAAAGACATATGAAACTGATTGTATGTTAAATATATGTATTAGGAAGCGCGTGGTGTAATGGTTAAAGTCATGGGAAATGAACTCGTCGCCCCGAGTTCAAATCCTGGATGTGGAAATTGCATTTCACTTAGCGCTAATACCCTTGGGAAAGGCATGAATCCTACTCTCCTTCCAGCTGTGGATAAATAGTAGGGTAGACTGGGCTCTTTAATCTTGGTTAGGCAAGTAGAAGGAAAACTCTGAATTCAAACCTGTTGAACTCCGCTTAAGAAATTGACCTTGTGTCACATCCTGCTCGTGCGGAGGGGTTGGTAAATATATATATCAAATATATGTTCAGTAAATCTTTCTGCGTTTCTTCTAATTGTACAAATGTATCCTTTTCTATATACATATGTATGCGAGTGCCCGTTCTCGAATCTATGTGTATATGCGTGTATGTATATGTGTTTGTGTGTTTCTATGTGTCTGTGTGCCCACGCACATGCTCAGTTATTTGTACATGCCCAACCCCCCACTTTGGTTTCCGGACAAAATCAAATCAATGACCTTACTAAGTACACCTAATTCAAGTATGCGCCTATACACAATTTCCTACGTAATGAAACGAAGTGATCGCAGCACGTCGGCTTATTTACGTGATAAGACTGATTAGCTGCATACGTATGTGTGAATGGGGAGGTTTCAAAAGGCGCAATGATATGTTCCAATGTGTAAACAATAATTCAAGAAGGAAGGCTTACTGAAAGGTGTTTACATTTGTCATACTAAGTAAATAAGGATGCACGGGGTGGGGGGTGGGGGTTGTGAGGGAGGGGGAGATAATAATGTGCCATATATCCTGTGCTTAAATACATACCTATCCGTTGTTTAAAGGCGGGAAATTCTCAAGAGCAATAGAATACACGATTGTTCGAAAGAAATAAAACACAACGCTGAATGGAACAATATTACAGATCATTTGCAAATTAAATTCTTCTATAAAAACACGTAGAAAAGTGTCACGATGAGATCTCACGAGAGTTTAAATAGGCATATTTGTAGGATAGAAGAGGATGTCAATAAAAAGGCAAATAAATAATTGAAATGTTCCTATTATTTACATAGAGAGAGAGAATGACAGTAAGTTCCTTTTGAGAATATAATCTTATAACTTATATTGTGTATATAATCTAAAACTGAACGTTCTAAAAAATACAACTATGTTACTCAGCTATTCACATCTTCTTCTTAATTCTTTCTTTGTCTCTCACTAAATCTTATTATAATGGAGATTGTATGTTTGTCTGTCTGTAACCGAACTACACAAGTCACAATTCCCTTTGTTATTTACACACATTCTCCATGATTTTATTTTTTATTTAAACCTCAATTATTAGTAAAATTGTTTTACATCATTAAGACTGTTAACAATATCTACATACTAATAACATGCAATTATATTTATATATTCAACGAAATAGCGTTTACAGTGTGAATGGAAGGCTAATTTGCATATTGATCTTTAAAAATTTGATTTTAATAAATAGATGCTTAGTATTATTGATTTCTAATTGTTTGGTTTTATCTTAATAAATATGAGCAAAAATCTCGGGGATAAATCTTAACAGAAATCTATTAACATAAAGAAATAACTGTAATTTTATTCTTTTCTTCCTATTTTAACTAAATAGTTAAATTAGGAAAATTTACCAATGAAAGACGGGAGTAAGGGAAAATGGTGGAACAGTTAGTTTCAAAGTTGTTCTATTTTCCGATTATACCCCGTCTGTTCCAAATATTTTTATCTGAATTCTTATTCAGTTTCATTAGCCTTTCTAATTTAATATGATATTTTATTACATTAAAACTTAAATACTTGCACCCGGAGGGTGCATATATTTGCTAGTATATATAATATCTCTCTCCTTCCCAATTGGTTCTCTTCTGAACCATTATATATATATATATATATATATATATATATATATATATATATTATATATATATATATACGCATGGTCTTTATCTCAGTAATTAACTTGCTTAATTGTTACCGTCGTAGAAAATGGACTTGACGACACGATTTCAAATTCTAGCCGAGGCCATTTGTATTTAACGTGAGAAAGATATGGTTCAAACTATTCTCCCTCCTGCTATGGTTAAATAATATCATGGACTGAGCTCTTTAACCTTTGTTAGACAACCAGTCGAGGAGAAGGAAAACCCGGAATTAAAATTTGTCAAACTTCGCTTAAAAATTGACCATGTATCGCATCCTACTCGTTCGGAGGAGTTGGTAAACATAGATGATATATGATTTATTTTTTTGTTTTCTGTTATATATATATATATATATATATATATATATATATATATTATATATTAAGTTTGAAATTCTTTGATATATTTACAAGGTTTATTTCATGGAACAGAAACGTCTTGAACAGCGTTTAATATGATAATTGTTTTAAGTGGTTGTGTAAATAAATATTTTGTTATGAATGTTTTCTGTAAATAGAGCAACTGAAACACACACACATACACACGCACACAAACACACACACATACATACATACATACATATAAAATATATATAATGAGTCAGAGAGAGAGAGAGAGAGAGAGAGAGAGAAGAGAGAGAGAGAGAGGGAGGGAGAGGGAGAGAGAGGGGGGTGGTATAGAGATGAAAAAAAAAACCAAAGATTGCATGAACAAAATTCATGTAACCTTTAGTAACGAAACCAAACAGATATATAAATATATATATATATATACGAGCATTAAAATCGAAAGGAAAGAAAACTCTTTAATGTCGCCATGTTTAGTTCTTGTCTGCCTTCTTTGCTTTTCTCCGCTGGTGCAAGCACAGGAAATGGAGCAAATGATTACATCACGCTTGATGCAGTCAGCCATCTTTCAATGGCAAGGCAGCGACTTCCGACCGACTAGTCAAGTGTAGGCTGGCTTTAGTTTGTGTGAGCAACGCTGTGAATGATACATTGACGTCCGCTTTCTTCTCTTTGTTCTTCTCATTTTCAACTCAGTAACACCAACATTTCTTTATACATTCAAATGTTTGAACAATGCTTTATCACCAGAAGTTACTATTAAAAAGAATACTGTCTTTACGAATTTCATTCATCCCAGTAAAACGCTTTTATATTTTGAAACAGTCAACATTAGTTTTTTAAAAAATGTTTTCAGATGAGGCATTTTCACTACAACTGTTTAATCACTAATTTTATCCAATGGGTAATTCCATATCAATTCATCCTGGCCACGTTACCCCCCCACTTTAATTTTTCTGAAATTTTGTCCAGGTGTGTATAATGTTAAAGTTAGACAATCCCCCAAATTTGAGTTTCCGATTCCAAAAACTGGCGAGGTATGTTGATTTTTAGCTCTCCAAATTTGAGGGGGGTTCGCGAAAAATGGCGACTTTTTGTAATCTATTCTTGTCTGTAAAAATGTTTTAGAGTTTTCTTACTCCTAAAGATTGGTTTATAAAAAGCATTTTCTCCCTGGGAATCAAAAAATGCTATCTAAAACGTCTTAAAGTTAACCAGTTAATGATTTCTGATTTGTAAAATTTAATTTGAAATTGTAGCTTTGGTTCTGAGCAAAAACCAAACTATCTTTTTTGTACAAATAATGTTCAAAATAAGTGAAATAAAAATAGAAAATATTTTGTCGTAGATGCAGTGCCACATTGGGATATTGATCTTGCTATAAAAAAAAATCAGAAATCATCAATAACTTAAAATTGTTTTTTCATAGCATGTCTTGGTTTCTTTGTGCAGATATGCTTTTATAAGCCAATTTTTAGTTGTAGGGAAGCTCTAGAACTCATTTTACAGACAAAAATAGATTACAAAAAGTCGCCATTTTTCGCGAACCCCACAAAATTCAGAGAGCTAAAAATCGACAAAACTCCGCTATTTTTTGGAATTGGAAGCTCAAATTTGGGGGATTGTCTAACTTTAACATAGTCCACACTTGGGGAAAAAATTAAGAAAAATTGAAGAGAGTGGGTGACAATTTTACTTTTTCCTGGATAATTTGACATGGAATTACTCCAATCTCATTAGGGATATTTTTGTGGGAAAATAATAATTCGCAAATTAAATGTATAAGCTATTTCCAAGAATTCTAAAAAGACTGATTTTATTACATAATGGATAGGTATCCAATTCATTTTGTAATGAAGTGTGATATTTGAATTTAAAAGTTAACTGGAATATTCGTCAGGAGAATCATTAAAATAACAATAGATTTTGATTGACACTTTTAGCGTCGCATTCTCATTGGTGGGGAGTGCCACGTGATAACAGAATATGTGGGAAAAGTTTAGAGTAGTTGATGAAGTGAGATTTAATCGCTCCACGAAACCGTACATTCTGAGTTATTCTCCGCGCGTTAGTATGTTGGGTCTTGGGGAAAATAAAAGTCATCATAGTTAAAATGAGTATTTATGTTCATTAATAATAATAAGTAATGGATGCAGAAATTCAACAACGTAAGGCAGCCGAAGACAACCGAGAAGATGAGAAGACCAGAGAAGATAAGAATACGGTTATCCAAAGATTTGACTAACCCAACAATGTTAAACATGCCGTAAACCAACCATCATCATCATCATGTCGCGCTATTAGTACGGATATCCATGACAATCTTCGCCAACCTTTCCTATCATTCCTATCATTCATTTTCCCAGAGGTCCTCTTGCATCCCTTGCTGGGCGGCCCACACTAGCATGTTACAGGAGAACGTCACTTATGAGCTCATCCTTGCTTCTCCAGCAGTTACTCGAATGGTTGTGAGATGGGGGGCAGGTGGCCATATAGCTGTTTCCTCGTGGGGTGCTGCTTCCACGAGGACTGCACGCAGCATTCTTGTGCAGCTCCCATCCAGCTTATTCTCAAGGCTCCATCCGTTTATACAACCACCGCCTGAAGAATTGTCGCTTTAGCTTGTCAGTGAGATCGGATTTCCATACTGATAATTTGCCACGCTTTTCCTATTCGTGTATTTACATCGCTTTCTGTGGATAGGATATTACCACCTGGTATGTGAATTGTTCTACTGGCTAAGGGGCTTACCGTTGAGTAAACATATGTACTCTGTTTTATCGGAGTTTACATACAGGCCAATATTATTTGCAGCCTTCTCTAGGCTATGCAGTAGTGACTCGGCCTGTGGTGGTGTATCTGCAAGGAGTGCAAGTCATCAGCGTAGTCCGCATCTGTGATTTTCTGTATATCGCCTGCTTCTTGCCTTTTTTAGTGTGAAGCCTTCTTTCTTTATGGATCTAATGATGTTCGGAGTACATAGTCTAAGCATATGCTAGTGTATCTCCTTGTAGGACTCCAGTTCCGATGTCGAAGAAATCTGTGTCGCCATCGGGTGAGCGTGTAGAGCATAATTATAGCAGCAACAGTTTCTTCTGGTAGCCGTATGCTATAGTATTTGTTCCATTTTTCCTCTGTGTATGGAATCAAATGCCTTGGAAAAATCTACGAATAGTAGCTTTGCCTATCTTTACTTGATTTTACCTTTAGTTTAATATTTAGAAGCATTTACAAACAATAAATTATAGATCAATTTAACTGCAAAATTGCTTGAATATTGCTATCATTTTTTATCGTAAATTTGTACAACACAGATATACAGTGGAGCCGCAGATGGTCTTTAGATGTGTACATGAAATAAGTTTTGGTGCAAAACTTTCGTCTGTCAAAGCAAATATAATTTTATACTTACTACTACTACTACTACTACTACTACTAATAATAATAATGATAATTAGAAATCAGGGGAAGAATCTAGTCTATCTAAACTACAGCACTGTTAAGATCGGCTAGAATACTCAGAAGAGTCCTAGAGACCTGAGGAAATTTGCTGTCTCTCAGCATCATCAGTTAGGGCAGGTGTGAAAAACTGCATAATAATAATAATAATAATAATAATAATAATCAAAAAAAAAGCTTAGAAAAAAGACTAAAGGAACTGTAAATCAGAGGAAGAATTAAGATCATCCAGACAACAGCATTGTTAAAATCAGCTGGAATGCTCAGGAGTCTCTTGGAGATATGAGGAGAGTTGTTGTCCCTCAAACTACAGTGAAAGACCACCAGCTAAGGCTGGTGTGTTAAACTACTACTACTACTTCTACTACTACTACTACTACTACTACTACTACTAATAATAATAATAATAATACCAAAAGAACCAAACTATGTAAAAACTAAAATAGATAAGACAGGAGATATGTGGGGATAGAGATTATCGACAGTTAACCGCTTAATAAATCAATAAGACGAACTGACACACAAGGAGTAAAACAACAACACGATTGGGAGAACTGTGCTCTACTGGGAATTGTGCAAGTGATTAAACTTTGATCATAGGAACAAATGATACGTGCTCATCCCAAAATCTGTCCGTTTTAATAAGACATAGCTTTCTCTTGAATTTGAGAGGAAAACGGATCACTTAAAACAATTATGACCCCCCCGAAAAAAAAAAAACCCGGAAAAGTGAATGGAGGAACTGGAAGTCCGAGGAATAAAACCGTCTAGACCCTAGCACTGTTGAACTCGATTATTTTTTGTCTTTATGCTATTTGCCTTTTTATTTGAAATTACTTTTGAACTCAGCATTAGTTTTTTTTTTTTCGTTTGTGTGTGTTAGTTACATTTAACGCACGAAGTGGTTTACAAGATAAATCATTCACTTGGCTAAATGTAACTATCAGTTTTAATCTCATTCAAAATACTTGACCTTGTGTCACATTCAGCTCTATGGAAGGGTTGTTAAATACATATTTGATACAGGTTTCCTTTTAATTTAGATTATTCTAAAT
>CM042144.1:122766145-122773645 GCA_023376005.1 Doryteuthis pealeii | reverse complement strand
AAAATAAAATCAGAAAATTAAAAAAAAAAAACTTTTCATCACAAAATGACATTCAGTCTATTTAAAGGTTTTAGTTCATTTTTTTTTTCTTATCAAAAATATTTTTTTTAAAATGTCTTCAAGAATGAAAATAAACTCGGACTTTCGTAAAAAGAAATCGTTTGAGAGAATTTAAATCGAAACGTTGCTGTATATTTACTGAACATCAATTTTCAAGGCATTCATTATTATGAATGGATTTGGATAAAATCACGAGAAAAATATGAAGAAATATTGATTAATTTTATGCATATGTTTATTTATTCGTGAGAACTTCTGAATTCTATTACTCTCACTTTATTTGAACTTACAATTCAACAGTTAATCTATTTATCTATATTCATATTCCCTTCCATTCATATATATATATATATATATATATATATATATATATATATATATATATTATATTATATTATATTATATTTATTTAATTTGTTGTTTTATTCGTTTTTTTTGTCCTTTTCTCTCATTTTTGCTTCCCTGACAGTCAATGAGATACTATCTAAACACTCAGGGAATTTAAGACATAAAATGGCTTCGTCATAGGGAGAAAATATTGATAGAAACGAATTTCTATTTGTTTTTTACTGGTTTGATTTTGAAAGCTGTGAGAAATGTTCGGTGATATACAGAAAATTCTGGGTAACCTGACAGACGAAGCCACTGGTCGATATTTACACATTTTCTGGTGTAAAAATAACATATTAACAATCATATATAAAAATACATTTGTGTAAATACATGTACAGCTTTGTTAATCAATCCGCAGCTTCAGGATAAAAAAATCCATTTCTGTTAGACAACACATTATCCACAGATCATCTAGTTCGAATATGATTGAGTAGAATTTTCATATAAAAATTCTGGGATGGTTTTCTATAGACTAAGATTGATATATTATACAGTTATTTTGGGTTAGTATAGAAATATAATAATTATGAGGTCGTGTTGGCAGCAGGGATCTCCATGGCTCTTCCTAGTCACCTATCCCTATTGGCCATCCCTCCTGAAAGGTCCTCAGTACAGCATCCATTATCCGAACATAGCCAATCGATGCAGGTTTTTGCTGGCCGACTCACAGTGGTGTGTCCATATGTAGGTGCCCATAGAAGAATGTTGCATGTCTCATTCTTGCTTCTCAAGCAATGTCGAACACGTCTTGTTCGTCTTATCCGGATGGTTTGTGTGATAGGAGGCAAGTAGTTGTACAGCTGCTGTTTTTTTTGGGGGGGGGGTGTTGCTTCCAGGATTTGTTCAAGACAGCACACAGCATCATTTACAGATCCTATGTAACTTTTTCTCCTAGCGTTTCGTTAGAGTCCAAGCTATGCAGTTATACAGTAGTAGTGACACGGCTACTTATTGGATAAATTATCGTTTTGTCTTATCAGAGAGATCAGATTTTCATATGGTCTATTATCTCTCTGGGCGGCCACAAACGGACTATCAGTAATATGGAGATCCGACCTCACTGACAGACTAAAGTAACAGTTCTTCCAGGCTGTGGTTATATCAGTGCTGCTGTATGGCTGCACCACCTGGATCCTGACAAAGCGCCTCGAAAATAAGCTAGATGGTACCTGCACAAGAACGCTGCGGGTAGTCCTGAACAAGTCATGGAAGCAGCACCCACAAAGAAGCAACTGTATGGTCACCTGCCCCCCCATCTCAAACCATCCGGGTGAGACGGACTAGACACGCAGGACACTGCTGGAGAAACGGGTATGAGCTCATAAGCGACGTTCTCCTGTGGAAGTTAACACATAGACATGCTAACGTAGGACGCCCGCTAAGGACCTACATTGACCAACTATGCGAAGACTCTAGATGCTGCACAGAGGACCTCCCAGGGGCCACGAGTAATAGGGAAGGTTGGCGAAAGATTCTCATGGATATCCGCGCTGCGCGCGCGACATGATAATGATAATGATGATGATTATCTCTCTATAGCAGTTCATGCCTTTCCAACGCGTATATTGACATCACTTTTTATAGATAAATGTAGAGATCGATAAAGGAATAGAAATAATGTCTATTGTTACACAAATTTGCTGCTTTTGAAATCCTGATTTTGATTTTGGTTTTCAACATCACAATTTGAATATGTAACCCAGAGAACTAAATAAAAATCAGGTTGAGATTGCACTCTATGACACTAAACGGCATCTGTTGGTGATTACGTTCACTTTCGGACTAATATGATGTAACAGTCCACCAAGTTAACCAACACCGCTACGGCGTTTCCTCCCTCCATTCAGATTGCATTGGCTGATTGATTAAAATTAGACGCGTAACAATGAACATTCACTAAGAATGTATCAATACGGACTTTTCCTCCTTACCGTGTCATCATCATCATCATCATCATCCATAACAGCAGCGGCAACAGAATCAAAGGCTTTGATTCTATATCCTTAGAAATATTTACTTGTTCTCAAACGTTTACAATTGGTTTAAGCCTCATTGGGAACTAAGTCCGTACGGTAATATTCGTGTTTGTCTATCGGCATTGAGATGACCCTTATCAAAGATGAAGCTTAGTAAATGAACTGCACGAATGCAATAGCGAGTTCGATTCTCATTGGGTGCCCAGTATTTGTGACCTTGAGTCACATCTTACCCGTGGCGAAGGAGTTGGGTAAATAAAATCATCTTGATCCACGTGAACGTTATTGAAACATGTTCTTTCTATATTTTTTCAATAACCAAAAAAAAAAAATGTTTTTAGCTTAATCCGTACTTGACGATTCAAGTTCTTAATGAAGAACATATTTATAACAATAAACTTAATTTGAATCTAGCAAAATGAATAAAATAAAATGCATAAAGTTGATTGAGTAGAAAATATGACTTTATATCACAATTTATCTTCATCTAATAAAATAAAAAAAAGCATATCTCTTCTTCTATGGAACGTAACTCTTGACATTACGTTTCTTGATTTATGCTATGGTGATTTAACGAAGTCAATAGACTCGGCTTTAATACAAGTAATAAGAATTAAAATATGGATATCATTTATTTCATTTAGCTCCATAATGATATTGTACTTGATTTATTTGTTTACTTGATAACTGTTCATGTCTACATTATTACAAGTATTATTAAGTATTATATTATTAAGTATTAATTAATTAATAAAATAAGTATTAATTAATAAACAACTATTATTAATAATTATTATTTATTTATATATATATATTATAAACTATTATTAATAATTAATAAACAACTAATTAATAAACAACTAATTAATAAACAACTAATTAATAAAATAAGTATTAATTAATTAATTATATTATTAAGTATTATATTATAATACTAATTATAATATTACAATAATTACTTATTATATTACTTATAATATAATATTAAAATTATATTATAAAATTACTTATAATATTATAATAATATTAATTATATTATTAAGTATTATATTACAATAGTAATATAATAGAAAACTAATAGAAACTAATTAATAAACAACTAATTAATAATAATTAATAAACAACTAATTAATAAACAACTAATTAATAAAATAAGTATTAATTAATCAATTAATTATATTATTAAGTATTATATTACAATAGTAATATAATAGAAAATATACAAGTAATAAGAATTAAAATATGGATATCATTTATTTCATTTAGCTCCATAATGATATTGTACTTGATTTATTTGTTTCCTTGATAACTGTTCATGAATTTAAAAAAAATATTTCAGTTGATTTTATTGTAAATTAAGGAAAACGATGAGAGCTGTGTTATACATGAGCTAAATACTACAAAACTGAACTCATCTATTAATAATGGAGATTCGCTTCCGGTTTTTGACTGTAACAAAAACTACGTCACTGCTTACGTCACATTAACCAAAATCGTCATAACATAGAATAAATACACTCAAAATTTGAACATCCAACATTAGACAGTCCTCATTGTTTTTTTTTAAACAAGTTTTAATAAATACATGACTGGTATTATATATCTATATATAGTTTGATTTATTTTAATACATATTTAAAGTTTACATTTCAAATTGTTTTATTTTTTAATCCTTTAATGAATTTGATAATTTTACTTACTTAGAGTACTAACTCGCTGACATTGAATTTTTTTACTCCCACCCTCAGGCAATATGTTTCAAAAATCTATTTTTACATCGCTCGGAGGGTGTTTTTTTAATTTTGCTCCTAAGAATAATGCAATAATAATAATTCAATATAAAAATTCATACTTACGTAGTGGCATCGTTTAGTGTGATCTTTAAACTATGAATTCTGTTTCAAGTTACATAGAATATACCTTACTATATCAAGAATATATGATATAAAAAAATTGTAATGCAATTCTCATAGTTTTCGTCATATAGTAGACGTTTTAGTAGGACAAGATTTTATTTTGTTGAAAGGGTTTAGCTATGTTGAAATGTTTTACAATTTCTTCTGCGTCAGTCGAAATTGCAAAATATTTTTTTTAGAACTGAACCAGGCAAGAGTGTTCATCTCGAAATGTGAAGAGTGTCTGATCGGTTAAATCTTCTGGAATCTTGACTTTAATGATGTCTTTCTACTTACATATTCAGAATCAAAAGGCGCAGAACACATACGCGCACACACACATATACACGCACACGCCCCCCCCCCCACACACATATATATATATATATATATAAATAAATAACAAAAGACTTATAGATCTTGCATTATAGACTATTTCAGGGAGCTTAGACAAAAATGTCTAATTCTCCCGACTCATCAGATGCGAATGATGAATTCTTTATTTTTAAGGCATTTGAAAACAGAGTCTGTTTAAAAAAATATTCTGAAGTTTGAAAAAAGGAGACGGTTTTGAAATATGACATCAAATATTCTATTTTAAGGTGTGAGTATGTAGCGCTGTTAGTGGATTTTTTGGGTATGTGGTAGTGTGTGTGTGTGTATACATTTTTTCTCTAAATGACAGCGGAAGTAAAACTTTATATATATATATATATATATATATATTTATGCATGTTGAATTAAACAAAAGACACATTTCCTGTTTAACAATTTGATTTTGGATCTTTTCAAGTTTTCTGGCCAAATTTTTAATATTTGGGTGGAATTCGTGGATTAGTCCACCAAATTTCATGTCCCGAGTACTTTCTGCACTTCGAAGTGTCATCATCAGGAGTGATGTGTTCAAGTTTTTCAAATTATATTTAATGGATGTGGAGGCTGGAAGGAGGAGAAATGATGGGAAAGGTGTCATAGGAATTTTAAAATGTGTTTTCTTTTCCATCAATTCTTCTCCTTCCAGCCTCCACATCCATTAATATAATTTTGAAAAACTGGAACACGTCACCCCTGATGATGGCACTTCGAAGTGCCGAAAGTACTCGGGACCTGAACTTTGGTAGACTAATCCACGAATTCCACCCAAATATTAAAAAATTGGCCAGAAAACTTGAAAAGATAACAAATAATATTGTTAAAAAGATGTGTCTTTTGTTTAATTCAACATGCATAAATGAAAAAATGCTGCCCAAATACACACACACACACACACACACACATATATATATATATATATATATAATATATATATATATATATATATGTGTGCGTGTGTATATCATCATCATCATCTCGCGCTGTCAGCGCGGATATCCATGACAATCTCTTTCCATCCGTCCCTATCACTCATCATTCTCGGGAGGTCCTCTATGCAGCATCCTGTATCCGCACAGAGCTGATCAATGTACGTCTTTGTTGGTCGGCCCACACTGGTGTGCCCATGTGCTGGCTTCCACAGGAGGACGTCGCTTATGAGTTCGTCCTTGCTTCTCCAGCAGTGTCCCGCGTGTCTTGTCCGTCTTACTCGGATGGTTTGGGTGATATGTGGCAGGTGGCCGTAGAGCTGTTTTCTCGTGGGGTGTTGTTTCCACGTCTTGTTCAGGATCACACGCAGCATTCTTGTGAAGCTCCCATCTAATTTATTCTCTAGTCGCTTCGTTAGGGTCCAGGTGGTGCAGCCATACAGCAGTACTGACACGACAACAGCCTGGAAGAACTGTCTCTTTAACTTGTTTGTGAGATTGGATTTACATATGACCGATATATACATATATATATATGTATACATACTGATATGTATGCATGCCCATATATACGCATATATATGCATTTATCACCTCGCTTTAGAGTTGCCGAAGGTGTAATGGTTTGCCTCGTAGGAAATGGATACGGCAACACGAATTCAAATCCTGGATGAGGCGGATTGCATTTCACATGGCACTGATAGCCTTGAGAAAGATATAAATCCAATATTCTCCCCCCCCCCATCTATGGATAAGTAGTACAATAGTCTGCCTCTTTACCCTTGGTATAGCAACCATTCTAGGAGAAGGAAAATTCTGAATTCAAAACCGTTAAACTTGGAATAAAAATCAACCTTGTGTCACATTCTTGCTCGTGCGGAGGGGTTTGTAAATATGAATACTATCTCTCTTCCCTTCTCTCACTCACACTCCCCGCTCATAAATACACACCTCCACGTATTTTAGTATGATTTTTAAGCCCTGATGCTGACTTGCATAATATCAATATATAAATGCAATGATTATCTTGGTATTATTTGAATTATTCCGACTATTGTCCTCATCTTTATTGTTATCTGTACAACGTTTCGGCCGATGTGCCCTCCGGCCTTCGTCATGTATTGCTCGTCGAACGGGAGCCGTCTTGAACTGGGGATCCTTTTTGTTTTTGAACTCGGGAACCTTGAACCCAACCCTTTATTCAATCCACGGGGTTATCTCGTTCTCATTTTGCTGACCATAGCTGGGGTACAGGTGTTAAGCTGTGCTAATTATTATTCTATGTTATTGTTGCCCTTGACTAGGATTGAACCTAATTAACACAGCTTAATCATAAAGATGAAAACAATAGTCAGAACTATCCAAATAATACCAATTATCAAGCCTCATCTTAAACATTCAGAGAAATAGATTATTTTGGTGTTTACCTAGTCAATTGCCAGTTTCATGACGATGGGATGAAACAATTTACAGTGTTCCCAGGTCTTTATCAGAGGTAAGAGAGAGAGAGAGAGAGAGAGAGAGAGAGAGAGAGAGAGAGAGAGAGAGAGACATGTATAGACATATAGACAGAAAGAAGGGAAAAAGAAAGAGAGAGAGAGGGAGTAAGAGCGAGTGAGCGATCCAAATAAAGATAGATTGATAGATATATAGCGATAGATGTATGCCAGATTGAAACAGAGAGGGAAAGAGATAGAAAGAGAGGGGGGAGATAGAGAAAGTGAGAGAGTGAGAGTGAGTGAGCGAGCCAAATAAACATAAATAGATAGATAGAGGGAGGGAGGGAGATAGAGAGTGAGAGTAAGTGAGAGAGAGAGAGAGAGAGAGAGTGAGAGTAAGTGTGAGAGAGAGAGAGAGAGAGAGAGTGAGTGAGTA
>CM042144.1:122743645-122763645 GCA_023376005.1 Doryteuthis pealeii | reverse complement strand
ATTTCGTTTAAATCTAGTATTAAATCCTAAGTCCTTAACTTCTCTTTTTGAGACTAGATGGAATCTTTTCTAGGGTTAACTTTACTGAAACAAATTTTTAGAATTTTAACTTAAAAATAAAATTCAGATTGATGATTGAGTAGAGAATCTGACTTTCTAGCTGTTTATCTTCATCTAATAAAATAGAAAAAAATCATATCTCTTCTTCGATGGAACATAACATTTGACGTTCCGTTTCTTGATTTATGCTGAGGTGATTTAATGGAACCAATAGACTCGGCTTTCATACAAGCAATAAAAATTAAAATATGGGTATCATTTATTTCATTTAGCTCCATAATGATATTGTACTTTATCTAATTGTTTCTGTGATAACTGCTCATGAATTTAAAACTAATTCAGTCAATTTTATGGTAGATACAAACAAAATAAGTGTCATCTTTTAGTAATAAGTTTAGATTAAGAATTATGGACAAGATTCATCATATATAGCTTTCTATATCAAGAATATATGTTTAAAAATTGTTATACTATAGTCATATAGTCATAAAATTTTAACTTTATTTATTTGATTTACTACATACATATCATTGGTATTGGCAATGAAAAGGTACTCCATACTCTCCAGAAGTCAACCGCCCTGTCGGCTGGGGCATTAGAATGCACCGACTGCACCTCTGCAGAGGGGTAAGACTCCCCCAATGGGGCCACCTGTTGGCCGTGGGTGGCGACCCGTAATGCTTAAGGATAGAGCCCAGGTCGATGAGCAGTTCATGACATGCAATACTTCACTTTGGCCCTATCTTGGGCTAGACGGGCGGTCGGAGAGGCCCCCTCCGATCAATCGGTTGGTCACGTCAAGCCCTAGCACCTATATGATTTTCCCAACCCTATTGTCCTTATGGCAAGCCCCAAGCCCTTTTTATCATATGGGTGCTAGAAGGTGGTGGCCGAGGGTCTACATGTCCTGGGAATGACGTTAAACTCTATCTGATGGTGTGGTTCCAGTTTTGGAGGTTTGGGGAATGTGGAGCACCCCATTCATCACCATTGCTCCCTGGTCCACTCTGATCCGGAGTGGTAGTACCTGTTAGGGTCCCATCTATGGGTTAAATAGAAAAAATGTATTTATAAAAAAATTGTATTATCCATTAAGAATTGATTTATATCAAAACATTATCGGCATTAAATAACTCGCTGAGGTTGATATGGCGTAAAACAAAACAAACCAAACCAGAAGTCAATAATTGGAGCCTCACCACATTTAGTTTGATACCTAAGAACAGCTTTGTTGAGGATTTGAACTCGGATTCCCAAGTCCATTTACTACTACAATAACTATTACACCACGCACCTCTACAAAAAGATTTTTTTGTTTGTTTGTTTTGTTTTACGGCATATCAACCTCAGTGGGTCATTTAATGCCGATAAATTTTTGAAATAAATCAATTCTTAATGGATAATACAATTTTAAAAAAATACATTTTTCTATTTAAACCATAGATGGGACCCTAACAGGTACTACCACTCCGGGTCAGAGTGGACCAGGGAGCAATGGTGACGAAGGGGTGCTCCACATTCCCCAAACCTCCAAAACTGGAACATCGCCATCAGATACCGTCATTCCCAGGACATGTAGACCCGCAGACACCGCCTTCTAGCACTCATATGATTCTACAAAAAGAAACTGGATTCAGTATTGATTGAGCTTTACAATAACATCATTTGGAATGAAATCTAAGACCACTAGTTGAGCAACACAATACAAAACTGAACCATTTGCTTGCGAAAGAAATCGAGAAAGAAAACTTGTGAGAGTTAAATTCAGCTAAATACTTTCCAATGATTCTCCACTGTACGCCTGAGATCTCCCATCAAGAACAATTAACTGTCATTCTTTGCTATGTCCAATGTTGTCCAGGAGAAGAAGCCATGGTGAGAGGTTTTCGTTCATCTCGGAGTCAATGGTAAAGGCTGGTTGAACATATTTTTGGAATGGGCGAAAGAGCCACAACTAAATCTTTCAAATTGTCGGGGCCAGTCATGCGATCACGGAGCCCACTTGAAAAGAAAATCAGGCTGGTGTACAATCAAAAATTCTCAAAATAAATTCTTAAGCTCTGTGAGCGCCGTGCACTAATCAGTCACTGAATCTGATTATTGTTGACAGTGCCAAGTTGTCTGCCGAACATTTGACATTTTTTTGGTTCGCTGACAAAGTTGTACACCATATTTTCTTCGTCCACAAAATTTAAAGGCAAATGTGTGATTGTCTATTAACTATCAATCAGACAGCCGTTAGGAAAGTCGCATCAACTATATCAAACCACTTTGATACTATTTGGCAGATGTTTTGAAGTCTCTGGAACAAATAGAAGAGTTTTCTGTAGAGAAGAAGGATGGAACACCAATAACGGAGGGTCGTTCATTGATAACGCAAATCACATCGTGGAGTTTTATTTATTATTATCTGCATTATTCGGACTATTGTCCTCATCTTTATCATTATTTGTACAACGTTTCGGCCGATATGCCCTCCGGCCTTCTTCAGGTATTTCTTGTCGGACTCGGGAACCTTCTCGGACTCGGGAACCTTCTTTTCGAACTCGGGAACTTTCTTGTCGTAATCGGGAGCCATCACGGAACTTTGAACCTAACCCTTTATTTCGTCCACGGGGGTATCCTGTTCTCATTCCGCTAACCATAGCTGGGGTAGGAGTTATGTTAATTATGTTTCTATGTTACTGCCGCCACACATGATTGAACTCGGAATCCAGAGATAACTGTCACTTTAGAACTGTATTAACCTAACTACCTTATCCACTAGGCCATAAAACAATCCAATCTCACTGGATGTCATGGAGATCCAATGAAAATTAGTCAATATTGCCACCTATCTTTCTAAAGAGAACATAACTTATATGAACATTTTAGAAATAGCCTTAAATAGTTAAACAATACCTACTTTATAACTATGATTATATTGTAATATGATAAACAAATAAACATTATTGATTATTTGGACTATTGACCTCATATTTATCGTTATTTGCACAACGTTTCGGTCGACGTGCCCTGCGGCTTTTTTCAGGTATTTTTCGTTAGACTCGGGGGCCTTCTCGAACTCGGGAATCTCCATGTTGTAATCGGGAGCCTTCATGGAACTTCGAACCTAACCCTTTATTTAATCCACGGGGCTAGACTGTTCTCATTCCGTTAAACATAACTGGGTACAAGTGTTAAGCTATGTTAATTATTCTATATTACTGTTGCCCTTGACCAGGATTGAACCTGCAGCCTAGAGCTAACTGTCACTTGGAATTGTATTAAATCAACGCCTATATCCACTACGCCATGTGTCCAATTCGAAGAGTCCGACAAGAAATACCTGAAGAAGGCCGGAGGCCACATCGGCCGAAACCTTGCGGAGATAACAATAAAGATGAGGACAATAGTTAGAATAATCCAAATGATACAAATTATGAAGAAACGTTATTCAATATTGTATAGTCACACACACTGTCCCCTGGGAGACATAAGTAGTTAGAGAAAAGAGAAACGATATTAAAAAAGCATCCAAACATAATAAAACTAACCTAACCAATACCAACATAGAAAGCCCAGGTAGAACTGACTAAAACATACAAAAGTGAACAAATAAAATACACCCAAGAGCAAATAAATAAAATCAGGCATTCAGTAAAAGACAGACAGTTGCGATTAGCATGGCAAACTGTAAATGAAATTAGTGGTAGGAAAAGTATTCCTAGATCAAAATCAAAGGCAATCAACGAAAAAGATAGACTCCAGAATTGGGATGACCACTTCCAGAAACTATTAGGAACACCCCCCCTAAAAAATCATAAAAAATAATATCCCCAAAAATAGTGAATAACCAACTAGACATTAAACTAGGAGACCTAACGATAGAAGAACTTAACAAAGTCCTAAGAAAACTATATAAAAAAATATAAAATAGAAAAGCTGTAGGCCTAGACAAAGTGTCTCCTGAGGTATCAAAAATAAGAAAATTCGATAGCATACCAATTAGACTGTGCAGTATATAAACAAAATACGATAGAAAATTTGAGGAAAAGCCTCCAATTCATTCAAAAAGGGAGACCTCAATATCGCTAAGGACTACAGGCATAACTCTTACTACAATTGCTGCTAATATATATATAATGTCCATCTTCTTAATCGCATCTGACCTGAAATAGAGAATATCCTGAGGAAAAACCAAAACGGATTCCGCAGAAATCGATCCACAACCTCTCAGATCCTATTTGATAAATCATAGAATGGGTTCGAGCAAAGAATCCCCAGGCAACGCTGCTATTTGTAAATTTCTTCAATGCATTTGACTCCATACACCGAGGGAAAATGGAGCAAATACTACGAGCATACGGTCTCCCGAAAAATCCGTTACCACTATAAAGCAATCGTACGTTCGCCTGATGGCGACATATTTCTTTGATATTGTCGTTAGAGTCTTATAAGGAGTTACGTTAGTATCGTATATCTCTATTGATAATGGAGATTCGCTTCCGGTTTTTGTCTGTAACAAAAACTACGTCACTGCTTACGTCACTATACCCAAAATCGTCATAACAGAATAAATACACTCAAAATTTGAGCCTGCAACATTAGACAGCCCTCATTGTTTTTTAAAATAAGTTTTAAGAGATACATTCCCGGTATCATATATTTATATATAGTCTGTTTTATTTTAATAGATATTCAAAGTTAATAGAACTTAGTTTCGATTTCAAATTGTTATATTTTTTTAAAATCCTTTAATAAATTTGACGATTTAATGATTTATGGTTCAAACTCACCGACATTTAATTTTTAACTTCCACCTCCCGGAGGGTGTTTTTTTTATTTTGCTAGTAGTTATAATATGCCTTGATGATGTACTTTGGGCATCATTGGATCCAATAAAAGAAAAATGCCTCACACTAAAAAGGAAGCGAATCTCCATTATCAATAGAGATATACGATACTAACGTAACTCCTTATAAGACTCTAACGACAATATCAAAGAATATGTCGCCATCAGGCGAACGTATTGGTTACAATACAGCACAAGCCGAATCCCGGCTACATTGGCTGAAGAAGGCAGCACTGAACATTGGCCTCTATGTGAACTCCGATAAAACCGAGTTCGTGTGTTCTAAAAATAAAGGAGGCATCTCCACTCTCGACGTTAAGCCTCTAATATCGATTGAATAATTCACGTACCTTGGTAGTAATATCTCATCCACAGAAAGTGATGTATAGGGAAGGCAGGGTTTGCCATAGACAGATTATCGGTCATATGAAATCCGATCTCACTGACAAGTTAAAGCGACAATTCTTCCAAGACACGTATCCGTGTTACTCTATGGCTGCACCACTTCGACGCTTAAGAAGCGGCTAGAGAATAAGGTACATGGGAGCTGCACAAGAATGGTGCACGCGATATGAAACCAATCGTGGAAACAACACCATACAAGAAAGTCGCTGTATGGCCACTTACCCCTATCACACAGACCATCAGAGTGAAGACATACAGCGCACTGCTGAAGAAGCAAGTTTGAACTCATGGCATTCTTCTGTGGAAATTAGCACATGGGCACGCTAGTGTGGGCCGCCCAGAAAATATCTACATTGACCAGCTCTGCATAGATACTGCATGCTGCGCAGAGGACTTCCGGGGAGAAATGAATGATAGCGATAGATTGTCATAGATATCCGTGATGATGATAGCAGAATACATGCTACATTTAATGTAATAAATGTTTAGATAAGGCATAATAAGGATTTGTCTTCTTTTTTTAAAATTTACATGTGATTTGCGTAACATAATGTGATTTCTGATAAAAGTTTTAATTAAAAACATTTGGAGTTGATGTAGAGTTGGTATTTACCTAACCCGTTCACAATGGTTAGGGTAAGACACAAGGTTGCAAATATGAAGCATCCAGCGAGGATCGAACTCAATATTCAGTAGTAACGAATCTGCGAGATTAGCTTGCTAATCATTACACCACGAAGGGACGCCCTAGGCATTGAAATTTAAAGTACAACGAAAATTTTAAGAATATATTTTGTCTGATAAACACACCTTATATTCTTTATAAAAATTTCAGGTAAACAATAGAATTTAAATGATAACGACTTTTTCATTTTGGTAAAAAATTCGTGTTCACATTTAGCGTCAGATGCAACTTTACAATTAATCTTTTTCTGTAAAAATGTCCTTTTTTTTTTTTTTTTTCCTTGAAATGTTGCAAAAACATGTACGACAAGCAGCTTTATAATCCACGCGAAATTGCTGTTAGTTCCTGTCATGTGAAGGGTGGAGTCAAAATTGAGTGTTTCTCTCAGTCGGGTTTTGTGATGTTAGCCTCATAAGAAAAATGCACATGTACAAAATAAAAAAAAAAAATAAAACCAAAAAAAAAAAAAAAAAAAAAACCCAGCTCGTAAGCAAACATTGGAGGAAAGTGATTGCTTTTTCAGAGGTTTTCGTTATGCTGCATTTAAAAATACGAGGGTGCGTCAAACATTTTGCAATATTTTGGTATGTGCTAGTTTGTGGTGCGTATACCACGTGACCAAAGCAGTGCAAGTTGTAATTGGTAGTATCGTGGTAGTTGGTGCGCTTTCAAATTACTCAGAGTGTGTGATTTCAAAGCCGCACATTTGAAGGTGCAGCTTAGTTTAATCTTATGCTTTACCAGTTTAAACTGTGGACACGCCAGTCGTGTAATTCTTATCATCATAGGAAATGGTCATGGGGAATGGACTCGTCAACCCGAGTTCAAGTCCTGGACAAGGTTGTTTGCATTTTCACATAACGCCAATACCGTTGGGAAATATATGCATCCAACTACTCTTCCAACAGCTATAGGTAAATAATAGAGAAGATTGGGTTCTTTAACTGTGGCTAGGTAACCAGTCTAAGAGAAGGAAAACTCTAAATTCAAACCCATTAAACTCCGCTTTAGAAATTGAGCTTGTGTCGCATTCTGTTCGTACGGAGGATTGGGAAATATATATATGGAGATTAAAACAAAGGTTTTGCAAAGGTGACGAACAATACTGCACTGAGATACTGTGTTCGCCTGATATCACCCGAGTGCTACCAACCGGATTTGTCTCTAAGGCTTGAAGCTCTTGGAATCTATGGTTTTAGGTCGATCTGACCTTGCCTGATTGCGGAATGAAATTTCTTCAGCCATCTTCATCCATCTGGTTACAATACAGTAATCGATTGAACCTTCACCTTTCGCACAGCAATTTGTTTTTTTTTTGTTGCTTTTACAGCTGAATGTCACAATCTGAACTTGTATGCATTTACCAACCCATCCACACAAGATCAATTTTTACATGGACTTTAATAGGCTTGAATTCAGAGTCTTTCCTTCTTCTCGACCGATTGCCATAATACTTAGTTTTAAGAGCCCAGTCTGCCCTACTATTTACTCATATTTGGAGGGAGAATGGTTGAATGTATAGCTTTCCCTAAGGTTTCCAATGTGAAATGCAACCAGCCTCATCCAGGATTCGAACTCCGGTTGAAGATTCTATTCCCTACGACTTTAACTATTACACCATGCGCCACCATTCAACCTCCATGTTGCTCCATATACCTACATACAGCTCCATATACTTCCACTTAAACTCACTTTTCAAAAACATATTTATTATAGTATTAACTCAAATCACTATTTTAAGTAATTGAACCATGAACACAAACCTGGCACAAGGCAAAATTTACTGGGTATCGCTTGTTGATTAATTTCATTAAAATAGTTTTACAAACACATGAGAATGGCACTTTGTATGGTTAATGAGTTATGCTAGAGCACCAGCATTATGATTAGTTCTCACTGAGTGCCTCATACTTTTTGCTTTGTGTCCTAACTCAGCTAAGTTTAGTAAATTATACGAACAGTCTATTTAACAAAATAATAAAACTGACAATTTTTTTAATTTTTCTATAATTTTTATAAATTCACAAATTCAAAAATTACATTTCTCCGACTGCAGAAATAAATGCAGAAGTTACCAAGACTGGACTTGATTCAATTCCATTTTGAAACAAGAAAATTATTGTGCATCCTATTAAAAGAAATTAGGCAACCTAAAATCTTATTATAATGGAGATTGTGTGTTTTTCTGTCTGTAACCGAAACTATATTACTATTCAAGTAACAATTCCCTTAGTTATTTACGTCACATTCTACAGGATTTTATTCTTATTTAAACCTCAATTATTAATAAAAATTGTTTTACATTATTAATACTGTTGGTAATATCTACATACTAAAAACATACAATTGTATTTATATATACAACAAAATAGCAGTTTACAGTGCGAATGGGAAGGTTAATTTGCATATTGATATAAAAAAACTGATTTTAATAAATATGTGCTTAGTATTACTGATTTCTAATTGTTTGCTTTTATCTTAATGAATATTATCTAAAATCTCAGGTATAAATCTTAAAAGAAATCCATTAACAAAAAAAAAATAACTGTAATTTTAATCTTTAAGGAAAATTTAGCAATGAAAGTCGGGTGTGGGGAAGAGTAAGTTTCAGTTGTTCTATTTTTTATTATACCCTCCTCTGTTTCAAATATTTTTATCTGCTTTCTTATTTAGTTTCATTAGCATTTCTAATTTGATAGAATATTTTATTACATTAAAACTTAAATACTTGCACCCGGAGGGTGCATATATCTGCTAGTATTTATAATTTTTAGTCAATCGTAGATAATTTTTGCCAATGAATTATAAATATCTTAGCAACTAGCAAACTGTATCCGGAATTAATACTACATGTATATATGTATATATGCACGTGTGTATGTATGTATGTATGTATGTTCAGTGCTGTTTGTATAAGTGTGCGCAAGGGTGTATATTTAAAAATATACACAATCATATGTATTTGACCACACACACACACACACACATACACACACACACACACATCACTGCATCACCACACTACAGATAAAAGATATCACAACACCACCACAGACCACTACACCACAACACAGAACCACCGCACCATCACAATATACACGCACCACACATCACCATAGCACACACACCACTACACAACATACCACACACCACCAAAAACATTACACATCACACACCACTACACCACTATACCACACATCATCACACCACACCACGCATCACCATGCCACACCTCAAACACACGCCCACCCACGGATTCATACACATTATATCAAATTTCTTTTAAAGTAATTTTTATTACTGTTTTGTTTGGAAGTTGTAGCTTGGCTTGACTTCAATTCGATTTGTTTGTTAACAATCTGGTTCATCTTTAATCGGATGACATACAGAAAGAAATTCACCGAACTTGATTAAGGGTTAAATTTCAATTCCATATATAAGCCTCTAAATGTCGACGTTTATAAGACCCTAGTGGCTGGGGCTGTGAATACACTGACTGCACCTGTGTAGAGGGGTAAGACACCCAATGGAGTCACCTGTTCACCGTGGGTAGCGACCCCTGCTGATTAAGAACGCAGTCCTGTTGGTTGAGCTGACCATGATATACAAAACTTTCCTTTGGCCCTTAGTTCAGCAAGACGGTCGGTCGGAGAGGCCCCATCTGATCAGCCGGCTTGTCACGTCAGGTCCTACGACACATACGATTGTCTCGACTGTATTGCTCTTATGACAACCCCTCAACCCTTTTATCATATAAGTGCTAAAAGGCGGTGAATAAGTGTCCTGGGTATGTCGTTTAACTGCATCTAAGGGTGAGGTTCCAATTCTAGAGCCGTGAGAGTATGGAGTACCCCTCTACTGCTATTACTCCCTGGTCCTCCCCGACGCAGTGTTATTGTCTCATCTATGGTTTAAATAGATAAAAAGTGTTTTAAAAAATTGTTTATAAAAGTGTTAAAAATGAATTAAAAATTAGTTTAAAAGAATAAAACAAAAAAGTATTTGGTATAAAATAACCCAAGGTTGCCGTGTGATAAAAACCAACCAACCAACCAACCACATAACTAACATAAATACATTCATAAGAAATATCTAACTATTTCCGATAGTAAGCATTACACTCACACGTTTCATAGTATTGACATCTGTTGGTCACAGTTTCTTGTTTTTATTATACAAGACTCAGTTTTTGCCCGACTCTTTAAAAGAAATTGTTTTTCCTTTTAAGTGCATTATCTTTTCCTTCTATTTTTTTTCATTATGTTTACTACTTCATAATTTGTGCTTTTTCAAGTAGAATAATCAATCTTAATTTGGGTTAAGTAATCACAAGAAATACCAAGATATCTTTGTCTTTTTAAACTATTAGATTTTTTTTTAATATCACGGTATTAATGTGTAAACAGGAATCGGCCATACACACATTCGGTTTTAACCGGCGTCATTGTACCGTAGAAAAAACTCTAGACAGACAAAAATAAAAACTAGTCTTGAATTATCATCTAAATAGGCAAAACAAAACGCTGAAAGGAATCGATGCATTATATCAGCGAGAGAAATAGATGAAAAGTGAATGCAGCTGTTTTTATTTTGTCTATCTTGGATAATAACGTCTCGTCGAGGTCGAAAATAGCTGTATGTAAATACGTGGAAAGGTCAACACTAGAAAAGATAATGCTAGACAATAAAGATTTTTGTAACTTATACCAATCAATCGATATTTGATAAGGTTCTGTCTATTCAAAAATAACATGTTCAGTTGTTGTTGTTTCTTTTTTTTCAAAGAGAAAGGATTAAGAGTTACATTGAACTGTTATTATTAAGATAACAAGACAATTTAATAGATGAAAATCTCTAACACAAAATTAATGTTTAACTCGATGGTGACACATAAAAAATGTTCAAAAGTGCTTCGAAAAGTTTTAAGTCTTTCTAATGTCTGGGTATGATGTTGTATACCCTTTTCATTACTTACTTCTATTCTTCTTCTGGCGTCTTTGACATCTTACGTCTTCTTCTAACATCTCTTCTAGCGTCTTGGTGACTTCGTCTTGGTGGTCGGTCGCACTTGACTCATTTCTTCTTCTATATCAGTCTTGTTACCAAGACATTCACCAACCACAAAACTGTGTTATTTTCTTAAGCTTTTATTTACTTAACTAAACATTTCATGTAACTAAATATCTGACTAACATATCGCACGTATGCAGTGAGTTCCAGTTAAGGCAGGACATCTTCTCTGCCCGACGTCAAACTGAAAACTGAGGACCCAACCAAGTCCCACGTGATTTCACGTATTTCGCGGGCTTTCTGTACTATTCCATGGAAAGTCCCGCCCGTGATATGAAAAGGGACATCCCTTTAGAAATACAGGGGATTGACAATAATCTTATGCAACCGCATAGATTATGTAACAATGACACTAAACTGCATCTGATGGTGAGATAACTGTGATGAACAATCTGACTTACCTCCTGCAAAACACATCTGCTTAGCTTGTCAGGTTTTGCCTGAATTAAGCTAAAGAAGCATTGTCGCCATTGACGAGCAGATTTATAAGGTGTGGTCTCGTTCTGTCTCGTTCGTGGCGTGAGTATAGCGTCGCCCATGCAAATTATGCCGACAGTATAAAAGGAGCTCATTTCTTTGCCAGAGCGGCAGCAATCTAAGCACGAAGAAAGACTGTGAGCGTCAAGTTACTTCTACTAGAAGACACAATTCCAATCCTGGAAATCCGGGGAGTGTGAAGTACCCATTCATTGTTATAACTCCCATTTACACTCGAGCGTTCATCGTGGAGTAAATGTTAGCAAGCTTATCTCATAGATCCATTACTACTGAATAGAGACTCTGATCCTAGCTGGATCTCATACTTGCGACCTAGTATCACATTCTGTCAGTGGCGAACGGGTTGGATTATTACATACCCTCAGGTACACTCTGAACCGAATTACCAGTTAAAGTCCTATCTATGAGTCAGATATATCTGTTTAAAAATTATTCGTGTTCGATAGGACCGTGTGCAAAAAAATCTCTAAAGAAACAATTACTCAGAAATGTAAATATGACCACAAATCCCTAACCTCTAGACATAATATAAACCTAGACGTGTTGACATGCCGTTAAAATCAATCAATCAAAAAGCAAATATTGCCTTTCTAGGCTAAACAAATAATCTCATCATATATCAAAACGTGTTTTATCTACTAGTTGACTGTGAAATGCCATTGCCAACCGGTTCGGTTTATGTCATTTATTTATTTTATCTTTTTTCTTTTTTTTTTTTTTCTTTTTTCTTTCTTTTACTTTTCTCATTTCATCTTTTTCTTTTCTCCCTTTCTTTTTTCCCCTCCTCCTTTTTCTTTCTTTATATTTTCTTTCTTTCTTTTCTCTTTTTTCTCTTTTTCTTTCTTTACTTTTTCCTTTCTTTCTTTTCTTCTTCGTTCTTTATTCTTTCTTTCTTTCCCTATGATGAATAAGGCAGAAAAAGTCAAATCTTTCAGTAATTATTTTTTTCTGAAGTATTTACACCATGATTCCCTTTTATTTTATTTTTGAATGATATGCGGATTTAAAAAGAAATATAACCTTTTATTTATTATAATTTTTATTATTAAATAAAAGTAAAATTTTCTTCAAGTTTAATGTTTTAAACAGACAGCTGATAAGTTGAAACAGTCACATATATTCTGTTGTTTTTGTAAATCAACAAAGATCATGGTACACTTTTCAACAAAATAGATTCAGTAGTTTGTTTATATATATATATATATATATATATATATATATATATATATACTAGTAAATATATGCACCCTCCGGGTGCAAGTATTTAAGTTTTAATGAAATAAAATATCGTTTAAATTAGAATGGCTAATGAAACTAAATAAGAATGCAGATAAAATGATTTGAAACAGAGGGGTATAATCGAAAAAATAGAACAACTGAAACTTACTCTTCGATCACTCTCATCTTTCATTGTTATTTTTTCTAATTTAAGTATTTAGTTAAAAGAGGAAGTAAAAATAAAATGACAGTTATTTGTTCTTGTTAATGGATTTCATTTAAGATTCATTAAAGAGATTTTGCTTATATTGATTAAAATAAAACCGAACAGTTAGAAATCAATAATACTAAGCACATATTTATTAAAATCACATTTTTAATATCAATATGCAAATTAGCCTTTCTGTTCACACTGTAAACCGCTATTTTGTTTATATATAAATATAATTGCATGTTATTAGTATGTAGATATGGTTAACAGTATTAATAATGTAAAACAATTTTATTAATAATTGAGGTTTAAATAAAAAAATAAAATCATTGAGAATGTGATGTATAATAACTAAGGAATTATGACTTGAGTAGTAATATAGTTTCGGTTACAGACAGAAAAACACACAATCTCCATTATAATAATATATATATATATATATGTGTGTGTGTGTGTGTTGGTAGATTGTAATTATATAATAGATTAGCTGTATTTATTAAAGCTAAAATTAATTATGTAAAACTTTTAAGGAAATTTCTGGCAATATTTTGAGTTGTCTTCAAATTTATGCTATCTCTGAAAATTATCTAAAAAAAACACAATTCATCAAAAATAATTTACCATGGTAATTTATCTCCAGTGGTATACAAGGGTAATTTTGTAATTAAAAAGTGATTTTTAAGATCAAAATTGTGTAAGAGAGTATAATTACTACATGTACAAAGTTCCTAATTCTTATAGATGTATAACTTTTGATAAGAAACAAAGTGTCAGTTTAATAAGATAAATGGAGACACTTCTTCATATTATTGGTGTTTTATAACCACGTTTCAGCCGATCGATTCTTCAACCTTCCTATGAAGAAAAATGAATTATTTTCTTTTCTGAGAACTGAGTATGTGTTGGCTGAAACGCTAAGTTAAAAACAAGAATACAAAGCAAACGTTAGTTTATTATTTTATGGCACATCAAACCTTTTCAGGTCATTTAATGCCGAATCAAGTAATTGCTACGGGTTGCTTACAATATCTGTAGCTGGTTAAGTGGCCATCCACTGTATTGAACAGATTCATCGCTGCTTAACTTCGGTGAGCTAGTGGTAACCGGTGCTTTCAGTGCGTTACAATTTAGGAGCAGTCATTAAATTGTGAACGTGCCTGTGGCTAGAAATTTAAATTAGGGCCGTTAACTTAAAATCATGGGGTCATGGAAAATTACCGACAGTTATGGACGGTTAATAACCCTTGAGCCCTTGAAGGCGCGCTATTGGGCGTCATGAAAATAAGTTAGTTTAGTTAGCAGTTGCGACCCGATTTTGAAGGAGAGCAGACGCGATTGTCAGCTCCCGGAGTCCATATCTCCTCGCGGCGGAATCATGGGCTAAGAAATTAAAACTTTATCAAGAAACACCAACACTTGTTTTATTAATTGAATGTTAAAACAATGACCAGCCCAGTCCTGGAAGAAGAATCTACGAATAAGAAAGAAAACTCAGCCGAAAGTCCCTAGATCAGCCCAGACAAGATGGCGGCCAGACAAGTTAGACAACGAAGTAGACGCAGTAAGTAATGAGTCAGTAACTAGCAGAATAATCAAGCAGGTAAGAACTATCATATCTACACTATCTATTTCCCTCTCTATCATATACCAGAGAACTCTCTCACCGTTTATGTACCCGATGAGGAACGAGTATATAACAAGTGTAACTTGGCCGTAATGCAATTATTCGAACTTATCTCGTATGTTAAGTTTTTTTCTCGGCAAAACTCGAAGGCAAAATGTCGGTTGACTCAAATATATTAATTCAAAGTTAGGATTGATGAGGATGCATTAATTTCTTCCTCCTGAGTAAAATAATGACAAGCTCATTTCCTACCACTCTAACCTTAGACCACGCGCCTCCATAATATATATATATATATATATATATATATATATATAAAGATAAACCTAATGAGTCAACTAAACCTACTAAAAGTTTCGCTGAAAGCTCTTCAGGGCTAAGATCTTAGCCCTGAAGAGCATCAAGCGAAACTTTTAGTAGGTTTATCTGACTCATTAGGTTTATCTTTATTATTTGCTCTACTTAGTATTGAGCACTTTTTACTTATTAGCTTTAGTTTCCTGGCGGTTTTGTATGAATATATATATATCTTTTAACTAGTATATTTCCATTTGTTGGTGGGTTTTCTTTTCGGTATTATTTACTTATTTTTTTCGTTTTTAATTCCTTTTGTGGATTGAATGCGATTGAAGTAAAAATTTCTCAAACTCAGAAAACTTTTAGAAAATTAGAAATTCTTTATAATATATCTTTTCCTTAAAATAGTTTTTTTTTTCAAAGAGAAACCTTCCAGTAAAGAATACTGTAAAAGTGTTAAAGTCATTGGGGTGGCCTAAAGTCAGTATCAACCAGACAGCGAGGGAGTCTATCCCTTTTTCACTAACGCTAGACCAAGGAAATTGTTTTTGGTGTCTGAGGCAGAGCATATAATGATAGGAATAAATCATTCGATGAACGTGTGTCAGAGGATTATATGTCTTATAAATGATGATAATGGTTAATCTAGAACTGGAACCTACAACCATATTCCTGAACATATTTAAAGTAATGTCATTAGAATTGAAAATACGTTTGGTTGTGTAGATAAAGAATTATTAATAGGTCGTTTTGATATTTACTCTAAGAACTATTTGTAGAATAATCATACTAGTTCCAATTACCGTCGAATTGGTAAGACAAAGCAGCAAGCAGTCATAACTTAATACGAACCTGATTTGCTGCAATGCCTACTGCAAAATGGCAGATTATTTATGAAACCTCAGAACATCATAGAAACCAAGCAGCCAATCAGGACTCAAGGAATGGAATCACCCAAATGCGTGAGTGGACTATTCTGGATTCCCATAAGTACCACTTGTCTTGACACTGATTCAGTGGTGCTTGGCCAGTTTCTGTTGTTCAAACCAATAGGAGACTGACTGACTGATTCAGTTGTGCTTGGCCAGTTGCTGTGGTTCAAACCAATTGTAGACTGACTGACTGGCTGGTTCAGTTGTGCTTGGCCAGTTGCTGTGGTTCAAACCAATAGTAGACTGACTGACTGGCTGGTTCAGTTGTGCTTGGCCAGTTGCTGTGGTTCAAATCAATAGTAGACTGACTGACTGGCTGGTTCAGTTGTGCTTGGCAGTTGCTGTGGTTCAAATCAATAGTAGACTGACTGACTGACTTATTTCAATACTATTAACTTACAAATTATTATTTTGTGTTAAAGATGGTTTTGCCTACTTCAAATAATAAAGAAGAGAGCCACTTGGCGTAGAATCATAGCCGGAAAGATGTTTACAACAGAATTAATTAAGTTAATTACGAAATGTTATTTTATTAACTTTTATATTAAACTACGGATTTTTGCCCAAAGCTACCAAATAATCATAAGAGATTGTTGAATTGACGCTGTTGTTTTTCCTGTATTGATTGATACGGAAACCTTTCCAAACAAGGTGAAACTGCGTGTGAGAATATTAATGTTCTACAAAAACATTTCACTCTGACAAAGAAAAAAAAATCGCTGAAAGAAAGAAATAAAAAGTCAATGACAATATCAAATATGACAGCTTAATCGTTAGAAAATATCAACCCAAAGATTTGTTTACGCAACGAAAATCCGGTCACCTGAATCGGACTATCCTCGCGGGAACAAAATAATTCATAATCTTATAAACTGACTGGTAAAAGAACCCGGTCCATGACCAGACTATAAATAGGCGAAAGATTCCGAGTTCAACGGCTAAGACTGCGATTTTGTTCACTAAAATTAAACTAAACTGTTGGTATAGCTATAATAGAAAGCAGACAGCGCAAATCGGTTGATTTTAGTTTAATTAATCAGTAAATAAATCAATAACCAAATTTGGCGTATTTCTTAGTTAGAAGGATATTAAGGTGTATATGAGATTTCGAATCTGAGTGATCCCCCCATTTCGGTGTTATACGTCGAGATGTACATACCAACCTTCCTTTATATATATATAGATTAAATAATATAATTTTAAAGGCTTTCTGGCTTCATAACTATTCACTCATAAGTAGTTACGGGTGTTATGAATCAAGTAATTTTGATAAACAAAAACTCGGGTTGCTTACAATATCTGTAGCTGGTTAAGTGGCCATCCACTGTATTGAACAGGTTAATCGCTGCTTAACTTCGGTGAGCTAGTGGTAACCGGTGCTTTCAGTGCGTTACAATTTATGAGAAGTCATAAATTGTGAACGTGCATGTAGTTAAAAATTTAAATTAGGACCGTTAACTTAAAATCATGGGGTCCTACGAAAAATTACCGACAGCTATGGACGGTTAATAACCATTGACCCCTTGAAGGCGCGCGATTGGGTGCCATGAAAATAAGTTAGTTTAGTTAGCAGATGCGACCCGATTTCGAAGGAGAGCAGACGCAATTGTCAGCACCAGGGTCCATCTCTCCCCACGGCGGAATCATGGGCTAAGTAATTAAAACTTTATCAAGAAACACCAACTATTTTCTATAGCATCATTATTGCTTGAAAATAACTTTTGTCATGCACAATAATCATGATAGGAACCAACATTTTATGGACAAATGTTTCCTTTGCAAATTTAGTACTTTAAAATAAAAAGAATGAGGCGCTCGATGTGTTATGGTTATCATCGTAGGAAATTGACAGGGTACATTGGGTTCAAATCTTGGACAGAGCTGTTTGCATTTCACGTAGCGCTAATACCATTGGGAAAGGTATGAATCCAACTATTCTCTATTGGTAAAATAGTACGGCATACTGAGCTCTTTAACCTTGGCATGGAAAGCGGTCTAAGAGTAGGAAACCTCATAATTCAAACCTTTTAAAGTCTGCTTAAAGATGACATTATGCAGCACCCTGCTTTTGTGGAGGGGTTGTATAAAAATTAAAAAATCAAAAAAATTAAGACTCAGTGAAAAATAGCATAACATTTTAATCTGTGGTTTATCATAGGATTTTCACACATCTTATTATTATAATGGAGATTGTTTTTTTCTGTCTGTAACCGAAACTATATTACTACTCAAGTCCCAATTCCTTTAGTTATTTACGTCACATTTTCCACGATCTTATTTGTATTCAAACCTCAATTATCAATAAAATTGTTTTATATTATTAATACTATTGGCCTTATCTACATACTAATAACATGCAATTGTGTTTATATATATTCAACAAAATAGCGGTTTACAGTGTGAACGGAAAGACTAATTTGCATATTGATATTAAAAATTTGATTTTAATAAATATGTGCTTATTGTTATTGATTTCTATTTGTTTGGTTTTATTTTGATAAATATATGTAAAAAAATCTCTTCAATAAATCTTAAAAAGAAATCCATTAACAAGAAGAAATAAGTCATTTTATTCTTTAATTCCTAATTTAACTAGTTAAAATAATGTCTGTATAAATAACACATCATGCCAAGAACGACTCACTAGCTATGAGTTTCGATAGTATTGTACTAACAATTGCTTATAGGCGCACTTCAACACTTGTTTGTTAAAACAAAATAACTATTCAAGCAATTATAGAAGGGTCATTCAATAAATAATGTGAACTTTGCCAAGCAACAACTCAGATTTGCCCCAGGAAAACAGTTTTATTGTTCAATATAATTTCCATTCTTTAAAAAAAAACATTTTCAATCGAAAAACAGTTTTTTTTTATTTCTCCATTAAAGCAATTTTTTGACTGGGGTTTTAGCCATTTGCTAACGGCGCTCATCAATTAAGCATCGCTTGATAACTTTGTTCCAGGCAGAAATTCTTTGAAGAGACCAAACAAGTGGAAATCAGAAGAGGCGAGATATCGACTGTAAGGAGGATGAGGCAGCTTTTTCCAACAAAAAAATGATGCTTTTCATTATTCTTGCAGCAGTATGAAACATTTCATTGTCCTGGCGAAACTCAGCTACAACTGACCTAGGAAAAGGCAATGTCATTTGGATTCTGTACCCACAGAAATTCTTAGTTATTACGAAATGTATTCCATTGTAACCTTTCTGACAGAAAAACGAGCGCATTAACTTACATCGCCATTTCAGGTGTGCTTGACATTGTCAGCCTGCATGCTATGTCTTACTCTTGAATATTATTTTGATATTCTTTAAACAATTTAGCCTATATGTTAACATTTTACTTACTAGAATATGCTTCACCGTAGACATCACACATTATTCTATGAATCTGACACAGTTTACATTTCGCAACGACCAAACATTTGATGACTGGAACACTGTTTGATTTGTCACCATTTTGAATAGCCTAAAAACAAATACTTTTGTGAGATTAAGATAATCTATTGAATGACACTCTTATTTGAAATACTTTAGTTTATTGAAGTATTAGATAGCCCTCTTGCTATCTTCTTCGGATGGATGTTGATTCCTCTGACTGAACCATCTTTTTTCCATTTCTTTGATTGTTATTTTCAATTAGTCCGCTTGGAATTCCTACATTGTGTTTTGTCATTAAAGCATGGAGACATCTCTTTCGGGAATGGCAAACCCTGGAACATCTTTCTGTTCATTATTCTTTTATCTCAAAGCATTCGAGGAACTGGTATCACCGGAAGGTAACATCAGTGGGACACATGTGTTGGCTTAAAATCTCGAAACACAATTATTACCTCAATATCTCGGAACAAACTGATTAATTGTTTTTCTATAGTCACCTGATCACATGACTGAAACCATCCAATCTGAACCAAGCTCTTAGAATTGGTCTCAGGTTTCAATGTCAGTCAATTAAACTCATTTGACATCATATCTCCAAGTACAATTTCTATTTCAGTTTTCAAACTCGACGTTGCTCTCAAAATAATAGATAAAGGTAATCTATTATTTAACAGACGTTCTTCAATAAAAAAAAAATCTCGAGATTTGGGAGATTTTAATCTGGTCGTTCCTTAATCAGCCTTTAGGGGTTGTAATACAATTTGCTCAAATATGATCAGATA
>CM042144.1:122718645-122738645 GCA_023376005.1 Doryteuthis pealeii | reverse complement strand
ACGATTGGGGAGAGAGAGAGAGAGAGAGAGGGGAGAGAGAGAGAGAGAGAGGAGAGAGAGAGAGGGGGAGAGAGAGAGAGAGAGAGGGAGGGAGAGGGGAGAGAGATATGGGGGGATAGAGAGTTTAAAGATGATAGAGATTATAGGTGGTCTTAATTGTTACACTTCTGGTTAATGCTTACTGGTTCTTCGTCTAACTGCTTCTACTTCGGTCGCCATCTTCTTTGGGCTGACTTCTATTCAGGGCTTCAACTGGGAGTTGATTTTCTTTGCTAATTCTTCTTTCTGGCTTGGCTGGTCATTGTCTTAACATTCAATTAACAACAAGACTTGGTGTTCTTAATCAATAAAGCTTTATTTCCCCAGCACAAGTTGATTCCACCGCGGGTGGAGATGGAACCCGGGAGCTGACAACAACGTCTATGCTCCTTGAAAGCCGGGTCGAAACTGACTCTAAACTAGAACTTATTCTCACACGTCTGTAATGGTGTGTTGTAATGGAGAGAGAGACAGACAGTCAGACAGAGAACGATGATAATGGTCTTGGTCAGACTATGTACTTTTCAGCCCACCGTTGTATAGTTGATTAATGTGTCTAATAAGTCAGTATGAATTTCAAGCCACAGACGAAAACAATTTTAGAATAATAAGGACACAAAGTTAAGTGAAAAAACAACAAAGAAAAGACAACAACAAAAGCGAAAGAAAAAAATACATAGTTCAGATGGCAATTGGGTTGATGTACAGCCATTGTAGTTCCGGTTTGCAATGTAACTACACGGGCTACAATGGAACAATGACGGATGACAAGCAGTGCCCTGTTTAGCATCTAATCACATAACAAGATTTTCCTGCTTTAAGAAATATTCATATCCTGTCTTTTGTCTAAGATGGGAAAATACCTTCCGTGTTATCTAACAAGATTAAGACATTTTTCCTTTTGAAGGGGGGTGTTTCATCGTTTTTTTTTGTTTTTGTTTTTGTTTTTTAATAATCTCCGGGTTTTAAATATTTTACAAAAGGAATGTCCGAATAGTTTGAGCTTCCATACAAAAGGCAAAGATTTAATTGGAACACAAAGAAAAATATGAAAAATTGACTGTTGTAATTATTCAGGGATTTTTTTGATGATCATATTTAATTAGAGGAAATGATACGACTACAAAATGTCTGCGGTATATAAATCTCTAAACATGTTATTTAACTCTCTGAGGCAAGGAATTATTATTATTATTATTATTATTATTATTATTATCATTATTATTATTATTAGTTTTTCATAACAGCATTTTCGAATATTGTTTTTCTTTTTGACACCATCATTTCTCTTATTCATTGTCAACATATAATTTCTACTACTACTACTACTACTACTACTACTACTACTACTACTCAACCTTTAACGCACGTTGTAATTCATACCAGCCTTTTCGATCCTTATCATCACAGTGCCAAAAACATTGTGAATTTATCCAAATCGTCACGCCAACTTATTTTCTGCTGGCCACAGTTTCTCTTATGATCTCACGTGATCCATATTGTGAGCCGTGATATCCGGTGCTTGTCTGATATTCTTTCAACATGGCCTGCCCATTGATATTTAAGTTTGTTATTCGCTTCTATGTAATCAATGACGCCTGTTTCTTCTTTGATATATTGTGCCGTTTTGTTATCTTTCAAAAAAAAAAAAAAAAAAAAAAAAAAGAAAAAAAAGTAATAATGATTCGAAGAATAAGTTCTTCTGAAACAATATTCTAGCAGTTCGCGTTATTTTTCCTTAGTCCATCGCAATCCCAACTCTCTTTTTCTTTATTTTCTTTCAGGGTTTTGTTCTCAAACAATCAGTAATATCCAGTGTTATTGTAATTGTCATGTCTTGGTACATTTCATAAATAAATATCTCTTTCTTTATTTTATCTTCTGCATTTTCGTCTTGAGCCCATGTGTAAAATGGCGTTATTCGCACAGAATCTAGAATGTACCACCGAAAATTTAGATTGGATTTCCAACGATTTGCAGATGATAAACAACTTCAGTGAAATGAAATGTTCTGATCGCCTCGTCTTAGTATAAATACCGTGTCGTAATCGGTGAGAGGATCACCATGTGACAAGATTATCAGAGAGTTACATTCCAAAACTATCGGACAGAAAACTATTTAGAAATATCAAACGTATACGTACACAAGTTTTACGTTAAGATATAAAAAAAAATGCAAAGAAAATACATGCATGCGCATGTGTGCGTTTGTGTGGGTGTGTGTGCACGCGTATGTGAGCGTGTGTGTGTGTATGTGTGTGTGTGTACGCAGAAACCTGTTTCATCTGTTTTCTCATCATATGACAATTCAAACACTCTATATCAACTTTTTTTCTTGGGGGCAAAATTGCATGGACCATATAAACATATATATGGACGCATGTAATACTGAGATACCTGAATTGTTTCCTGTTATCATAATAAACAGTCTGATTTTTCCGATACTTTTTCTTGCTAGACTAGGAATATAGTAACTGTAAGTTCCGCCTAGAATCTAAGTGTCACTCCCTGCTACTTGTACCAATGATAAGCGTGTAGTATCTGTATCCATATCTGTTAATAATGGAGATTCGCTTCCGGTTTTTATCTGTAACAAAAATTACGTCACTGCTTACGTCACATTACCCAAAATCGTTATAACATATTAAAAATGGCGGGCACCTTACGTGATGTAGTGGTTAGCGAGCTCGATTCGCAGACCATTGTTAGTGAGTTCGATATTCTCACTAGGCGCTCCGTAGTTATGGCCTTGTGCCACATCTAACCTAAGCTTAGGAAATAACTATATCAAAAATAGAAAAGTAGCCTTAAACGCCTATAGTTGGTGTTCATATCGATATCAAATTTTAAAAGAAAATAAAAGTCTTTATGGTAATTAACTTAGTTCCAAATATTTTGAGTTGCCAATTACACATCTACAAATACTGGACAGACTATCACTTAACTATATAAACATGTCTTTATATTCATATAAAAATCTGCTAAATTGAACACTTATCTCTATTAATAATGGAGATTCGCTTCCGGTTTTTGTCTATAACAAAAATTACGTCACTATTACGTCACATTACCCAAAATCGTCATAACATAGAATAAATACACTCAAAATTTGAACATGCAACATTAGACAGTCCTCATTGTTTTTTAAAACAAGTTTTAATAAATACATGACTGGTATTATATATCTATATATAGTTTGATTTATTTTAATACATATTTAAAGTTTACATTTCAAATTGTTTTATTTTTTAATCCTCTAATGAATTTGATGATTTTACTTACTTAGGGTACAAACTCGCTGACATTGAATTTTTTACTCCCACCCCTCAGGCAATATGTTTCAAAAATCTATTTTTACATCGCCCGGAGGGTGTTTTTTATTTTGTACTTGTGAATATAATTGAATACATATGTGATAAAAGGCAGTGGCTGAAAGTGTCAGTGCCCTGAGTATGACATTAAACTACATCTAGTGATGAAGTTCCAGTTCTGGAGCTCTGGGGAATGTGGAGTATTCGTTCATCACCATTTCCCCATGTCCATTCTGACTTGAAGTGGTAGTACCTGTTAGGGTACCATCTATGGATTTAAGATAACAAATGAGTTTTAAAAAATGTACTCGAAAGAAGTTAAAAAAATTGAATACCCACCAAAAATGAATAAAACAAAATATCTTCGGCAGAAAATACCCCAAGGGTTGACATGCCGTAAAATCCAACCACCCCCACCAACAAATAATACACACTGATCATCGACAGACAATAAGGCAACACTTCAACACTTCATTCTAGGCAGAACGCAATGATATTTTATTCTAATTCTTGGTAGTAGTGTTGATTCTTAGGTTAAATAATACTGTAATTTATTAGAGGAACTATGATGAAATACACACACAAACAGACACACGCATACAGACACACACGCAGGCACAGAAACACAAACGCACATAGACACACAGACACACATACACACACATACACACACACACACAGACACATACTTACACACACACACACGCACACAGACACACGCACACACACAAATACACACAGACACCCGCACAAACGTACAGAGACACACATAGACACACGCACACACACACACACACACACACACACACACACACACACACACACACACCACATATATATATATATATATATATATAAAAACACACATGCATTACACACACACACACACGCACACACACATATATATATATATATATATATATATAATATATATATATATATATAAAAACAAAAAGAATTAAAAAAATTTTTCTGAGAACAAAATACATTTTGCGGACCTTCCTTTTTTATAAAATATTGAATTTTCTCCCGTTGGAACCAGAACAACATTTCTTATATATATATATATATATATATATATATATATATATATAGTAGTGGGCGTTGGTTTCTTTTCGACACGGATCTGATTTTGTGTGTTGCGTTTCTGTCCCTTAGTTTGGTTTGAAAGTGTCAGATTACCTTGTCTGGCTGGTTGATCTATTTGGATGATATTTCGAGGAAGGAGTATGAATGAAGAGTGACATTAACCACATCTGCTGTTCAGAGTGTCAACTATGGGTAATGGTGCTGAGGGTGGGTAATTTGGCGGTCAATTGAGAACCCCTAAAAAGAATGAAACAACAAACAACAACAACAACAAAATACCAATCTGATTTACCCTACATTATTACTATTGGATTAACACTAAGTCACTAGTACGGATAACTTTATTATAATCCTTCGTGTTATGCTGCTATTTACTGAACATATCTTTATATGATTTTCAGTAAGTTATGGTACGACATTGTACTGCAGACTATCAAATTTATCGCATTTCTCAAAAAAGAATAATCTTAAATCTTGCTTGTTATATATATTTACCAGCCTCCTCCACACGAGTAGGATGAGACACAAGGTCTATTTTTTGACAGAGTCTAACAGGTTTGAGTTCAGTTTTCCCTCTCCTAGACTGATTTCCATACCAAGGTTAAAGAGCCCAGTCTATTCTACTATTTACCCATAACTGGAGGGAAAATAGTGATAGAGAGATATGTATTAAAAAAAAATACACGTACTTTTTAAAACCCATTTTTATATGATTTATAAGAGTATGCGCTGGAAGACTAATCCTCTTATAAATATTTACCTAACCCCTCCATACGAGTAGGGTGAGACGCCAGGTAATTTTTTTAACGGAGTATAACAGGTTTGAATTCAGAGTTTACTTTCTTCTAGACAGGTTGGCATATCCGTGTCGATTATTTACCATACGTCTGTTCTACTATTTATTCATAGCTATAGGCAGAATAATTTGATTAAGATATTTACACACACACACCACACACACAACACAATATATATATATATATATATATATATTATATATAATAATATATTTCTTAAATTGTTTTTCTTTGCACACAGTTCAAATACGAATAATTTTCAAGCAGATATTTTGGTCCATTGTGGTACTACCACCCCGAGTCAGATCCGACCTAGAAGTAATAGAAACCTAGGAGTATTTCACACTCAGCAAATCTCCCAAACTGGAGTCTCACCATCAGATGAAGTATAGTGTCATACCCAAGACATCTCTTCTTGCGGGGATTTTACCCCTCTTCAGGGTAATACAGCGCGTATTCTAATCCCCACCGATAGGTTGAGAAAAATGATAAGAGAGAAAGAGATCTATAAGTTTTAAAAATATATACGTGCTGTTTATCCCTTTTTTGACGCTAGTATATAGTTATCTTTATTTTCGCGTATAAGTGCATACAATAAAAATACAATAAAAAAGTACATCAATAGACTGTGATTACTCAATTATTATTCATAATGCTTATTAAAAAATAGACATCAGAATCTATCAACCTTAAAATAGATGAATTTACATATGTCTACTTATTTAATCACGAAAATATGTTCCTATATATATATATATATTATATATATATGTATAAGTATTAACTTACCGGTGGGTATAAGTACGATCGTTGGAAGCGCACAAATATCCAGAGGCTAAGGTTTGAGAAAAACAAATACAAAGTGCTCAATACATGTAGAGCATACATTTTATTTTAACAATGGAAAGGAGTAACCTACTCGAGTTTCATCGATTGATTCTTCAGGGTTACTTTAGTTAAATTAATCGAGTTTTCGATTAATCTTAGGTGTTATAAACATGCCCGTTGGAATCCAACGGGCATGTTTATAACACCTAAGATTAATCGAAAACTCGATTAATTTAACTAAAGTAACCCTGAAGAATCAATCGATGAAACTCGAGTAGGTTACTCCTTTCCATTGTTTAAAGTATATATATATATAATATATATATATATATACAAATATTATTTTAACTTTGACTCACTAGAAACAAAAGAAATTTGCGAAAGTGTGTTATAGAAAAAAATCAATTTAGATGCTTTTGTTATTCAACTTGACTTTCTGGCAAAACGAATGGTAAAAAAATTGACACTCCATTTTGACACGTTCCGTTCTTTCTCTCTCCTTTTTTTTTCTTTTTCATGTTTTTGACGAAAGCAGCTACCAGATAGATAAACAAAGACTCTGTTGACGTGTTTTGAAAACATGTGAAATATTTCTAGCTTATCATGGTAAATAATCGGCACGGCTATGGCATTATTTTCTCATGTTTGGGAAATCTTCGAAATGAAAGTTTCTCAAAGAGATCACTTCGGGTTTTGTAGTTGTTGCTTAATAAAAATGAGTGTCCGTTTTCTTTGGGAAAATTGGCATCCTTCCGTCTATGAGAGACAATGAAGTAGTGTCCATTTTTTGTGGATCTACGTATCCTGGGCGGTTTGGCATGGAGCACGAGCTGTTGCCCAGACAGCAAATCCCCCCTCTTCACACTGCCGCTGTGATATAAAGGAAAGGTAAGAAGCCAATGCAGTTTGGCAGCGGTAGTATCACAGGAGTTACTGGGTAACACTGGAGGTCAGCATCACACCACCTTAGGGACTCCGGTTCCGGATTTGTTTTCGGGGTTTACTCCCCTAATGTATTCAAAAAGTATTGAAGCTATATTTACCAAGACAGAAATAAGCAATAAATGAAACATTAATTTCCTTGAAATAACTTCTTTGGCATTCCAATAGTCAAAATATTTCTGAAATTTTTTTATATGGTGTGAAGCGGCATAAAATAAGACAATAGGTTTATAAATTCCCAAAATTCACACTGAATTGTCCAATTGAACACATAGCATAGACAAAAGTCCGAATAATCCTAATAATCCTGGGTACCATTATAGTATGTGGCCTACCTTTTGAATGTGGCCTACGAAATCATGTCTCTCTGTGTGTGGCCTATGAAATCATGTCTCTCTTTGTATGTGGCCTACCATAAAAAGCATATTATAAGGTTATGATAATAACTGCTAACCCTAACCCTAATCTAACTCTATTTCAGAATTCTAGAATATTTTAGAATTAGATAGATCTCTGATTCATGTAAATTATGGATAAATTCTTGTTTAATTATTGTTAATTACTATATACTGCTTATGACTGAATTGCATATCTTGAAATTGAATATATGTGAAAAATAAATAGTTTCAATAAATTGCCTACTACTTATATTTATAAATATACTCTTACTGAGGTAGGACACATTCAAACCGGGTAGGCCACATACTATAACAGAATCAAAAAAGGTAGATCACATACTATAAAGGCACCTAATACTGATTGGTTATTGTTATCATTTATTGGTTCCCATATTATGAAAGGGTGAATTTTGAACGAAAATTAAGCAAAAGATACAAAAATACTAGGTAGAGTTTTGTAATGTGTTGTTTTGGTTGTTTTATTTTACGGCATATCAACCCTTTTCAAGATATTTAATGCCAAATTAAGTCATTTTGGTATTAGATTTCTTACAGTACCTGCTGTTACTTTATTGTCCGCCAATCTATGTATTAAACAGGCTCATTGCTGCCTAAGTTTTAGAGATCTAGTGGATACCGGTACTTTCAACGTGACTTGACGGTTAGCTTGGTAAGTTTTTTTTGTATTTGTACGTGTTTTGGTACGTGCTAGTTTGTAGTGACGTACCTGAAGCAGTTCAAACCGTGGTAGGTACCCGCTGTGGTTAGTAGTATGGTGGGGGTTGTTGCGCTGATAGGTTGTCCATTTTTTCACCCCGTGTGTGATTTGAAAGACGCAAAAATGATCGTACAACGTAATCAAAGTCGGGAATTTATGCCGTATGAGTTCGAATTGAACGTCATTTTATTTAAGTAATTTTTAAAAACTTAAATCAGCTAAATGCTTCCCATCATTGTCAATACACTTGTTGGAGACGTTCATGAAAGTTATCGATAACTCTATGGATCATTTCTTGTGGAATGGTTGCTAATTCTACAGAAATTGCATGTTTTAATTCATCAATAGATCGAAGGCGATGACTGAATACTTTTGATTTGAAATATCCCCACAAGAAGAAATCACACGTGTTCAAATCATGAAAAATGTTTCAACAATGAATGCGTGATGCTCGCCAGTCCAATTCATAAGGATATTCTGAAAATGAATAAAAATAAAACTTTTTAAATATGTAAATACATTTTGGTGTATATAAAATAAAATGGCATTATATGTACATTCAGAAGATAGAATTTTTATTTTCATTATTTCATATTTTGTACTTTTATTAAGCCTCCAAATGTGTCAGATCATTTTGGTCCACCCTATATAACGCTGTGGAAGCAAGCAAAAACATTTATTGTGCGAAGGCGCTATTGACAACTGTACAGTAACCAGAAATTTCGGTCGGGTTGCAAACTTCAGTAATCAAACAAGATCAAGTAGGCGTAGGACCGTGTATTCAAAGACTGTATTCCAGAGGCATAGAGGCAAATCTGGCGAGCAAGTCTCGATGAATATCAGGCCAGCTCGGCATCACACAGCCCAGTGTGGTTGGTCACTTTTACGACCTCGGCAAAAACATCTAGAGCTTCCGAGTTGTACCTCACGTTTGTATAATATTGCAAAACTTTTGACTCACCTTAGTAAAAATCTTGAGCTGGTGTCTCTTCTTCGTAAATAAAGTCGGCAGAGTGGCCTATTGTCGGTAGCAACTGGACAGCGAAGGAGCCTATCCCCTTTTCATTAACGCTAGACCAGGGAGTTTGTTTTTGCGTCTTAGTTGGAGTGCCACACCAACAATGAGCTTGCGACAACTGGTATCGAACCCGGAACCTTGCGATTCCTAGGAGGATGATCTATCGACTGATAATTGAGAATTTTGTTTAATAAAAGAATGGATACCAGATACGGATTTCTTGTTAAGATATTATTTCTCGTTAAACTAAATCCTATAAAGCAACTTTCATCATTTATTCACAGGTGAGGATCAAAGCGCGACTTAACTTTTTTGCGATTTATCTGCTTCTTAGACATTATGTCTACATCGCTGTTAAATGCAATGGTATGAACATTCTCTGACCTGTGCTTTTAGTGAGGTTCTTGGTGAACTGACATCAAAGAATCCACATTATAACAGATATAAACCAGATTAAAATCCTAGAAGGGGTAACCCGAAGCCAATTTTTAAAAGATTTTTATTCGATGTTTTTAATCATTGGAGCAAGTTTACCCCAAATTTCTTTTTAACTCCTACATGGACTAATAACTATAATGGAAGGGTCCATTGTATAAGGGTTATTGTCGTAGAAAATGGACACGGTGACAAAAGTTCAAATTCTGGACGAGGCTGATTGCATTTTACATAGCACTAACACCTTTGGAAAAGGTATATATCCAACTATTCTCCCTACAATTATGGGTAAATAATAGGATATACTGGACTCTTTAATTTTTGTATGACAACCGGTCTAGAAGAAGGAAAACTCTGAATTCAAACCTGTCAAATCCCGCTTAAAAATTGACCTTGTGACTCACCCTGCTCGTGCTGAGGGGTTTGGTAACTACATACCTGGACCAATAACTATTTAAATCAAAACCGTCTGTGTGATGAACTTGCAGCTGGGGTAAGAATGAGAATATAAAATTCACACAAAATCACACCTAAGAATTGAAATTGGATTTTGGAAATCTTCCTTCTCGGTCCAAATTTTCTAAATTTTGTTTTAAGGTGCATGCTTGGGTGTTTGTGAGTTCTGTAAATTTTCATGGCATATCTTCATCATTATCATCAAGTCATGACAGCATGGGTTTCTATGATACTTCTTCGCTACCCGTCCCTATGGGCTATCGCTCCTGGAAAGTCTTCTGCATAGCATTCAGTATCCATGCAGAGCTGTTCGATGGTAGCCGGCCCATGAGCTCGCCCTTGCTTCTCCAGCAATGTACAGTATGTCTTGTTCGTCTTACTCGGATGGCTTGTGTGATAGGAGACAGGGGATCGTACAGCTGCTTCTTTGTTGGGTGCTGCTTCCAGGATTTGTTCAAGACAGCGCGAAATGAAATAAATATTTTAGTACCCGTCAATTATCGTACAATGATTTTCTTAGATAAATTCATCTCTATCAAGTCGCGCTAACACCACGAATGCTCATGCCTGTCTCTGTCTCTGTCTTTGTCTCTCTTCTCTGTCTGTCTGTCTCTGTCTGTCTCTCTCTCTCTCTCTCTCTCTCTCTCTGTCTCTCTCTGTCTCTCTGTCAAAGCATCCAATGTCCGTACAGAACATGAATGTAAGTTTCTGCTTGTCGACCCACACTGGTGCGTCGATGTGAATGTGTCACTTATAAGTTTTGTTGTTACTTCTCCAGTAGTGTCCAACATGTCTTGTTCGTCTTACTTGAATGGTTTGCGTGATAGGAGGTAAGTGGCCGTACAGCTGGGTCTTATATCACACACACACACACACACACACACACACACATATAATATATATTATATATACTATATAATATATATATAAGCCACAGTTTTTAAAAAAGAATTTAGCGTTATAACATTCCATCGAGTGAACATGATTCACGTTTATATAAACGCTAAAAACTACTGTTTTCTTTTAAAATCTCAACCATTTAACTCTTGTCTGAGGATTTCGTAAGCATGAAACTATTAGTAACAAGATATATATATATATATATATAAGTAAAAGTAAAGTCAACGGGGCGGCCTAAAGTCGGTATCAGCCAGTCAGCGAGGGAGTCTATCCCCTTTTCAATAGCGCTAGACCAAGGAGATTGTTTTTAGCATCTGAGGTGGAGCGCCACACCTACCATCAGCTTCTTCTTTACCGCACATTGTGCTTACTCATACGCTGAGTTGGCGGGGACCGGTATCGAACTAGGAACCTTGTGGTTTCTAATATATATATATATATATATATATATATATATATATGTGGTCTCTGTGGCGTAGTGGGTATTGTTCGTGAGTGGTACATCGTAATAAGCGATTACAAACACCTGTCACGCTTTTACGTAACTTTCGGACATTTGGTTTGTTTGTTTGTTTATTGATTTTAACGGCATATCAACCCGTCTGGGGTTATGTCATGCCTAACGGTTAGGAAGTTATACATATCGCGTATTTAGATTTATACTTTTTAGCAATTGGTTTTAAAAAATGTGTTAGCATTATTGGGGATTATGTTGTATGGTATTGATTTGTTTCATGTCTATATTCTATGGTAGAATTTTATTTCCCTCAGAAAAGAGAGAATATCCTCCATGTTGATATTTTCAAACAGATCTTTCATATTGTTGACTTTAAAATAACGGTTTCTGATGTGAGCAAAAACCTGCTTTCCATGAATAAGTGTTTAACTGTCAAAAGTGTTTGACATGTTCCGCATTGTGGTTGTTGTTCTTGTGTGAGTATATTGGAGTGCGTTAGTCTTGTATGACCAATGCGTAATCGAGATACAATGACTTGTTCCTTTTAGACTTCCTTAAAGTCGGTCTCCAGCCTCCCAAATTGGACATTTGGGAAGGTATGAATGCTCTTATCTCCCGGGCCTTGTGCCTGATGCCATTTATCTGCCTTTTCAACTGAACCAGACATTATATCTGTTTGCTCTATTGCTCTATGTGATCAGTGATTAGAATTGTTTTAATCGTAAGACTTACATCATTTATTCCAATCTTTTAAAGGTTTCCATATGATACTCATCTATATATATTTACCAACCCCTCCGCACGAGCAGCATGCGACACAAGGTCAATTTTTTAAGCGGAGTTTAACAGGTTTGAATTCAGAGTTTTCCTCTCCTAGACTGGTTACCAAGCCATGGTTTAAGAGCCCAGTCTTCCCTGCTATTTAGCCATAACTGGAGAGAGAATTGGACTCATACCTTTCCCAAGGGTATTAGCGCCATGTGAAAAGCCAACAGCTTCGTCCAGGAATTGAACTCGGGTCGACGAATCCATTTTCCACGAGTCTAACCATTAGACCACGCGCCTTATCTATATGGATGGAACCCCTGTAAAGTAGTGACTAATGTATTGATCTGCGTCATCGTAGTAAGCGAATTCGAGCTCCTGTCGCGCTATTATCTTAACTTTCCGACAAATACTCTTGGGAAAGGTTTTGAGCCCACTCATCCTCCATATATGGGTTAGCTAGTATTGTGTGTCGATACGTATCTTAATGTTTTGTTTATAGGTCGTTGGTTATTTATGGTCCGTGTTCACAGTGTTTCTTTTAACCCCATTGTATTTGGTGGTTTCACTGAAAAGGAATTAAAGGAAAGAAAAGGAAGAGACAAAGACATAAGGTAGTTTTAGGACTCAGGCTTTATTCATAAGTCATAACTACCTCGTGGAGAGGAAATTCCTTCCTGTCCAGTAATAGTGTCTGTTCCCAGTTGAAGCCCAAGTCCGAATGCCGAGAGATTATCTTGGTTGTAGGAAGAGGGTGATTTTCCTGCACATTATTGGAGGGTTTTTCCTGTCTGAAGGCTTATGGGAGATAGTTATTTCTATTTTTTTTATTTTAATTTTATTCTAATCCCCACAGTATCACTACTGTTCTTCTACAATGGTGGCTTTTGCGCTAAATAACCCACAAAGTTTGAAATGCCATTAAAGAAACCAAGCAAAACCAAACGTTTTCTTACGACAAACAAACGCGTTATCACGTTAAAACGTTTGCTTTTGTTTGATTAAGTATGCTTACCAAATAAGAGAAACGTTATTTGCGTAACGGGTATCGTCGTAGGAAATGAATTCAAGAAACTGGACGAGGCAGTTTGCTGTTCACTTCACAATGAGTCCTCTGGAAAAGACGCGAATCATCTCGTCTCCGGCTAGGTGTAACTAGTAGAACAGAGGGACTCTTTAGCCTTGGCCAAGCAACCGATATAAGAGAAAGAATAATTCTGAATCAAAAAAACAAAAAAAAAAAAAAAAACAAAAAAAAACAAGGGAATATTGGAGTTGTAGCCTCACCCCATAAAACCTACACAATTGCTCAAGAAAATAAACAGAGTGATAAATAACAGATTGTCGACTTTCTCACCCCCACGACACCCTCCACCCGGTGGAATTGGTTAAAAGAAAGAAAGGAAGAACAAAAGAAAACATCAAACCATCTGGTGGTCCGTAAAGAGCAAACAAACAAACTCTTTCCAATTAGTGATATATATTATTATAACATAACACCTGTTTTTGTCTAGGTCAAATTCATTTAGTGCAGCAGTCACTTCGAACCTAATTAATTTAATGTTATTACTATTGTTCTCGTCTTCCCAGGGAAAAGTAAGTTTCAAAAGATTTATACCAAACACAGAATTTAATAGATAACGCCGGTTAAAATGAACTTATTCATCAGTCACTCACCCTATAACGATCTTAGTCTCCTTCAGAATGTATAATACATCATCATCATCATCATCATCATCATCAAGGCATGCTGACAGCACAGGTTCCCTTGATTCACTCGCAATTCGTCCCTATTGGTCATCGCTTTTGGCAATTCCTCAAGTCGGCGCTCAGTGTTCGCACAGAGCTGATAAATGTAAGTTTCTGCTGGTCAGTATACACTGGTGTTCCCATGTGTAAGAGAACATCACCTATAAGTTCGTCCTTACTTCTTCAGCAGTGCCCAGCATTTGTTTGTCTTATTTGGATGGGTTGTGAGATTGGAGGTAAGTGGCTGTACAGCTGCTGTTTAGTAGGATGTTACATCCAGGATTTTTTCAACTCGCAGCGTAGGTCCATCTAACTTTTTCTTCGAGTGGTTTATTAAAGTCTGAGTGGAACAACGAACAGTGGTAATAACACGACTACAGTTTGGAATGGGAATCTTTGTAGCTTCAGTATTAAAAAAACTTATCCCGACAAGTTCGAGTAAATGAGCCCTGTCGGCTGGGGATTTAGAATACACCGACTGCACCTCTGCAATGGGGCTACCTGTTGGCCGTGGGTGGCAACCCGTGATGCTTAAGGACGGAATCCTGGTGGATGAGTAGTTCCTGACATGCAACACTCCACTTAGACCCTTACTTAGGCTATACGGACGTTCGGTGAGGTCCCCTCCGATCAATCGGCTGGTTATGTCAAACCCTAGCACCTATATGATTGTCCCAACCCTATTGTTCTTATAGCAAGCCCCAACCCTTTTTATCATATGGGTACTAGAAGGCAGTGACTGAGGGTCTACATGTCCTGGGAATGACGTTAAACTCTATCTGATGGTGAGGTTCCAGTTCTGTGATTCTGGGTAATGTGGAGCACCCCTTCTTTCATTGCTCCCTGGTTCACTCCGACTCGGAGTGGTAGTACCTGTTAGGGTCACATCTATGGGTCAAATAGTAAAATGTGTTCATAAAAACAATTGAGTATCCATTAAAAATGAATTTATTTCAAAACTTTGTTGGCGTTAAATGACCCACCGAGGTTGATATGCCGTAAACCAAACCAAACCAAACCGAGTAAATGATAGCATTTACTGAAAAAGGAGTCATTTCTCAAAGTTTCCTATTTCAAATAGTGTAAAAGATACCGGGAGAACACATGTTTGTTTTGACATGGTAGTAGATTATTAAAAAGCAGCAAACATTTTCCGGATTTTTATACAATAGGGAATAGCAAAATTGGAAATCTATCGCATGCACTTGCCTTTATTGCAACAACGTTTTCGGATATTTTCTCTCACAAGAAAAAATGTTGTTGATTTGTTTAAGCCGATATGGAACCCATTAAAGGTCAGCATGTCAATGCCAACGGAAAATGTTTGATGCCTTTCAGAGAAAAATGTTTTTACAAGTGTAGAAAATTCTTTTACAGCAACATGTATATCTTAGGCCAAAGCTAAATCTGAAAACTTTCATTTTTATGACATTTCCTAAAAAAACAATTCTAAAGATTCATCAAATGCCTAATCCAAAGCGTGTTCGATTTCATTCTTAGCTGGAATTTTACTATTGATAAGAAATCTGCTATTTTTTTTCTTTAGAATCAAAACACAGTGGTACCTTGACTTACGAGTTCCCAACTTACGAGTTTTCCGAGTTACGAGCAATTATTATATTTTACTTAAATAGGTTGTGAGATTGGAGGTAGGTGGCCGTACAGCTTCTGTTTTGACGGTGTTACTTTCAGGATTTAAGATTTTCTTCTCAGATAGAATACACTATTGATGAGAAATCTGCTATTTTATATTTTAGAAACAAAATACAGTGGTACCTTGACTTACGAGTTCCCAAACTTACAAGTTTTCCGTGTTACGAGCAATTATTGCGATCGAATCTTTGCTTTGGTTTGGGGGCTAAGATTAGAGGTACGAGCGAGCTTCAGATACGCTTATGTTAATAAGTTCATTAAAACAGTGCTCACTGGAATTTTACTCTTGACATGAAATCTGATTTTTTTTTTTTAGAATTAAAATACAGTGCTGCCTTGACTTAAGAGTTTTCACCATACGAGTTTTCCGGGTTACGAGCTGTTACGGTCGGTTTTTATGTTTTGTGTTGAGGGCTAAAATTAGGGGTACGAGCCAGTTTCAGATACACTTATGATAATAAGCTCACTAAAAATATCTAAATATATAAGTTATTACGCCGAAGAAAAATATCCTTTATAAAAAAATAAAAATGATATCATGTTACAGCACATAATTCATTTCGTTCTATTTTTTTTGTTTTTATACAATAACTAGAATTTTAATATTGGGTAGAAATCTGCTATTTCTCTTTCTTTAGAAACAAATGACAGTGGTTCCTTGACTTACGAGTTTAATTCGTTCAGCTCGTATATCAAATCAACATTCCTCATTGAAATAAACTGAAATGTGTCTGCTGGTCGGTACGTGTAACTACATTATTATTGATAAAGGAAACATATACGCATTATATTAAACCAGAGACTATAAAAAATCAGTTCAAGCCCCCCCCCTCCCCAAAACACACCAATTTTTTATTATGTTTTTCTAAATAATAAAAATAGTACTGTATTGTATAAAAACATAAAAAATGTAAATAAATTATGTTCTGTAATATATTTTAATGTCTACGTTTTTTATATAAATATAAATAAGTGAATAAAACAATTAAGTCTTTAAGTAGTGTAGAGTACACACACACACACACACTCACATATATATATATATATATATATATATATATATATCTTATTATGGAGATTGTGTGTTTTTTCTGTCAAACTATATTCCTACTCAAGTTACAATTCTCTTAGTTATTGACATCACATTCTCCATGATTTTATTTTTATCTAAACCTCAATTATTAATAAAATTGTCTTACATTATTAATACTATGTCTACATACTGAAAACATGCAATTATATTTATATATACAACAAAATAGCAGTTTACAGTGTGAACGGGAGGTTAATTTGCATATTAATATTAAAAAGATCGAATTATAAAATATGTGCATAGTATTATTGATTTCTAACTGTTTGTTTTTATTTTAATGAATATAAGCAAAAAATCTCTTCATGAATCTTAAATGAAATCCATAAAAGAAAAGATAACTGTCATTTTTATTCTTTACTTCTCTTTATAATACCAATGAAAGACGAAAGTGTGAAGAGTAAGTTTCAGTTCCATTTTTATATTATACTCCCTCTGTTTCAAATCTTTTATCTGTATTCTATTTAGTTTCATTAGCCTTTCTAATTTAATACAATAATTTTATTACATTAAAACTTAATACTTGCACCCGGAGGGTGCATATATTTGCTAGAGTATATATAATAAGATTCTGCATGTCGTATTTCTGAATATATTTAGATATCATACCAACGACTATGTCCATTTATAAACGAAAATTGGTGGAATGCAAAGGAGAATGTTCAATAAAATCCACACTATTTTTACCTGAGAGGATATTAAACAAACTTTTCACACCTCATTTACCACGAGAAAATCCAAATAGAAATACAATGATATATAAATCAATGATATATTAAGTAATTAATTTTAAAAGAATGATTAAATTATAACAAATTAATAAAGGAAAAAAAACATAATAAAAAGCAAATAAAAGTCAAATAAAAGAAAAATACAAGCAAGAAGAATGATAAAAATAAGCAACTTAAAAACAAGAATATATAAAGAATAAAAGATGATAAAAAAACACATAGAAAATATCTTTATTAATGTGTATATAGATAAAGAGATTTAGTTTTAACTTTATAAATCGCAACGCTGAAAAGCTTTAGTATATATTATTATGAAAGAATTATATAGAAATTCTTTTAAAAAAATACAAAATATTATACTTCCGTAAATAAAAGAAAAGTGTTCTACAAAAATTACATTATATTCAGTATTATAATAAATTTATCAAATATATAATATAATATGTTTGTGTTGAGTGTATAAAGTCATACACAAACAGTAAATATTAACTAATTTTTGTATCATTTATTTGATTTCAAAGCGAATCTCTGACAAAATTTGAAAGTTTCAGTAACCGTTTAAGTGAATATTCAATAAGTTCCTCACATATTTACTACTATATTGTGATTAAAATTAACATAACATCTTGCTAAAGAATTACCTCCATACTACCAAAATACCGCAATTACCTAATATTAAATAATATCCATAAGTTGTAGTATTCGCATAGAAGATACCAATTACGTAGTATTCCGCATAGAAATTATAGAATCCCATTAGTTAGTTAGATTTAACTCTAACTATTGTAAATAGTATTCCGCATACTAAATACAGCCATGCGCTTAGTTAGAAGATACTATAGTAGCATAGAAGTAGCCATACCTCCAGCAGCCATACCATCCAAATACAGCCATGCCATAGAAGATACCAAATACAGCCATAGTTAGTATACCGCATAGAAGATACAAATACAGCCATGCGTTAGTATTCCGCATAGAAGATACCAAATACAGCCATGTGTTAGTATACGCATAGAAGATACCAATACAGCATAGTAGCATAGAAGATACCAAATTACAGCCATGTGTTAGTATTCCGCATAGAAGATACCAAATAGCCAGCCATTGCCATGTGTTAGTATACCGCATAGAGATACCAAATACAGCCATGTGTTAGTATTCCGCATAGAAGATACCAAATACAGCCATGAGTATTCCGCATAGAAGATACAAAATACAGCCATGTGTTAGTATACCGCATAGAAGATACCAAATACAGCCATGTGTTAGTATACCGCATAGAAGATACCAAATACAGCCATGTGTTAGTATTCCGCATAGAAGATACCAAATACAGCCATGTGTTTAGTATACCGCATAGAAGATACCAAATACAGCCATGTGTTAGTATACCGCATAGAGATACCAATATAGTATCCGCATAGAAGATACCAATACAGCCATGTTAGTATTCCGCATAGAAGATACCAAATACAGCCATGTTAGTATTCCGCATAGAGATACCAAATACAGCCATGTGTTAGTATTTCCGCATAGAAGATACAAATACAGCCATGTGTTAGTATACCGCATAGAAGATACCAATACAGCCATGGTTAGTATTCCGCATAGAAGATACCAAATACAAGTACCGCATAGAAGATACCAAATACAGCCATGTGTTAGTATTCCGCATAGAAGATACCAAATACAGCCATGCGTTAGTATTCCGCATAGAAGATACCAAATACAGCCATGTGTTAGTATACCGCATAGAAGATACCAAATACAGCCATGCGTTAGTATTCCGCATAGAAGATACCAAATACAGCCATGTGTTAGTATTCCGCATAGAAGATACCAAATACAGCCATGTGTTAGTATTCCGCATAGAAGATACCAAATACAGCCATGCCGCATAGAAGATACCAAATACAGCCATGTGTTAGTATACCGCATAGAAGATACCAAATACAGCCATGTGTTTAGTATTCCGCATAGAAGATACCAAATACAGCCATGTTAGTATTCCGCATAGAAGATACCAAATACAGCCATGCCTTAGTATTCCGCATAGAAGATACCAATACCAGCCACGTTAGTATTCGCATAGAAGATACCAAATACAGCCATGTGTTAGTATACCGCATAGAAGATACCAAATACAGCCATGCCTTAGTATTCCGCATAGAAGATACCAAATACAGCCATGCCTTAGTATTCCGCATAGAAGATACCAAATGCAGCCATGTGTTAGTATTCCGCATAGAAGATACCAAATACAGCCATGTGTTAGTATTCCTAGTATTCCGCATAGAAGATACCAAATACAGCCATGTGTTAGTATACCGCATAGAAGATACCGCCATAGTATTCCGCATAGAAGATACCAAATACAGCCATGTGTTAGTATTCCGCATAGAAGATACCAAATACAGCCATAGTATTCCGCATAGAAGATACCAAATACAGCCATGCCTTAGTATTCCGCATAGAAGATACCAAATACAGCCATACGTTAGTATTCCGCATAGAAGATACCAAATACAGCCATGGTTAGTATTCGCATAGACCAGCCATGCTTAGTATTCCGCATAGAAGATACCAAATACAGCCATGCCTTAGTATTCCGCATAGAAGATACC
>CM042144.1:122676145-122713645 GCA_023376005.1 Doryteuthis pealeii | reverse complement strand
AAGCTATAGGTTAAATAGTAATACTACTGTTATTCTATGAGGATGGCTTTGGCATTAAATAACCTACGAAGGTAGATATGCCATTAAACAAACAAAATAAGCCACCTTGCGTATCTTAAGTGTTTTCTTAATACACAGTTTTAAAAGTGGTAACAATATCTCCTCCATAATTGGTCACCCACTGACGTATTGAGAAGGCTCACTGCTGTTTAACTTCAAGGATTTAATATCAATAAGTGCTTTCAGCGAGATTTGACTAACATCTTGCATCTATTTTGCTGTATGGTAATAATATAAATCAAATTTATAATTCATATATCATATTGTAAATTTACAATTCATATTTTATAGTATAAATTAAATCAATAATTTCCACTTGTAAGTTCGGTAATTTCTAGGCGGCAAAATTACTAGTAATTAATTTCGTATTGTTTTGCTTGTTATCTATTTTATCATTAATGACAAAAATCTGTTTATTTGTAACATGTCATAATGTTCATCTTTCTAGTTATTTGTTGTTTAAATGTCATCTTATAAGTGTAGCACTAGGGTGAGTCAAAATTTTTGAAATATTTTGTTAACGTGAGGCACAATTCAGCAGTGTAGTAGTATATGAGGTGTGAACACTGAGAAGTAGAATGAACCTGGCTGACACCCGGTTAAGCAGAACCTACTTCTGATTAATTAGTCGTGGGCGAATCTGACTGGACAAGGAAACTATATCCACATAAAAGAGACGGCATTTTCGACTGGATACAGATTTAGACAGCCAGCCAAAGCATACAGACTAGCCAAGGCCCATGCACTAGATAATCGCCGACCCCTGTTTACCCCAAGCCTGTGTTAACTCGAAGCGCTGCTGTTACTAAGAATAAACAATAATTGCTACAACTTGTTGTCCGAGACCTTTTTTTCACAATGAATATTTTCCAGACGATTTAGGCCATTGTATCTGATTCAGTATCCAGACACAAGCGATGATCTAAGAAGGATCTGCGAGCCAACCAGATGGTGGTCTAAGCTACAACACTACATCAGCTCCGGATGCCGAAGAAGATGGCGTAGAACACTGGACTGTTAGATTCACCAGATACTCTACGAATATTACTTCGCCAGATTCACATCTACGACATGGAACTCGGCCTCGGAATCCACGAATTTAGACCTATCTCATCGTCGAGGTTCTTCCAAGCCGGGCGAAATTTCTTCATCTGTTTAATGTACTATGTTCAAGAGTGCCTTCACCTTTCACACAAAAATGTTTTTGGTTTCTTTGGCAGTGTTATGGCCCAGTTCGAACGCATAAAGCCTTTTCCCGAATGAGACTATGTTGCTCGTTCATCTGTGCGGTTTTCAAATCACACATGGGGTAAAGCAATGCAAAAGATGTCAGTACAATAACAACCACTACGTAGTACCTACTACGGCTTGAACTGCTTCGGTCAAGTAATATGAATGCCGCAAACTATCACTCAGCAAAAGTTTGTAACATTTTTGACTCGGTGAAGTATAACAAAATTGCAATAATTATCGGATTTTAATTACATTTTTTATTCTTTTTGACAAAAAACAAAAAAAACTTGCAGGATATTCAACGGTCTCTTTATTTAATTCTCTGAAATTTTTATAAAAATATGAGTTGCATTTCTTTCTCTTATTCTTTCTTTTTCTTTTGCTAATTCTCGGGTCTATTATTAAGAGCATTGCTGGAATATATATCTACCAACCCCTCCGCACGAGCAGGATACGACACAAGGTCAATTTCTTAAGCGGAGTTCAACAGGTTTGAATTCAGAGTTTTCCTTCTCCTAGACTGGTTGCCTAGCCATTGTTAAAGAACCCAGTCTGCCCTGCTATTTAACCATAGCTGGAGGGAGAGTAGGATTCATACCTTTCCCAAGGGTATTAGCGCTAAGTGAAATGCAATTACCTCGTCCAGGATTTGAACTCGGGGTGACGAGTCCATTTCCCATGATTTTAACCATTACACCACGCGCTTCCTATCGCTGGAATAGTGCAGCTGAATCAACAACTTGTTGAATGCAGAAAAATGGAGGAATAAGTAAACAAGATAGACGTACTATAATCTATCTGCTTGTGTTTGTGTTTAAGTGCATACTTTTGAGCTTATATGTAGATGTGAGTAAACCCAATCATGTATATAACCTACATAGAGGTATTTATCAAATCATCCACATGAGCAGGATGTGACACATGATCAATTTATGAAGCGGTTTTTAGTACGTTTGAATTCAATTTTTTTTCTTCTCATAAGACCAGTTGCCATATAAAGGTTGAAGAGCCCTTATCAGGAGGAAGAATATTTGGATCCATACCTTTCTCAAGGGTATTAGCTCTATGTGAATTTCAACCAGTCGCATACCGGATTTAATCACTGTATTCTTTTCCTGGGGCGATAATCATTACACGGACACCACCACAACGTGCATGTACATAAATATAACTTGTATATATATATGTATACCTATATATAAATATGCCCCCAGTAGATATTTTTATAAATTTACTTATAAACAAAAAGCTGTTGGATTTTAACATTTAAAGTGGAAAATTATGTAATAAAAACGAATATTATGAGATATTATTTTTTACCAAACTATACAGCATTAAAGCTCTGCAAACAAGAAAAAAAAATCAAGATTGATTTGAAAATATACATATTATAGAGTATTTTCTGTAACGATGTACATTTATTTTGAAACTGCTGCATATAGTTTCAATACTAAAAATATTCACTATTCATTTCCCTCTCTACAATCATAAAAGGGCGGGTTAGCTCAGTCGGTAGAGCGTTCGGCTAGAAACCACAAGGTTCCTTGTTCTATACCGGCCCGCGCCAACTCAGCGTATGAGTAGCACAGGGATCTGTGCGGTAAAGTAAGGAGCTGATGGTAGGTGTGGCACTCCACCCCATACGCAAAAACAATCTCCTTTCTCAAGGATATTAGCTCTATGCCAGCCTCATACTGGATTTAAACTCGTGTCACTGTATTCTTTTCCTGGGCGATAACCATTACACGGATGGAAAAGGGGATAGACTCCTTTGTTGATTGGCTGATACCGACTTTAGGCCACCCCGACGACTTTACTTACAATCATAAATAAGAACAAAATTAATATTACACTCAACTATTACTTAAATGTTTGTCAGATTCTAAACGCGTTTTATTATACCCTTCACGTTTAACTTTCTGTGTTTTGACGCTGTGTTTCTTCTTCTTCTTCTTTTTGTATTTATCTGGACCCTTACAATCTATATAACTGGGCTTGATAAATGAGCAATACGTTTCAATGTAAACACGACACATCTGTAAAAGCCATTGGAAAACGATCGCATTGGTTCCCTGACAAATGTTGTGTGAACATAAACGTCGAGTATTTAACACTGCGCATGTAAGAGTAGAAAGAAAGACAATCTGAGAATAATCTTATGCGACTCGGCAATGTCAGCATTGAATGATGACATATTGAATACAGAATTATTCCGACTTTTTCGTGAAATAGGGATTTTATTATAGTCATCAGTTATAACAACTTAAAATTCATTGCATTACCTTATACACACACACACATCTCTCTCTCTCTCTCTCTCTCTCTCTCTCTCTCTCTCTCTCTATATATATATATATATATATTATATATATATATATATATATATATAAAAGAATGAAATGATCAGCTAAGGAAATGATTAGCTTAAGGAAAAAGAATACCAAAGTATTACCGATAATTTCTTTGTAAAAGGTAATCTTCTTCTTCTTCTTCTTCTTCTTCTTCTTCTTCTTCTTCTTCTTCTTCTTCTTCATAATAATAATAATATATATTATTATTATTATTATTATTATTAGTAGTAGTAGTAGTAGTATTATCATCATATATTATTATATTTTTATTATTATATATTATTTTGAAAAAAAAAATGACTCACCGGAAAAAGAAAAAAAATATAATATTGACTACGTAGGGAAAAGAAAAAAAGAAAGAAATGCAATGAGTTGGAATAGCAACAAATATTGAAACTGCTCAAACGAATTTAGAGAACTGACAATCAGAGTTTTCCTGAGATACTTTTCATTGAAAACCTGGGGTGTTAACTTCTGCTACACACACACACACACACACACACACATATATATATATATATATATATATACAAGGTGATTCAAAAAAGTATGGAGATTTTTTGTACATTTTGACACACCTTCTAATCTGAGAAGAATTAACGTTCAATTCATTGTTCATTTATACCTTGGTAAATACAGCTTCAAACTCGGCATTTTTATAAGATACCTTGTATTCTGAAAAAAAATTAACGTTCTATTCACTGTTTATTTCTATCTTGGTAAATACAGCTTCAATATATATATATATATATATATATATATATATATATATATATATATATATATATACTTAAATCAAACATTCCAACTTGAAGACGAAGGATCTCCCGCTTTTATGCATCTCAAAATAACAATAAAAAAGCAAATTATTACTCTTGCTAACACCCATACCTAAAAATACAGTAAATTGAAAAACGACAAAACAAAATTATTCTTAAATACTGGGGAAGAATAGTTTTTACTATATTAGCCGTAGGAATTATTGAATATATTTACATTATTTTGACAAAATCTCAATTTCTCGTGATTAGAGAAAGAAAATAAACAGGGATTTTCAATTTGATGATAATATCTAAAAAAATAAAATAAAAATTAAACAAATAGTTTTTTTTAGAGATCATTGCCCTAAAGTATAAGTTATCAAAATTTAAAAAATTGCTAAGAGCAATATTTCACTTTATTTTCTAGTTTTTTCTCCCCAATTTCTGGAATAAGGACTCCGTATTGAGCCTGAGGGATCTTTCTTTTAAAAAAGGCAAAATATATATATATTTTTGGCTAAGGGATTTTTTTAATGTATGAAAATAAAATTTCTAAATATTCTATAAGTTATACCACAATCAAATAAAATAAGGAGTGATAGTGTACAAAAGAAAAAATGTCGACAAATTCTTGGAATAAATAGTGTTATAAAATAAATAAATTAGTCCAGGTTAAAAGTTAATCGGAAGCCTAACTTTTTTTTATCAAATTTTACCAAAACTTTACTCATTCCCCAATAATACCTGCATCGGAACAATGAGGTCTCCAAAAAGTTCGGCTTCAGATTACACAGACCAGCTTTTTCAGTGAAATTTTTTAAAAAATCGGACCGTAAATTATTACAATTTTTTTTTCGTTTAAATTCCAAAAACACGCACTTTTTATGGCGAAAAATCTAATTCGTATGAAAAAAACAAAAACAAATGGTGATGAACAAAAAACAAAGAAAAAATGTGAAAATGTCATTTCTGTGTTTGTTCTTATTTTTATACATAGATTTATATGTAAAAAAAACTGTTGGCCGTGGGTGGCGATCCGAGATGCTTAAGTATGGAATCCTGGTAGATGAGCCGTCCATGACATGCAACACTCTACTTAGATCCTTGCTTAGGCTAGACAGGCGGTCGAAGATGCCTCTTCGATCAATCAGCTAGTCAAGCCCTAGCACCTATATGATTGTCCCAACCCTAATGCCCTTATGGCAAGCCCCACCTCTTTTTATCATATATGTGCTAGAAGGTGGTACCAGAGGGTCTTCATGTTCTGGGTAGGACTTTAAACTCTATCTGATGATGAGGTTTCAGTTCTGGAGGTCTGGGGAATATGGAGCATCCCTTCATCACCATTGCTCCCTGGTCCACTCTGACCCGGAGTGGTAGTACCTGTTAGGGTCCCATCGATGGGTTAAATAGAAAAATGTGTCTATAAAAAATGAGTATCCATTAAGAATGAATTTATTTCAAAACTTAGTCAGAATTAAATGACCCATTGATGTCGATGTGCCGTAAAACAAAACAAACCAAACCAAACTACGTAAATAAAAATTTAAAAAAAGGACAAAAAGTGAAACAGGTTTCAGCTCTCTGAACTGTAATTTGAGCTGTTTTAAAGTCGTTTTCGTCTCCGAAATGTTTACGATCGGCATTCTGACTCGATTACAAAACACTAAACTTTACTTTTAAAGTATTGTGATCCAAAAGCGTAATAATTTTATGTTAATAATTTCCTAAATTGGAACACCCGTTTTTAAAGAAAGAAATAAGTTTGACAAAGGAATGTACAAAAGACAAGATCAAGAGTTGTTTCACAGAAGAAATCGCTTTATTCTCGATTAATGTTTATCTTCCCTCTAACTCTTTTTATACTGATTCTCTTCAGGGCTTCCATAGACAAAATATCATCCCAAGAAAACTACACTAAAAGAAATGAAGATTAAGAAATATCATTTAGATAAAAGACTGGTTTATCTAATCAGTTGAATTTATTTATTCAGCACTTTTGCATTAATTAGCAAAATTCCAGTCGAAATCCCAGAAGAGTTTAATGTACAGATGTCAATTTCAAACATCTAAGAAAAGAAACGTTTAACCTGAATTTATTTCTCTTTTATTAACCACATCTATACAACATTAAGCTACGAAAACGAATAAATCTAAGGACATGGATTATGATTTATATTCTTAGCCGCTTATGGCTCATCCAATGCAAATGAAGAGAGTGGAGATAGAAGAAAAGAAGATAGAATAGAACGAAAAAGAAAGAGACAGGAGATTAAAGTAAACATGTTTAAATCAATATAGGTCAAAATATAGGTTATTCATTTCAATTGTAGCCTTTTATGGCGTGGATTGGTTTGTTTGGTTGTTTTTTACGGCATACAAACCTCAGTGGGTCATTTAATGCCGATAAAGTTTTGAAATAAATCAATTCTTAATGGATAATACAATTTTTTAATAAATACATTAGATGGGACCCTAACAGGTACTACCACTCTGGGTGAGAGTTGACCTGGGAGCAATGGTGATGAAGGGGTGCTCCACATTCCCCAAATCTCCAAAACTGGAACCTCACCATCAGATAGTTTAACGTCATTCCCAGGATATGTAGACCCGCAGCCACCGCCTTCTAGCACCCATATGATAAAAAGGGGCTGGGGCTTGCCATAAGGGCAATACGGTTGGGAAAATCATATAGGTGCTAGGGCTTGACGTGACCAGCCGATTGATCGGAGGGGGGCTCTCCGACCGCCCGTCTAGCCCAAGATAGCACCAAAGTGGAGTATTGCATGTCATGAACTGCTCATCCACCTGGGCTCTATCCTTACGCATCACAGTTTGCCACCCTCGGCTAACAGGTGGCCCCATTGGGGGGTCTTACCCATCTGCAGAGGTGCAGTCGGGCATTCTAACGCCCCAGCCACAGGGCGGTTTATGGCGTCGATATTGAAAAAGTGACCCTGCAAAATCATGTAGATGAAAGATGTTTGAATTTCATTTCTTTTTTTGTTTTTTAATTAACTGGAAAAACGAGAATGTGCTGGTGATATCGCCACCCTTATCACCCCTTATTGCCCCTTTATCACTTAGCCAAGCAGAAAGCAATTATTTGAAAAGTCAAAAGTTATATTTGCGGTTGTTATTTCCATTTCATAAACATTTCTCATTGATTTTCTTTGGTTCTTACTTAATTTTGAATGTGCGAATATCTTTTATTGTCACTTTGTTTGGATTTTTAATGTTTTTCTAAAATTAGTTCCATGAGGATTGATTAATATCCTAAATCTAAATAATATATATATATATATATATATATATATATATAATAATAATAATAATAATAATAATAAAGAGAATGACTTAATGGTAAAAGTTAGTTTAATCTCAATATTTGATTAATACAAGTATTAATCCGATAAGTCAGTGTTATAACAAATATAAAGCTCTCAATACGTTAGTAGAGCGGGTTTAGTATTACAGTGTGTAAAGAAATAACCTATATATATATATATATATATATATATATATATGTGTATGTGTGTGTGTGTGTGTAAAGAAAGTCGGCGGGGTGACCTAATTTCGGTATCAGCCAGACTGCGTGGTAGTCAATACCATTTTTACTAGCACTAGACCAAGGAGATTATTTTAGCATCTGAGGTGGAGCGCCACGCCTAACATCGTCAGCTCCTTTACCGCACAGATTCTTGTGCTACTCATACGCTGAGTTAGCGAGGGCAGCTATCGTACCAGGAACATTCTGATTCCTAGGCGGACGCTCTACCGGCTGAGATAAACCGGCATTATATATATATATATATATATATATATATATATATATATATATATATATATATATATATATATATATATATATATATATATATATATATATATATATATATATAGAGCGCGTGGTGTAATGGTTAAAATCATGGGAAATGGACTCGTCGCCCCGAGTTCAAATCCTGGACATGGTAATTGCATTTCACTTGACGCTAATATCCTTGGGAAAGATATGAATCCTACTCTCCCTCCAGCTATGGGTAAATAGTAGGGCAGCCGGTCTCGGAGAAGGAAATCTCTGAATTCAAACCTGCTGAATTCCGCTTAAGAAATTGACCTTGTGTCGCATCCTGCTCGTGCGGAGGGGTTGGTAAATATATATATATATATATATATATATATATATATATATATATATATATACTAGCGAAAGTACTCGGTCCATCACCGGAGTAACAAAAAAATTAACACCAGGTAGTGAGTGGATAAGAGAGAGAATAAGAGGAATATAATTTATAGAATTAAAAAATAATGTAATCTTTAACTTTTGAGTGTTTTGAAATATAATTCTATTTTTGAAAAAACTGTTTTGTACATATAAGAAAAAATTAAATTCATTTCCTAATAGCTTGTTTTTCTTGATTGTTGCATTGAAATGATAAAAAATATTGATTTAATTGTTTTATTTTTTACCCCTAAAAAGTAACAATTAAAAGGAGATGAGTATTAAACAGGTGTCCTTATTTATTTAGCTCTATCGGCTGAGGCTGTACAATATGCCGACAGCACCTCTGCTGAGTAAAGACTCCTTCCAATTGGGCCACCTATCGGCCGTAGGTGACAACCCGTGGTGTTTGCCGAGTAGTCCATGGCATGCACCGTTACTCGGGCTAGACGGGCGGTCGGAGAGGTCCCTCCAATCAATAAGCTGGTCATGTCAAGCCCTAGCACCTATATGATTGTACCTACCGTATTGTTCTTATGATAAAACTGAATCTAGTGGTGAGGTTCCAATTATGGAGCTCTGGGAAGTGTGGGTACCCCTTCATTGCCATTACTCCCAGGCTCACCCGGATTGGTAGTACTTGTTAAGCCCACCAAGTACGACCACTCCAGGTCCCATATATTGGTTAAATAGAAGAAAAAAAAAGGATTTTTTTTAATGTTTAAAACTGAATTAGAAATAATTTGAATACCCAGTAATAATGAATAAAACAAACATGACTTCAGCATAAATTGTTTTAAAATCTCAATTTTTAATTCAGACAAAGCGTTCGTTTTTGCAAATTTTTTGGCAGAATTTAATGTTTAAACTGTATCAATAATTAATTACACATTTAATATCATTTTGCTTTTTTACTGATGCTCATTATGTTACTACTTTTAATCGATTCAATTAATTTTAATTTGTTTTTAAAGTGAAAATTGGCGCTTGAGTTGTTGATACCTAATAAAAATACATATGAGTATCATTTGCCTTTCTACGACCATATGCTTAGAATTTAAAAGCCTGTACCGACGAGTGGGGTGGGAGTTTTTTTTCAATTTATCTTAGATGTCGTCTTTTTTTTATTACAGTTAGGAACCCTGTCTTAACGCTACTTCAAAGCTCGAATTGTGCCGACGGGAGATGGAGTGGGTGGGTAAGTTTAACGTTAGTTTTTGTTTTTTAGAAATGAACATTCGTATTTTTTTCACAAAGTAAGCGACCGGGTCTTCTGTCTGGAAGTTCAAATCTAAACTCATGTCGACGTGTGTAGGGTGGGAAGGAGGGTGTGTATACTGTATTTTTTCAATTTTTGTTAATTGTTGAATTATATCGCTTAATTATTAAAAATCAAAACCCAAATTTTGGGGTTTTCTTAGTTATAAGTATATAAAGGAGTATGCGAGATTTAAAATCTGAATGACCTCTCGTTTGTGAGTTATAAGTCGACATAAACCAAACTTCCTTATATATATATATATATATATATATATATATATATATATATATATGTCTGTGCGCGCGCGCGCGCACGTGTGTGCGGTATCAAGAATTTCAGTGAACCAAATTGGAGAACTGAAACATACATATAAGGATTTTGAATATATCTATATATTAATACGCTTGTTCCTTAATCTTCTCACCGTTATCATCTTAACACCCTCTGATTAAAAATGAGACCGTCCAAAATCGTCCAAGATAAAATGCAAAAATGTTATCTGGTGTCGCTTATCTACCGAATTCTTATTTCTTATGAGCCAAATAATGAACCATACCGTTTTTTTTATAAAGAAAAAATAGAAAGAAAAAGGAATGTTAAAAATATAATGATAAAGAAAGAAAGAGAGTAAGGGAAATATATAGAGAGGGGGTGAGTGTGTGGAATGGATAAGCTAATCTGTTTCAATCGAACATAATAAATAGATAAAAAGAAGGAAAGAAAGGAACAAGGAGTGAGAGAAAGTTAAATAAAGATTATTATACATTTACCTATTGAACTATTTGCAATAACTCTTAAGTAAACATTTCTCAAAGTACTTTTGCCAAACAAGAAGTGTGCCCCTTTGGTTTAAATTCTGAATTTTCCTTCTCCTAGAGCGGTTGCCATACCGAGGTTAAATAACACAGTCTGTTCAACTTTTCCCCCATAGTTGAAGAGAGAATAGTTTGATTCATACCTTTACCAAGGGTATTCTCTAGATCACCGAAGTTAAGAAGCGGTGAGCCCGTTCAGTACTTAGATGGGTGACCATTCAAGGAACAGCAGGTACTGTAAGTAACTTGATATCAAAAATGATTATATTCGGAATTAAATGACTCAAAAGGGGTTGATATGCCGTAAAACAAAACAACCACCCAATCCAATGGTATTAGCGTGTAGCGTTAGTTTGTATTCGCCTGGTGGAGTTGTCTGCCCTTTTTAGTTTGATGATGCCCACCAGGGGCACCATAGTATTTAAGCGCCGGTTTCAAATCCTTTCGGCCTCTTTGTATAGTTTCAGCAACTACGAGCCACATGGGGTAGATTCTGTCTAAACCCTCTCGTGGGGCTCCGCCCCCCTTACATTACTGTAAGTCCTCACAGCATGGACTATTCCTAGTCTCATGTCTGTGCCTTTTATTGTATATCAGTATCATTCATGAATGTGTCTATCTGTATTTGTGTACCTCTTTTTATGTGTACTCTTTATTATGAACGTTGTACAAACTGTTATCCATGTGCTGTGTTATAAATGTTTGTCTATTAACCTTTGTCGGAGTTATTTGTATCCAAAGTATGTATAACTTTACACCTACGTTATAAGCGCTACATTCAGGATTTGAACTCGTCTCGCCGTGTCTATTTCCCATGTCATTAACCATTACACCACGCACCTCCAACATTTATTCCGTATGAGGAAACGATATTCAACCCACAATTGCTCTTCAACACCAATAAAATTTTGTCATTTCTCTTAAGTGTATAATGTTGGATTAAGTGCATTGTCAAGGAAAGAATGAATGTTGAAAAATCTCTTTGTTGTGTAAAATAAATGTTTTTTTTTCCTTATTAGGGTACAAACTTACAGTTTTATCTACATAAAGAAAAAGAAAAAAAGTTGAAAGAAAGAAAAAAAACTGCAAGACTTCATTAAAGAACTGAACAAACACGGTGACAGAAAATAAAGAGACGAAACATAAATATACTATTACAGCAATTGAATAAGTATATTCTTTAAATATTTTTGTCGGTAACTAAAAACCTAGTAATGAAGAGTTAATGATAAAACCAGCCAAATGCCTTCGTGCTTATGAATGTTTAAACTGAATAAACACTCAACAACAACATTCCAATCTCGTTGTTCCTTGAACCCGAGTCCAAAAAGGCGAAATTATTTTGCTGAAAACACCCAATGAAATTCAGCCTAGATTTAGCTCTTACAACATTTCTATGGATAAATTATTTTACATCTTCCAAGATACTTGATTTGACAGCTGAAAAAACGTCTCGCTTCTTTCTCTTGCGTCTTTTGTCTTTGTGTGTTGCCTATGTAATTATTAGTTTCACTTTAAACATGTTTCGTGAATTCTTAGTTGTGGTTAAACCAATATTGTGGTTTAAACGGGTTGCTAATGTAAGAGAAAGTTTTATAGCGGAATATTGTGGTATTTGATTAAATTACTTAAAATATTTTAATATTAAACTGAGTTTGAAAATATTGTGGTAAACGGTTTGGTTTGTTTTGTTTTACGGCATATCAACCTCGGTGGGTCATTTAATGCCGACAAAGTTGTGAAATAAATTCATTCTTAATGCATAATACAATTTTGTTTATAAACTCATGTTTTTCTATTTAACCCATAGATGGGACCCTAACAGGTACTACCACTCCGGGTCAGAGTGGACCAGGGAGCAATGGTGATGAAGGGGTGCTCCACATTCCCCAAACCTCCAAAACTGGAACCACCATCAGATAGAGTTTAACGTCATTCCCAGGACATGTAGACCCTCAGCCACTGCCTTCTAGTACCCATATGATAAAAAGGGGTTGGGGCTTACCATAAGGGCAATAGGGTTGGCAAAAATCATGCTAGGGCTTGACGTGACCAGCCAATTGATCGGAGGGGGCCTCTCCGACCGCCCGTCTATGCCAAGATAGGGCCAAAGTGGAGGCAAGTCATGGACTGCTCAACCACCTGGGTTCTATCCTTAAGCATCACGGGTCGCCACCCACAGGTGGCCCCATTGGGGGAGACTTACCCCTCTGCAGTGGTGCAGTCGGGGCATTCTAACGCCAGCCGACAGGGCGGTGTGGTAAACAATATCATGCGTAAAATAATAACGCCAAAACTGATTGATATACATAACATTTGTGTGTTTCTAAGTTATAAGTATATAAAGGAGTATGCGAGATTTAAAATGTGAATGACCTCTCGTTTGTGAGTTATAAGTTGACATATACATACCAAACTTCCTTTATATATATATATATATATATATTTTATATATATATATATATATGTGTGTGTGTGTGTGTGGTATCAAGAATTTCAGTGATAGGATTCAACCAAATTGGAGAACGAAACATACATATAAGGATTTTGAATATCTATATATTAATACGCTTGTTCCTTAATTTCTCACCGTTATCATCTTAACACCCTCTGATTAAAAATGAGACCGTCGAAATCGTCCAAGATAAAATGCAAAAATGTTATCTGGTGTCGCTTATCTACCGAATTCTTATTTCTTATGAACCATTCTGTTTTTTTTTATAAAGAAAGAATAGAAAGAAAAAGGAATTTTAAAAATATAATGATAAAGAAAGAAAGAGAGTAAGGGAAAGATATAGAGAGGGGGTGAGTGTGTGGAAGGGATAATGCTAATCTGTTTCAATCGAACATAATAAATAGATAAAAAGAAGGAAAGAAAGGAGAGAGAGAGAGAGAGAGAGAGAGAGAGAGAGAGAGAGAGAGAGAGAGAGAGAGAGAGAGAGAGAGAGTTAAATCAAGATTATTATTATAATTTGACACGTACTTCAAACTTCCTTTTATATATATACATATATATACATATATATATATATATATATATATGTGTGTTTGTGTGTGTGAATGGTATCAAGAATTTCTGTGATAGGATTCTTAAGTAAGCATTCAATTGAAACAAAACAAGTATATATTCATGTTTTTACCTTTTTGGCTTATATGAAACACTTGAATGAAAAGTGGTTAATTTCGGGGTGACTTGTATGAGTCATTGGTGGGCGGGCAGGAGGCAGAAAATATATAGCTTATATGAGACATTTGGGTGAGAAGTGGTTAATTTTGACGTAGTGTGCGCGTGTATCTGTGCCTGTGTGTCTGTGTGTGAGGCCAACAGCGTATCACATTGGAGGAGGCAGACCCCCCCCCAAAAAAAAAGAGTGACTAAGGACCTTTTGTCTTTTATATCTGCATATTGCTATCATGTATATGTTAAGAGATTATGCATGCTATATCTTCAGAAATTTCCATGTACTCTATTCTTTCGTACTTATTGACCTAATAACAGTTCTTTTAATGCTTGCAGAATAATTAGAAATTCCACGGTGTATCTTTAAAATTTATTTTATATGCAGCACAACGTGTTTTAATATTGCTAAGACAAATTTTGCTTACTGTTTGGTATATTCACTTATCCACTCTCTGATTTAAAATAAATTGTTTGGTTTGTTTGGGGGATTTTATGGCATGTCAACCCTTGTTGGTTTATTTTATACTGAAGATATTTTGTTCTATTCATGCTTGATTAGTATTCAATTTTAAAAAAAAACTCAATTTTTAACAGATTTTTAAAACTCATTCTTTTCTATTTAATCTGAAAATGCGACCCTAACAGGTACTACCATTACGGGTTATAGAAGACCTGGAAGAGGTATTCCACACTCTCCATAACTCCAGAATTGGAACCTCACCACTAGAATATCCTTGTGTTACTGTCCTTGTAGCTGTGTCAAAATGAATCCCTGATTTGATCATAAAAAACACAACTTCACCACTTGCAGCACCAGTCGGCCAGGATCTTTTTATACACTTCTGTCCTGTCATATTTCTCAGCGCGTACTCATCCCCAACTTCCGCCCCTCGTGTTCCGGTGCGCGTGCTCGCTCCCGACTTCCGTCTCTTCGTCCGGTGGTTGTTGGTATAAACGACGGGAAGTTCGCACGCGCCCTCTTTCTTGCAGCAGCCACTACGCACGAGCAGAGACGGGTCCTATTCTTTTTTTTTTCTCGAAGGGGTATACACTATTTCACTACAATTGTGTAATTACGAATAAGTAAGCAATAGTAGATTTTGTTTCTTTCAAAAAACAAAATCCCAAAAAGACAAATCCCAAAAAGACAAATCCGAAAAGACGGATCCCGAAAAAACGGATCCCAAAAAAGACGAAATAAAAATAATTGGATTGTAAGCATTTACAGATGAAAACCAAACCAGGGTTCTATGTTTGTGAATAAAAGATTAATTAACAACAAAACTAGAGTAATGAAATGTATTTGATAGTCGGTTTTTTGGGGTGGGGGTGGAAATAACACATTTTACAAATATTTCTACATTTTGAATTTTCTAGCTTGACGTCCAGTAGAAGTTTTTGCTGGTATATTTTATTTGTATATATTTATATATGATAAGTTGTAAACAAGGTATGTTTGGAATGGCTTTTTTGCCGACAATTTTTGGGAGAATATGTGCTTAATTGGAGTCGTACCTAATTTTGAAAATTAATTAATTAATAATAATTAATTAATTAATAATGAATTAGGCGGGAATGCATACAGAGATTGATTTTTCTCGATTTGTTTAGCCATACATTTAAAATAGGCATTCCCGCCTAATTCATTATTAATTAATTAATTTTCAAAATTAGGTACGACTCCAATTAAGCACATATTCTCCCAAAAATATTTATATATATATATATTTGTATTATATCAGCATATCAAGATGAAATATTATAATAGAACATGACTAAATAAAGTTTTAAAATGAAGTCATTCAGATGAGATTCGTCTTTTGGGGTTAATCTTAATGGGATATTTTCCTGATTTGTCTTATTAGGATCACACACACACACACACACACACACACACACACACACACACACCACACACACAACACAAACAAACAAACAAACAAACAAACAAACAAAACGTAATTTAAACTCTGCTTTAAAAACGTGAGAGCATTGTTTATTTTTGTCACGATTAACTATTTTCTGGAAACCAGAATAAAATTAAAATTTCAGAGATGTTTGAAATATCGCGATTCTTTCTACAATTAAGAAACAAACAAAAAAGACAAAAACGGACAACAAAAACAAAAACAAAATACAAAAAAATAACCAACAGAGTTTTCCTTTATAATGTTAAATTGATATATGACCTTAAATAATGAATGGGGCGTGGGATTGAAAAGTCATGTGGTCTTTGGCGTTCCGGTTGCTATTTAGTTTTAAATTTATGTTCACAAACTCTTAAAAAATGAGAAAATTAAAAAAAATCTTCTATGAAAAGTCATCGACAAAAAGTAGTCCTTCATTTAAAAAAAATGATTGATTGTTAAAATTTATAAAATAAAAAAATAATTGTTATTATCAATATATGATTTTTTATAAGATGAAATATATTTTGTGTTAGGGGTTAGACGGATTATTTTGCAATATATTTCCTGAAATTCAGTTCAAAATTACCAGTTTATTTGTAGAAATATCTGAAACAACATGTGTATGTGGGGTGCATATTATTGCAGATACTTATAGAAATAAGACAGACGGTTTTGAATAATCAGTTTGTCATTTGGCTACTGTCTCCGTTGCTATTGCTTTTTTGTTGCTGCTGCTGGAGCTAATAATAATAATTCTCTGGGACTTTGAAATAAAAACGGATCACCTTATCCCAGCAAGAAGACCAGACCTAGTGTAGATAAACAAAAAAACTGGTGGATTTTGCAGTGCCAGCAGATCACAGGGTGAAGCTAAAGGAAAATTAAAAAATGGACAAATACCTGGACCTTGCCAGAGAACTGAAAAAGTCATGGAACATGAAAGTGAAAGTGGTACCAATTGTAGTTGGTGTACTTGGAACCATCCCTAAAGGATTGGAAAAGGGTTTGGAAAGTTTGGATATCAAAGGAAGGATTGAAACCATTCAGAACACTGCACTGCTGAAATCTGCCAGAATACTCAGAAGAGTCCTGGAGACCTGAGGAGACTTGCTGTCACTCAGACTCCAGTGAAATACCATCAGCTAACACTGGTGTGAAAACTCAAAAGGAGATAATAATAATAACCTTGCTAAAGAATTGAAAAAAAAACAAAAAAAAACAAACAAACAAACTGTGGAACATAAGGGTGAAGGCAATACCAATTGTAGGTGACGCCTTTGGAACGGTTCAGTAGGGTTTGGAAAGGAGACTGAAGGAATTTAAAATCAGAGGAACAATCAAGACATCCAGACAACAGCATTGATAAGATCTGTTAGAATACCCAGAAGAGTCTAGGAGACCTGAGGAGACTTGCTGTCATTCAGACTCCATTGAGAGACCACTAACGATAGTGTGAAAAACTCACAATGTGGGATAATAATAATAATAATAATAATAATAATAATAATAATAATAATCACTTGATTGCTTCGGACTATTTCCGAAGAACAGAAAGGATGCCATAAAGGAATAAGAGGAACAGATGAACAGATCAGCATATTCTCACGGAGGTTAAGCCAAGGTAAAAATTTAACCATGGTATGGATTGACTAAAGAAAGGTCTAAACTTGGATAATTGAATAATTAAATACGTACAAAATATCCGACAAAATCTTAAACTTCATCAAAAATTCCATAGAAATCTGGAAAGTGGAATCAACAGCAAGAGGATAAACCCTAGCAGAGGTGAAAATCGAAAGAGGTATCTTCCTGGAAGAATACGTCTCGCAACTGCTTTTTTTTTATAACAATGATACCACTAAATTACATACTTAGGAAATTCACAAGGGCTACAAATTTACAAAATCACAGGAAAAAATGAATCCCCTTATGCATATATTTATTATATTTGATTGCATGCTTGCTTTACGGCATATCAATCCTTTTCGGGTTATTTAATACCGAATCATATTATTTTGATATCAGGTTGGTTACAGTACTTGCTTTTGCTTAAATGGTCACCCATCTAAGTATTGAACAGGCTCATCACTGCTTAACTTCGATGATCGAGCGGGAACCGTTATTATATTTGATCTGTAGAAGCAGCATCAATGTAAAAGGTGGTCTCAATTGAAGGGGTGGAAGAATATCCCACTTGGCTGCGGGGAGGCTATGTGGATAAACGTAACATACAAACGAATGGACGAAACACAAGCATCATTTTAATATAGATTTCTTAGTGTTTTTATTTCACATATAATTTGGCCAAAATATTCTTTGATTTATTCGAACCTCTAAATGAGTCACGCATGCGTAATTCTGGAGAGAAAAAAGATATCAGAAATATCACGTCAGTATTATTTGTATTATTCGGACTATTGTCCTCATCTTCATTGTTATTTGTACAGCGTTTCGGCCGATGTGCTCTCCGGCCTTCTTCGGTTATTTCTTGTCAGACTCGTGTATCTTCTCGGACTCGCGAACCATTTCGGACTCGGAAACCTTCTTTTCGAACTTGGGAACCTTCTTGTCGTAATCGGGAAACTTCTTGTCGTAATCGGGAGTCAGCCATCACGAAACTTTGAACCTAACCCCTTATTCAGTCCATGGAGGTATCCTTGTCTCATTCCCTTATTCAGTCCACGGAGAGCACATCGGCCGAAACGTTGTACAGATAACAATAAAGATGATGACAATAGTCCGAATAATATAAATAATACTAATTATCAAGCCTCATTTTTTAAAAATCAGAGAAATAGTATCACGTCAGTGTTTGGCTGTTTGCCTTTAAGTTGTTTTAGTCAAGATGACATTAGTGTCACTCTTCCTTTCAATCCAGTTTTATGTATTACTATGGAAATTGTACTCTATAGGCCACACTGAAATCTGAAACAGTGGGGAGTCCCTGTGGCGTAGTGGTTAATGTGGGACTGCAATACCATACAAAAAGAGTTCAAACCCCAGTCGTGCTATTACGTTTTACTTGTGGATTAATACTTTTGAGAAAGTTATAGACCCTATCACTCACAGTTATTAGTTCAGTTTAGCTCGGTCGGTGGAGCCACAAGTTTCCGGGTTCGATACCGGCCCTCGCTAACAGTTCATGAGTATCACAGCTTGGATCTATGCGGTAAAGTGAGGGGCTGATGATAGGTCTGGCGTTCCAATTTAGACTCAAAACAATCTCCTTGGTCTAGCGCTAGTGAAAAGGAGATAGACTCCCTCGCTGACCGACTGATACCGACAATAAACCGACGACTTTACTTACTGATTTTCTACAAGGATGGCTTTGGTATTAAATAACCTATGAAATTTGATATGCCATTAAACAAAGAGACCAGAACCAAAAACATTGAAGCACTTATAGAATTAAAGAGCGATTGTCAGCAGAATATCGGGTATCATTTCATTCAATTTTATAACAACTTCCGTTATTGTATATTCTACTTATATTATATCTATCTAGTCTAATGATTCCCTTTAAAATTCTAGTAATATATAAACAAATATTTGCTTGGCTGGAGTTACATTTTCACATTGAAACTCAATTTTGAAAAGTTAAACCATAATTCTACTTTAGATATCTACACAACTTACGAGTGAAATATGATAAAGTAACCTCGATGTTGTCGAAAACAAATATAACCAGGGACACTTGGAAACAGATGTGTAATGTGATAATCTGGAAATTAACCCGATGTCGTCGAGTACTGTTTGAATAAGTGCAAGTGTCATCGAAAATACTAAAATGAATTAGAGTGATAATAATAGGTCCAGTAGCAGGAACCAAGCTGGTATCAATATCGTCACAGTATTTTCAGAAGCAACATGAACTCAATCCATTAGGCATACACAAAAAGGTTTCAAGCATACGTTGTGTAACGGTTTTTGTCGTCGGAAATGGGCACGATGACACGAGTTCAAATCCTGGACGAAGTTGTATTTCGCATTGCGCAAATACGTATAGGGAAAGGAATGAATTAAACTCCTCCAGCAATGAGTAAATAGTGGGAAAGACTTGGCTCTTTAACCTTGATATAGCAACTGGTATAGGAGAAGGAAAACTCTTAATTCAAACTAGTTAAACTCTTTTAAAAATTGACCTTGTGGCTCATCCTTTAATTTGTTTTTTGTTTTTTTTAACGGCGAATCAAATCCTTTTGATATTTGTTTGGTAACAGTACCTGCTGTTGCTTAAATGGTCACCCATCTATGTATCAAAAAGGCTTATCACTGCTTAACTTCGCTGATCTAGCGGTAACCGGTGCATCCTGCTCATGTGAAAGGGTTGGTAAATACATACAGAAAAGTTGCAAATGAAATAAATTATTATATCTATTATTATAAGACAAAAACTGAATTTGCTTGGGTAGTTTTGTAGATTGAAGCTTAAAATAGATAAATAAAGTCGAGAGTGAATTTACAGTCTCGAATAGCAAGGAGTGTTGACATGTTCAAGTCGTTTCTAAAACGTAAGCTCAATGTCGCATTTTTTTGGGAGGGGGGTTGTTGGAATGTTTTAAATGCTAAGTGTGTTATTTGATGCAAATATATAAGGCGTGTGGTGAGTAAGGTGTTGGTATTTTTTTACTCCTTGTATATTCAAAAGTACTTATAAGAAGTATTTATAGTCGATAAAATTACCATTAGTGAGACGAATATTTCTTTTCTTTTTTGGAAACCTGTTGCGACAAGTATAAGAAATATTACTCTGAGAATAAAACATAAAATAACTTCCTGTGTTATAAGAAATGAGCCGTAATTAGCATAGTCCACACTGGTTCTTTGGTTTGGTATTTCTCTAATTTACTTGTCATGAAATGTAACGCATAAACAGTGATGAAGGATAAACGTTAAGACATCTTTTCAGTTCGGCGCTATAACCATAGCATATAAAAGCACCTGTTGTTCTAATTCCCCCAGACTGTCAAACAAACAAATTTTGAAGAAAACACAGCATTTGTTTTTAAGGATTTTCCTCTTTGTGGCGAAATGTTTTTGGAGATGGAAATCTCTGAGATATGAATATTGACTGATTTAGGAGCGGCTGTTTGGGAAAAAGCTACTTAGGATGCAGAGTGCAAAAGCTGTTCTGTCAAGAAATGTTTTTATGCAAGACAAAGCACAGCTGTAAAGACGTTCAGAATCAGAGTTGCAACTATAGCTAAAACACGGCAAGGGGCGGGGTTGGGTGATGAGAAAAAGAATGGTTGATATTAAGAGGTGAAGAAAGAAACGAAGAGGGAAAGGGAGGCGACAAGGATAAAAAAGTGAAGAAAGGAAAAAAAGGAAGAAAAAGAGAAGGAGTAAAAAAACAAGAAGAAGAAAAAGAGAAACCGAATCAAAAAAAAGAAAAAAAGAAAAAGAATAAAGAAAAAAATAGAAATGAAAAAAAGGAAGAAAAAGAGAAGGAGTAAAAAACAAGAAGAAAAAAAGAGAACCGAATAAAAAAAGAAAAGAAAAAGAATAAAGAAAAAAATGAGAAAGGAAGAAAAGGAGAGAAAGAACAAAAAGATAAAAAGTGAAAAAAAGTGAAAAAAAGAAGAAAAAAGGAATGGATGAAGAGGGGAAAAAAAGAAATATGAAAAAAATGAATAGAGAGAACTTGAGAAACTGATTTGAAAGTTAAGAAAAACAAATTGGAAATTAAAGATGAAAGGAAAGAAATTGGAAATATAGGAAAACATGTCAAATATAACATTTGTTTACGGTTTATTTCTTTAACGGCATATCAACTTTCGTTGGTTATTTATTTCCCAAGCCATTCTTACAACAATAGTGGTATAATTTAACGCATACAATAAGGAAGTTCATACATTTCCCAGGGGTATTAGCCTGAAAGTGAACGCTATAGCGAGACTGGAGTTTGAACTCACGGATTACGACTGGTGGATGAGCAGTCCGTGACATGCAACACCCACTTTGGCCCTTACTTTGGCTATACAGGTGGTTGGAGAGACCCCTTCCGATCAATTGGCTGATCACGTCAAGCCCTAGCACCAATATGATTGTCCCGACCCTATTGTCCTTATGGAAAGCCCGAACTCTTTTTATCATATTGGTGCTAGAAGGTTGTGTCTGAGGGTCTTCATATTCTGGGTATGACGTTAAACTCTAACTGATGGGAAGATTCAAGTTCTGGGGGTTAGGGAATATGGAGCACCCTTTCATCCCCATTGCTCCCAGGTCCACTCTGACACGGAGTGGTAGTATCTGTTAGTGTCCCATCTATGGGTTAAATAAAAAAATTGTTTACAAGTTTGTTTTCTTCTAAACTATCGCTACGCATCTTTGAAAACTTTGTCAGCATTAAATAACCCACCGTAGTTGATATGCCGTAAACCAAACCAAAACAACACAAACAAATATTACACACTTAATTGCTACTATTTTCTTATTTAAGTTTATCTAACACGTCCCGTAACCTGTTTTGGTTGTGAGGGTGCTACATATATATGGTGACTTGGATAGGAATAGCCTGGCGGAGAAAATCCCTAAACATTTTTAAAATGCTGTCATAATTGAAATTATTTCATATACAAGGTGTGTCAATAACGTTCCAGTCCTTAATTCTTTTTTCAGAAAACAAGGTGTGTCAAAACAGTACCAAGTTTAAAGCTGTATTTACCAAGATAGAAATGAAGAATGAATGGAACATTATTTTTTTTAGAATACAAGGTGTGTCAAAAAGTACAAACAATCTCGATACTTTTTTGACACATCTTGTATATCTATATACTGTTTAGATGTTTTTCATATTTAAGTGCAAATATTTCAGCCAGGGAATAAAAAAAAATATATTAAAAATCTTACCTATTCCTTTGAAGTTAATCGTGTCACTTATTTTTATGCTATAAAGACCTTTTCGACTCATTATAACTTATCATCAATTATTTATCATTTTTTATTTATTAATCCCATTTCGTTATCTTCTATTAGATCAAAGTCTAAGTCTAAAATCCGATGAAAAACATCCCTAAACTCAGTTTTAATCTATCCATTGAAACTTTCTGTAATTCATTTGCTCTAATCACGCTTGATTTTAATTAAAGTATATTACTAGATCTTAATAATTAAAGTATATTACTAGATCTTAATAATTAAAGTATTCGTATACTAGTAAAATATCAGTATCTCTACGATTTAAGTATGGAAAAGTAATTATTTCAGGTCTGTAGAGTCGGAACACAAAACCTCCGACTCCGACTCCTTTTTATATAATTGACTATGGCCAACAAATAAATATGAAACTATGATTTAAAAAAATAATCTATTCATAAGCAGTATGCACTGTATAACTTTACAGACGAAACTAGGGACATATAAAGTGTAAATTCAACTGGAGTCGAGTCGGTATAGTTTTACGGAGTACGACTCCGACACCAGTGACTCCTTAATTACATCTGACTCCGAATTCACGACTCCGACTCTACGACACCGACTCCGATTCCACAGTCCTTGATAATTCAGTTTGTCAAAGTTGTAATACGAGCTGACATCTTGAGAATAATACTTTAGATATTTTCTCAATGGATCGCAAAAACGCGTACTATTATTACACTGCATACATCTATCGTTCGTATGAGTCACGTTCATGTATGTGTACATTAATACTGTTGTAACGTCTTATTAACTTTCGTCCTTGGGATTGGGTTTGCGACAAGGGGGGGGGGTAGAATAAACTAGGTAAAAGCTACCCCCTACCCATACACGTATGCACTTTTAGCAGTTAGTCGACTCGTCAAAATCCTGTTACAACGTGATTTCTTCGCACTCCAGATCTCGAGACGATTTCGAGTTTCAATAAAAGTTCAGGTCACTTTTTTGTCAATTGGTTATTTGTCAGGGGTCACACTAAATTTTGTTGGTTGTCTTTTTACGGCATATCAACCCTTTTCAGGTCATTTAATACCGAATCAAGTCACATTGATATCAGCTTGTTTACAGTATTAGCTTAAAATGTCACTCATCTAAGTATTACAGGCTCATCGCTTCTTAACCTCGGTGATATAGCGGGAACCGTAGGGTCACACTGAAGCTAAACGACATATAAAATGACATGAAAGGTGTCGTGATTCTAACGCTCAGTCCGTGAAGATAGGCAAATAGACGTGAGGCTAGAATATAGGATGAAATTAATGGGCAAATACTCACCTCTTTTTTAATGTTTGTAATTATTTTTATTTTTTTATTCTTCAAAATATCGATTTCAAAAACATTTTGATTCATCAAACTTATTTTAAACAATGAAAACTAAATTTAATCTTTAAATAGAAAGGCGTCAATTTAAAGTTTAAAATCTATCACCGATTTATTTATTTACATTTTTCAACAAATGAATAAATCAATTTTGGAGATTGATATACCTTAACTTTTTTGCTTAGAATGAATAAAATCTTCTTTTAACAAAGTATTTTGCTGATCCTGTTGTTTGTATCCAGTTATAGACAACTGAATAAAACAAAGAATCGGTTTGACTTCAAAGTTCAGAATGAAGATTATGAAGATCAAGTTAAACACATAAAATCACACTTATGTATGTATATATATATATATGTATGTATGTATGTATCTATCTATCTATCATAGTCTATTCTTATCTGAATCTGTTCGTATCTATCTATCTATCTATCTATCTATCACAGTATGTTCTTCCTCTGAATCAATTCATATCTATCTATCTATCTATCTATCTGTTGGTCTGTCTGTCTGTCTGTCTACTTAATTCATTCCTTTGGTGAATTGATCATTATGCTTTTGCGAACAGAACTGGACTCGATAACAGTTGCTTAACTGATACTGCAGAAATATTGACTGAGATATTTACTAAGTAAATTATATCTATTTATTTTTCACCTGTTCTTTCTTTCTTTCTTTCTAACCTAACTCCATTATTTTAATTCGTTTTGTTATAATTTTACAAGTTCAAATTTATATTTATTATCAATAATTACAGAAATTTAGATGCTCGAATAATAATATCTTAGTTGTCAACATTTATGGAGATTTCACTTTTTCAGCGAGTTATAAAATAAAACAAGTCCATATCCAATAACACTGACTGACAGATATAAAATTTCGACATCTCTTTACTTAACTAAAAGCTTCTTTTTGACAAAAATATACACAGAACCTGACACATTTGAAGTTTTTTCTTCTTTTTCTTTTTTCTTTTCTTTTTCTTTTTTTTTTTTTACACATTCAGTGTTTCTAGATTTGACAGTTATTTTGAAATGTACTTTGTTGTATATTTCAGTGTATTTTCCAGAGTGAAGACGAATTGATAAAATAAGAATTATGAAGTTTCAATAATTTATCAAAATATGATTTTATTGTTGATATTTTTATAATGTTTTTTTCTTTTTTTTCTTTTTTTTTTGTAAAAGTAACGTAAAACTTATCATCATCGAACCTTAGAAAGTTTAAAGATCTTTTCAAAACTTTGGTTGATACTACTTTTTCCAATTCCCAGAAGAATCACGGACTATGCATTGATTAGATACCTTCTCATGTACACACACACACACACACACACACACACACACTTACACATATTGATTTATTATTTTCTGACAACGTGTATTGATTTCAAAACATCACATGTTAGCAGATCTAGTGATACAGTCCACGCAGTATCGGCTAGAATTTGGTAAATATTCGGACTATGCAAAACTGGTAGCTTTAATGGGACACGTCTTTACCAGTGAGTTTCTAATTGTGTGATTGATCCGGTCTATGTATCAACGTAATGAGATCTGCGTGTGTTTTGATCATGCCTACTCTGCGTAGAAGAAGCTGGTCGCCCAATTAAGCGGCTATTTAGATGGTTGCATGAAAAACATGTTTTCTTTTGGTGGTGAAGTCAAGGTTTTCACGATCGATATTCTAGCAGAGATTATTGAAGAAGTTGAAGACAGACAGGGACAGAATAATAATAATAATAATAATATAATAATAATAATAATAATAATATAATAAGAAGAAGAAGAAGAAGAAGACGAACGCACACGAAACAGATGTAACAGGGATAGAATTGTATTAACATCATTGGTAATGCTATTATTATTATTATTATTATTATTATTATTATTTGTAAAACAAAAGTGCAAAAAGGTGGATAAGGATTCCCCAAATAGTACAAGGAAACAATGAGTGCAAGATATGGGGGAAAAGCAGGGGATTTTATTGTAAGTAAAAAGTGATACACGAGGAGTTTACACAAAAGAAAAGCATGACTGGCGCTATGTAATCGTCCAGTATTTTCATCCTCTGTCATCGAAACGTCAACTTTAAGGGACCTATAATTGACTGCTGGTACGGACGTATGAATCCAATCTGATCCTATCCAAGATAACGTTAAAAGAATGGATAACATTTTAAGTGGAACGAATGATCATACAAGACAATGAAAAATATATTTATTGATATTGTAGCAACGAGAAATCAATGTTCAAAACAAATATGTACATATTTTCAGTAATGACTAATAAGTCGGCAGCGGCCTAATTTCGGTATCAGCCATACAGCGAGGGAGTCTATCCCCTTTTCATTGGCGCTAGACAAGGAAATTGTTTTTTTGCATCTGAGGTGGAGCATCACACCTAACATCAGCTCCTTACTTTACCGTACAGATCCCTGTGCTACGCATACGCTGTGTTGGCGATGGCCGGTATCGAACCAGGAACCTTGTGGTTCCTTGGCGGACGTTCGATATGAATTCAAGAGAATAATCTAATATTTAGCATGAGTCTGCTAATGCATTTTTAATCTTCTAATGTATAAAAATGGGGGACTGCGTTCAAGTGTGTGAAATTTCCCCTTTGTATGTGTGTAAGTTAGAGTGTGTGTGTGTGTGTGTGTGTGTGTGTGTGTGTGTGTGTGAGAGAGAGAGAGAGAGAGAGAGAGAGAGAAAGAGAGAGAGAGAGAGAGAGGGGGAGATGGACAAACTGACAAAAACAATCAGCCCTCTTGACAAGAAATAAAATTGAAAAGAAAAAAGAGGATTGAATTACCAGTAACGCCAAATAAAATGTAACATTTCTATATTAGATATTGAAAATCAGTATATGCATTTTTAAAATGAAAGTATTGTTAAAAATCAACAACAATCACTTTGAAGTATTCAAGAATTAATATGTATGTGTAGATATATATATATATGTGTGTGCGTGTGTGTGTGTGTGTGTTTGTCTGTGTATGTATTAGGATTCTGTACGTGCGTGCTTTCGATATAGATCAGAAAAAAAGAAATACATGCAACCGTTGTAAAAAAAACCCTCATAAAAGTAAATACTAAATTTACGTCTGTGAGAAAAAGAGAAATTATTAAGTACTAAAGAAGAGAGTCGTCGGGGTGGCCTAAAGTCAGTATCAGCCAGACAGCGAGGGAGCCTATCTCCTTTTCACTAGCGCTAGACAAGGAGATTGTTTTTTAGCGTCTGAGACGGAGCGCCACACCTAAGAAACAAATAATTCCTTAATTTCTTGCTGATATCAATTATTTTAAGCAGTTTACTTATCTGAGAAGTTTAACCGAAAACAAAAAAAGAAGCAGGAAAAAACAATCTCATTGGTCTAGCGCTAGTGAAAAGGAGATAGGCTTCCTCGCTGTCTGGCTGATACCGACTTTAGGCCACCCCGAAAACTTCCATTGGAGATAGTTGATTTGGTTTAGTTTCTTTGGTTAATGGCATATCAATGTTCGTGGGTTATTTAATGCAAACTTCATCCTCGTAGAAAAACAGTAGTGATACTATTTAAAACATCGCTGGGGGTGGGGAGAAAAGGTTAATACCTTTCCCAATGATATTAGTCCGAAAATGAACATAATACCGCAACTGGAGTTCGAATACGCTTACTACAATTTCGCAGTCCAGCATGTTAGCCACTACGCCTCGACGACGCCCAAGACATGTTTGGTGGGCAATTAAAGATAAATCACAAAGTTTTAGAATATTTATGTGGATCTTCCTCCAATTTAGTAGCATCATATTTTAAAATGCTTCTCTCACCCCCAAAATATTCCCGCTCAACTTGGCCCGGGATGAGAATGCATAATTTTCAGGGAACATAAATTTGCTCTTTTTTATCCACTAGTATACAGATAGTGTATTTTGATAGTTTTACATTTAATATCTGTTCTTTACTAATTATTGAAGTAACATAGCCACAGAAACATAGGTATGTTTGAAAGTAGATTTGGTGTCGTTGAATCATTTAGAAAATACAAATCACTATGACCCTCTGAAAGATTCTGGCAAACTCTAGGAATAGTATAAGTCCAACATGGCCATCATCACCGCTTATATATAATTTGTTACAAAATATTGCATAATATATTGATTTCTACGAATTCTATCATGAGAAAATGATAAATTCAATTATCACGTTATTTTAACAGTTTTTAGACTCTTTTATGTCAAAAACGATTAAGGCAGTTGTTAGCCATCTTGAAAATGCTTCTTTTAAACACTACATTTAACGTCTCAGTCGGTAGAACATCCGGCTAGGAATCAAGGTTCCTGGTTCGATATCGGCTCTCGCTAACTCAGCGTATGTGTAGCACAGGGATCTGTGCTGTAAATTGAAGAGCTGATGGTAGCTGTGGTCGTCCACCTCAGATGCTAAAATAACCTCCGTGGTCTAGCGCCTGGGAAAAGGGGATAGACTCCGTCGCTGTATGGCTGATACCTAAATTAGGCCACTCTGCTGACTTATTTGATCAGTAATCTGGAGAAACAAATATTGCATTATTTTCCTTTGTTTAATTGTATTGTATTATCTATCTATAATGCAAGATTATTTGTAGGATTAGATCACTTGTGTTAATATACCCCAAGGCTTCATTTAGATATATAATATTATTGTTAGCAATTTAATGGGAATACTACTTTGCGTACTCGTAAGGCTTAGTAATGATGGTATAAAATGCATTATATGTAGTGCACTCCTACTGCAACAGAACAGTGCAGCAACAATTCATAGATATCGGAGGCTCAGATTTACAAATATTAACTTCATATTCAGATTGATCACTGTCAACATTCTCCGTAGCCGTGTCAACATTTACAGGAAGCAGGATCAAAAGGATAGTATGAAACATTGGACAGCACTTCCTGTTCAGACCCTCTCAACCATGACCAGTAGACGAATCACATGTCGTAAATATATTGCCCATAGGCAACATAGCTTGTCCGTCTACAATGGTGAATAAGACAAATGGAAGACGAAGCATTTATTTCATCTTCAAAGAGCTTCACTTCAATGCATAGACTTCATCTGGTGGTGAGGCTTTGATACCATATACATAGCATATTTTGAATACCAAAAACGATGGTCACATTTTATCACTAGTTGGGGAATTTCTTGCAAGATTATCAGCGATGGACCTCTTGTCTTGATCATGGAAGCTAGGGTCCTAGTTACAGTTTGTCAAGGGAATCAGAATATTTCCAATTTCTTATGTTCATAGGTCTCTGAATAATATAGTGTCATTCTTGAGCTGAATCAATAGTAATATACATCTTGTACATACACATCCGTGTATTCACTATCAGAACTGCTTTATATACCAAACCTCTAGGAAGCTCGTGGTGTAATGGTTAAAGTAAATGGAATGGACTCGTCGCCCCGAGTTCAAATCCTGGACGTGGTAATTGCATTTCACTTAGCGCTAATACCCTTGGGAAAAGTATGAATCCTACTCTCCCTCCAGCTATGGGTAAATAGTAGAGCAGACTGGGCTCTTTAACATTGGTTAGGCAACCGGTCTAGGAGAAGGAAAACTCTGAATTCAAACCTGTTGAACCCCGCTTAAGAAATTGACCTTGTGTCACATCCAGCTCGGGCGGAGGGGTTGATAAATATATATATACCAAACGTCTGAGCTTTTTGTATGTCGATAGAAGTGATGTGCTAACTACAACCTGACTGAAACAGAAATCTGCAAATGTTTTCAAGAAGATACAAAACCAACAGAGGATAGTATTTTTCGTTTGTCATAAAATTACACAGTGCTTACCCTTAAAGCGGGTCTTGTTTCTGGAGCTACACAATCTTGAAATCTATTGGCCAAGGGAAGGGGTGATTTCCCTTCATAAACACAGTGGAGGCGTGTGGTGTAATGACCATTGTCGAAGGAAATGGACTCGATGAATTCACATCCGAGACAAAGCTGTTTGCATTTCACATAGTGCTAATACCCTTGGGAAAGGTATGCCAAATATTCTCCCTCTCCAGCTATGGCTAAATAGTAGGGCGGACTAGGCGTTTTAACCTTGGTATGACAACCGGTGTACGAAGAAGAAACACTTTGAATTCAAACCTGTTAAAATTCTGCTCAAAGATTGATCTTGTGTGGATGGGTTAGTAAATACACATAAACACATTCGGGGCAGCTCTCAGTATCTGGCCTTGTATATCTTTTATAGAATAGAAAACATTGTACAGATCATAGATGCGCACTATTTGCCCAGCATTCGGGTGCTAAGACAAAAGAATGCTGATTATTTTGTCAGTATAATCTTCCTATATGTCACTATCTTTCATATTCTTATCCTCGGCCTGAACGGGTTTCAAGACGCCAGAATATCTCCCTGTCTACGGCACCGAGTAGTTTGATTGCATATCATCAGAATGGAATTTCTTCGAGAGCATTTTCCTCTGAACTTTTATGGGTTTCCCCATCACATTGTACATTGGCAAACATTTCTCTGTGACACAATGAGAAAGTATATCTGAGAATTCAACTATACCAGTGACATCAACTAAATTTATTACATGTGACAGAACTTGTTTGATCATCTCTTCTGTCTTGATTCCAAGTTTTCCCCGAAGGCCATTGAGACTGGAAATTGTACAAAGTTGAGACGTGATTTTTTATTGTGTTAGCTGCACAAGAATACTGCGAGCAGTATTGAACAAATCGTGGAGACAGCACCCCACAAGGGAGCAGCTGTATGGTCACCTGCCCCCTATCTCACAGACCATCCGAGTGAGACGGACTAGGCATGCGGGGCACTGCTGGAGAAGCAAGGACGAACTCATAAGCGATGTTCTCCTGTGGAAGCCAACACACGGCCATGCCAGTGTGGACCGCCCAGCAAGGACCTACATTGACCAGCTATGTAAAGATGCTGGCTGCAGAGAGGAAGAACTCCCTGGGGCGATGAATGATAGGGAAGGTTGGCGGAGATTGTCATGGATATCTGTGCTGCCTGCGCGACATGATGATGATGATGATGATGATGAGTAGATATTGACTGGGAATAGAACCACTGTTCTAATATTTCTGTTAAGTGAGACTATTTATCGTCCGATGCTTTTGGGAGAATATACTTCAATTCTGCAGAACGCAGTCCATCGTGGTGTAATGGTTAGCAAGCTATTCTTACTGATCCATTCCTACGGAATATCGCGTCCGATACTCACTAGATATCCCATACTTGCGATCTTGTTTCATATCCTACCCGTGGTGGGTAATTATCTACTTTTCAATTCTGCGGATACAAGCAAAGAAGATTAAAGAATGTGACGTGCGGGTGTTGCTGGGTTAAATTGTTACGTACCGGCGTCACGGTACCATATAGATATATTTGTTACGTCCTACTCTGGTCTATTCTTCCGGCCGTCTTCTGATCGTCTAGTCTTCTGTCTTCTATCTTCTTATGGTCTCGTCTGGTCTTTCTTATCTGGGGATTCCGTGTCTGGTTCTGCTGGGGACCATTTCTTATCAGAAGCCTTGTGTCATTGTTAGCTTTTAGTAATAACAACAAGACTTCGATTTGCTTTTGATGTTATTTTATTCTGGAACCCCAGGACCAGACAAATGCGCGCGGAGAGTCACATCTTGCTAGCTTCAGTCCTAACTCTCAACTAACTAACTGCAACTAACTACTGCAACTCACTGAGTTGCCCACCTTAAACCGGAAAGGGCTTTCTATCGGGGTTCCGTTCTCACGATTCTATCCCCAGAAAGCAAGGTGAGAGTGAGGTCAAGCATTGTCACTCACTCTCAAGGCCATCAGCTGTACTGATCGCCATAAGGATTTCTATACTACCTTAAAAAGTAATAGGGATCCAATTAATATGTAACAAAATAAATAGTTACAAAGTCCCTTAAAACTATTCGCAATGTCCTGTACAGATTTACATTGAATCTTTATTTGAGTTGGGCAGCTTCAATATTCTTCCTCGTCGCTCTTATTTTTTATACTTGGATTTGAACTTTGAATTCAGACAACATTGCTACATTTCTAGTATTTACCAGAACCTGCTTCCCATCTGTATTTTAGAAATGCCTGCCAGACAATCTTCATCAAGGTTCTCTTGATATTTTACATTATGTTGTGTCCTTCAAAGGGATACAATCAGATAAGGTTGTAGTCGAGTGGAAGGACCAGTCCACACGTTCGTAGATTTAAGATAGAGGGTTTTATTGCAGAGAGATACAATAAGACAGACAAGGAATAGTGAAGCACGCTACTAATCCTCGAAGCCAGCCCAGTATAATGCCATGCTCACCATATATATTCCTTTACAACACATCATATCTACAGATTAAGCGCTAATGAGGAGAATGGTTATCTAATCAAGATTTCCTACAAAGAAATCTGATTGAACAATAGAAGAGAGAGATGAGAGCCTTGACAATAAGTTGAAAAGCCAGTGACTATGTTTGTCAATGTCATATATGGCCAGCATTTCACTTAGCGCTAATACCCTTGGGAAAGGTATGAATCCTACTCTCCCTCCAGCTATGGATAAATAGCAGGGCAGACTGGGTTCTTTAACCATGGCTAGGTAACCAGTCTAGGATAAGGAAAACTCTGAATTCAAACCTGTTGAACTCTGCTTAAGAAATTGACCTTGTGTCGTATCCTGCTCGTGCGGAGGAGTTGGTAAATATATATATGGCCAGCCATAATGTTAAATATTGCTTCTTAGGGTTTTTCTGATCATCTAATGTCTGCTCTTCGTTTCGGGCCGTATTGGGTTTTGTGAGCGTTATTTGCATTCAAAGTACCATCTCTTTTCTTATTATTAATTCAGGAATACAGAGGCATATTTTGTGTGTGCATAGTTTTATTCAATTCCTCCGATTCTTGCGAGTGAGAAAAATCAATTAAGCACTGACGAAAGATGTCTTGTCCTTATGGCCACCGGCTAGACTCTGACAAATTCTTCTTTTTTTTATATTTTAATTGCTGGTTAGTTTCTGTTTTATTCGTCTTTTCAGATATTATAGTCCCTTTATCTCTATGTGATTCATTTTAAGGTCTCTCTCTCTCTCTCTCTCTCTCTCTCTCTCTCTCTCTCTCTCTCTCTCTCTCTCTCTCTAAACCTCTCTCTCTCTAACCCCTCTCTCTCTCTCTCTCTCTAAACATCTGTCTAACCCCCTCTCTCTCTCCCTCTCTAAAATCTCTCTCTAAACCTCTCTCTCTCACTCTTCTCTCTCTCTCTAAACCTCTCTCTAACTCCCTCTCTCTCTCTCTCTCTCTCTCTCTCTCTCTCTCTCTCTCTCTCTCTCTCTCTCTCTCTCTCTCTATCTATCTATCTATCTATCTATCTCAAAATTCTATCTCGAAAACTCTGTCTAACTGAGAAAGCAGGTTAATGAAATCGTTAACTGAACAAAAATAAGAATTTATATGAAATGGTTGTTTGGACATATTATATGGGATATAAAATTTGCATACTGATTTTAACAATCTCGGTTTAATGAATAATTACTAGGTGTAATTGATTTATGATATTATTGTTTTATTCTCAAACGTATCATAAGAAATCCTATGTATGATTTTCTGTCGAAATCAATTCAAATAAAAAATAAAAATAACTGTAATCTCTTATATGAGTACTTATTTAGTTTCGTTAGTTTTTCTAATCTACATATATGAAGATTACAGTTATTTTCATTCTACTTTAATTTATTTCGTCATAAAATTATACATAGGATTGCTATTAGTTAAACAGGATTGTCTATAACATGTTTGAAAATAAAACAATACTGTTATAAATCAATTTCACCTAATAATTATTTATTAAACCGGGATTGTTAAAAACAGTATGCAAATTATATATCCCTTCTAATTTGTCTAAACAACCATGTTATAAAAACTTGTATTTTTGTTCAGTTAACCAATTCATTAAATTGCTTAGGTAACCAGTATAGGAGAAGGAAAGCTCTTACTTCAAACCGGCTTTCCACCACTTATAATATATCTTGTGTCAAATGCTCGGGACGGAGGACTTGGATAAATACCTAGAAAAAAACTAGTCTATCTAATTCTTCCAAGGCTCTTGTGATCACGTGACGTTCTAAACAATTAAAATTTCACTTCGGATAAACCTGAGTACAAATCTTGTTTGTCACACTCTTGGTGATTTTCAATGCGTTTACAGTTACATTTAAATCGTAACTACACTTCATTACAAAAATGACAGGCTGTGCCTATTCATTATGTAATATAGTATCATTTGATGTTTAGATAACATGAACTTACCTAATTACATGTATGAAGAGCATATACGTTCATCATTTGTCATCTGTCATGCCTTGGAATGTTTGCCATAAGTCAGCCATGCAAGACCCTTTACATACTTCAAACATTTGACATACAAATACTTTCAGGTCTGCATCCTCCTTTCGAGTGGCATGAAGAGTTATATGCCTAATAGTTATTCTAAAGATCTCTGGGTGTCTCCGTGTTCTCCTTTACTGCATCTCTCAAGCTACTGATTGCCAGGTATTCTTTGATTCTCATCTAAATCAAGGCTTCACAGAACAAGCGAAGACAGCGAATGGCATGCTTGTAATGTCTCCATGACAGGGCCCGATCTACGGTGCCAGCTGCAATGTCATCTGAGATGCCTGACCTAGTGAACCGCTTAAAAATGGCACAAATGGATAAAAGATGTATATGAAACTGCCAAAGAAATGGTTCTTATTTATTTTAGGTTTACATTTCTCTTGTATAGTCTCTTTATTTACTTTCTTTGTTTAATGGCATATAAATATTCGAGGTTTATTCAATGTCAAACCCATCCTTGTAGAAGAACAGTAGTAGTACTATTAACACATAGCTGGGGGATGAGGATGTTCATACATTTCCCAAATATATTTGTTCGAAAGTGAACGTAATAACGCGGATGGAGTCCGAACTCGCCCACCAAGACGTCGCATTCAACCACGTCACCCAGTACGCCACCGAGACTACCCATGAAGAGAATGTAGAGAAACTACGTCACGGCTTACGTCACAATATCATCAGCAATTGCGTAAGTTTATCAATGAGTAGTTAACTTACAGTCAAAATAATTGATATATAGAATAATCTTATTTATTAACGCGCTCACAATGAAATCTGAAGGCATTCTTCCCGAAAAATCTTTTGGTTTGATTTCATTGTTTAATGACATATCAATCTCCGGAGTTATTTACTTCCAAAACTACTCTTGTAGAAGAATAGTAGTGATACTATTATACCCATAGCTAGGGAATGAGGGGTTTCATACATTTACAATGTAACGTAATAGAGGGACTTTTCAATTGTTGCTTCGGTATTTTTGTGGCTTTTCTGTTTGTCTATATGTAGCAACTGTTGTTATTGACTGCTGTAATTAATCTTTCCTTGCACTTTTTTGTATATTTTTCGAGTCCTTGTATTGTGACATCTACGCAGTCCTCAATGTTGGTGGAACTTCTTCCACCTTCTTTTGTTGATATATATATATAGTCTATCTATATCATCTCTCGGGTGTAATGCCTTGTGCATAGTCATTAATTTTCTTGTCTTTTTGTCTATCTAAGTTCCTATCTCATCCATTTTAAGAATGGTTCCAGAGCAAATTATAATGGGGACGGACCAGGTATTTATTCCTTTGATGAGATTTCTGCTGCAGAGCTTGGTTTTTAGAAGTTTAATCTTGGTTGATGGGAAGTAAATCACCTAAAATATATTTTGCTCTTCTTGATTAGGAAAGCCATCATATGAAGGAATCACTGAGTTATTAAGTGATGGAAAGTCTCCTTCATGATTTTAACGTGCCAGAACATGAATAACATTCCGTATTTTCTGGGTCTCATGATACTTCTTTTCTTGGATGGGAGGTTCTGTTGATTGTGGACTTTTTGCTATGTTTCCATAAGTCACACATCATTTGCAGAATTTTCTCACATTCTTGATATCTGCTTAGCCTTTAAAACCGCTGACAGATTTCACTGCAAATCCCATTCAAAGACTCCTCCTGGATATCCATTACATTAGTGTGATATGATATGCCACCCTCTGTGAGAGTGACATTTTTGAAGTTGTCATTGGCCAACAATCTAGTTAGAAGGAGATAGCCATCAGCTGCCATATTGAATGTTGACATGAACGGGATTACATCGTGTTGACACAAGGCCAGAAATAAATTTATCACGCTAGAATTAGTCAAAATCAATATAGTACATAACATTCTGTGACAAACAATAATATAGTATATGTCGGCGGCCATATTGGATTTTTGGCCCCTCACAGAGTTTGCCGGGACTTTTCAGTAGGACTTAGAAGCTTATTTGTTTCTTAACTTATCCAAGGACTCCGAATCCACTTTTTCCGGGTCACATGAGTCCATTTTTTTTTTAACTCTAGTGTTTTTCTTGGCCGGTTGATTGAATGATTTTAATACATGTGCTTGATACATTTAACCCTTTTCTTCAATCTATTTTTTGTTACTATTTTGACTTTCTTCTTCTACAAAGTTTAGTGTAACTATATTGTCATTCGCATATACTCAGCAAAAGCTGTTATCAATGTCTCTCCACATGTTACATCTATTAATCTTCTATTAATAATGGAGATTCGCTTCCGGTTTTTGTCTGTAACAAAAACTACGTCACTGCTTACGTCACATTACCCAAAATCGTCATAACATAGAATAAATACACTGAAAATTTGAACATGCAACATTAGACAGTCCTCATTGTTTTTTAAAACAAGTTTTAATAAATACATGGCTGGTATTATATATCTATATATAGTTTGTTTTATTTTAATACATATTTAAAGTTTACAATTCAAATTGTTTTATTTTTTAATCCTTTAATGAATTTGATGATTTTTCTTACTAAGGGTACAAACTCGCTGACATTGAATTTTTCAGGCAATAAGTTTCAGAAATCTATTTTTACATCGCCCGGATGGTGTTTTTTTATTTTGCTAGTAATATATAATGTAGGCTTTATTTTATTATGTAGTGTAAAAGAATTAGAATTCAAAAAGTTAACATTTAATTTTGGATAACCCATGGAAAATCATTAGGGTTTTTTTTTGTTTTGATAACTCTTCATCCCTGATTGATCTGTGGTGGGATATTCTCATTGGCTGAGATTGTCACATGACGGCCAACTGTGGGAAAGTTAGTGAGTTGAGTTAAATGGCGAAATAGCGTGATGTGATGAAATCTTCTCCCCGCGCGTAAAAATATGCAGTTTCGAATAATAAAGATGAACATAAAAAAGCAATCGAAGTCTTTGTGTTCGTGATTTGAATTTAGAACTAAACAGATAAATGTGGAGAGAGATACCCCCGGAGACGACCCAAGATGAGGAAAGCACTCAGAAGATGTACCCAATCCGACAAAAAAGGAGAAGTTAACAGAATAGAAGAGGCACAAGAAG
>CM042144.1:122631145-122671145 GCA_023376005.1 Doryteuthis pealeii | reverse complement strand
CTCCCACGCTTTTCTGGTTCCCGTGTCTTCTGCAAAAATACTTCTGGTAATTAAGGGTTCCATTATTTTTTTTCTGCTGGTGAATTCCTAGAGAGAGAGAGAGAAAAAAAAACGAAACAAAACACCGAAAAACAAAAGAACCCCCCCTAAAAAAAAACCCTCCTTTTCCAAAAAGAACTCTATTTTTATCCCTTTCATATTTGCTGTACGTAAGTATAGGCATTTTTCTTTCAAGAGGGCCAAATGATATTCGTTTTATGCAACTACCCTTTTTTGAGTGTACATTTCACACACACATACATACACACACTATATATATATTTCCATATATATATATGAATATGTTTGTGTGTGTATACGCGCGCGTATTTCTATGCGTGTGTTTTTAGTGTGTGTAAGTTTATTTATAATTATCAACCCTTCCACCCGAGCAGGATGTGACACATGGTCAATTTTAAGCGAAGTTTAACAGGTTTGAATTCAGAGTTTTCCTTCTCATAGACTGGTTACCTAACAGAAGTTTCAGAGCCCAGTCCTCCCTACTATTTACCCATAGCTGAAGGAAGAATAATTGGATGCATCCCTTTCCCGGGTGTATTAGTGGTATGTGGTAGTTCCTATCTGTTTATTCACGAACTCCTCTTAGAGTTTTGGGGATAGACACCCATAGCATGTATATTCTGAAACTAAATAAACCAGGGTCTTGGATAAGTATACTTACTTTATTAGGAACTAGCAGTGGCTACCCAGCGTCGCCTGGGTAGAGGGGGATTTTTAAAAGTATTCCCGCTGATCCATTATTACTGAATCATGAGTTGAATTCTCGTGGGATGCCCCATTTAAATCCCTATGTAAAAAAATAGACCTTGCATTGATCCAGCTACTTTGAAAAGAAATGTTAATGTCTACTATCTAAAATATTAAACGAAAAAAAAATCCATGCTGTAATCATTTAAATTCTATTTTTTAATTATCCTCACGAATATAAATCAAATCTCTATTATTTTTGCCCAAAAACCAAGTTCTGGTGATATTTAATGTATATATATATATGTATTTACTTTGTTGTTAATTGTTTTATTTTCGAAGTTTCCTCCGGACATACACATAAACACAACTGCCCTTTATACATGTATAGATAAATATAATTTTTAAAGTTTATTTGTTATATAACCCCCCCCCAACCCAAATGTCAGAATATCTGCATTGTTTAACCGATCAAGAATTTACTATCGGCCTTTAAAATATAATTAACTTAGTTGTTACTTATCAAAACATCTAAATTTGCTGCAAAGACCCCCACCCCCCAAAAAAAAATAATCATAAATTTACTCCATCACCATCCAAGTAAAAAAAAAGATTTGGTTAATTCCTATAAGTCTAACATAAACAAAGGGTAACCACTCTTGACTGATGAATTATTTATTTATTTATTGATCTACTAGGAAAAAAGAAAATGGGATTAGGGTTAGGGTTAGATTTTAGGGTTAGGGTTAGTTTAATGGGAAAATAAATAATTTATCAGTCAAGAGTGGTTCCCCTTTGTTTATGTTAGATTTATAAGAAATACCCAAAAAATTTAGCATGAATTTCTATGTATCTTAATGTTTGCGGGATATGTTTTGCGTAGGTGAATATATATTGATATATCTGCATATGTTTATACATACATTCACATCTGTATTTGTATGCAACATATACACATGTGTTTACATGCACGCTTTGCGTATTGATGTGTACGCATCTGTGGCGGGTGTATACGGAAAGATACACACATATCCATCTCTATGGAAATATGCCATACAAGACAATTTCAATGCGATTCGGAAGATGGAATGTGTAGACAACCAAAAAATATATTTCCTCACATGAATTATTTTAGCAAATGTTATTAGCTTAGTGTTTTTCTAATAATCAAATACGAATCAACAACAAAAAAATACCTCACTTTTATATTAAAATTGATTACTTTAGTCATTTTCAAGGTTCCTGGTTCGATAGCGGCCCTCGCCAACTCAGTGTATGATTAGCACGAGGATCTGTAAGGTAAAGTAAGGAGCTGATGGTAGGTGGCGCTCCACTTCAGACGCAAAAACAATCTCCTTGGTCTAGCGCTAGTGAAAAAGGGATAGACTCCCTCTCTGACTGGTTCATACCGACTTTAGGCCACCGCGACGACTTACTTATCTATGAAAAAACATTAAAATTGTGGCAACAATAATTAAATCCGTTAACTAACTATATATATATATATATATATATATATATATATATATATATATATATCAATTTTTCCAACTATATCTTGTCGGACAGTGAAAAATTAGTATTGTGGAGAGGGCTTAGTTTTTGCGTACCCCCTACTCGTACTGATAGTCTAACGACAATTTTCACTGAATTTGAATTATTATTTCTGCAGGTCATTAAGCACTGTCCTGTTTCCCAATCCAGTGTGACATATCTCAAATCTCGTTTGGCCGAATTAGCCCACGAACTTGCTGAGACCCCAGTTGCTTCCAACCAATTCCTGTGGCAGAGGAACCACTTTGAAGTAGCTAAACATTTGAAACGCAACACCGACATCCTACTTACGAAACCCGATAAAGGTGCCGGTGTTGTCATTTTAAACCGCCATGACTATTACCACAAAATGTCTACCATTTTGATGACCCTTCCAAATTTCTCAGTCTTGGTAACTTGTCCTTTGATGACACACCAAAAACTGAGGTTAAATTACAGAAACGTTTTCTTGATCTCCACAAGAAAAAATTATCTCCAAAGAGGTTTATGATCTAATACGTCCAGTCGGTTCACAGAGACCTAGGTTATATGGTTTACCCAAGATACATAAACCTGATGTTCCTCTACGACCCATTTTGTCAATGGTCCATTCTGCTCAGCATGCCTTGGCTTGTCCAGTTACTTGATCCAGTCCTAGAATTTTATTCTGAACACTGCATCAGTGACTCCTTTTCTTTTCTTCCATAATCCGTCAGCTTTCTCCCTGCGCTGACACTCAATACATGGTGTCTTTGATATTGTCTCGTTATTTACCAACATTCCCCTTGACGAGACGATCTCCATATGTGCCGACTTTTTGTAACGTAGCAAGCCTAAGTTTACTCCATCCTTCCCTGAGCACATTTTTGTTGAATTGATGGAACTTGCTACCAAGTCGGTTTCGTTCAGTTTTAATGACACCATGTACCGCCAAATTGACGGCATTAGTATGGGATCGTCCTCGACAGTCTTTTGGCCAACATTTTCGTCGGTTTTCACGAACAACTCCTTTTCAACAGGCTCCCTAAGCCCTATATTTACTATCGCTACGTTGACGACACTTTTGCTATTTTCAAGTCACGTATCGAAGCTGTAACATTCTTTAATCAACTGAATGCTTTACATCCTTCTCTATCTTTCACTATGGAGGTTGAAGCCAATAATACATTGCCTTTTTTGGACGTATTAGTTGAAAAGAATTCGTTGGTTTTTCTAACTAGCATTTATAGAAAACCAACATTTACTGGGCTATATATAAATTGGGATGCCTTTGCCCCTAAATCGAGGAAGATCAACTTAATTAAGTGTCTGACGTTTAGGGCCCTTAAAATTTGTTCCAGTAGTAAAATTGAAGGAGAACTTAAACAGATTAGAGGTTTGTTCTCGAATAATGGATATCCAGATGACATTGTTGATAAAATCATTAATCAGACTGTAAACAAATTTAAAAGTGACAAACCTTTTGGCCCTTCTAAATGTCCTGTTTACGTCAGACTCCCTTGGATCGGCCCAGCCAGCCAGACCATTGCTAATAAGATCTCTTCCTCGGTTACGTGTTGCTACAATGCAGTAAAAGTAAGACCTATAATTACCACCCAACCTGCATTTCGGTCTTTCCACAAAGATGTACTCCCAATCTTCCATCAAAGTAACGTAATTTATAAGTTTAAATGCCAATGTAATTTGGTATACATTGGGCGTACATCTCAAAGACTTGAAATTAGAATGAAGCAGCACGTCCCCCGAGTACTCCGCAATGCCGTCGCTAATAATACATCCGGGTTATCCCAAGCATTCGACTCGGCGATCGCTGAGCACCTTTCTATAAATGCTTGTTTGTCCGATTATACAGATGAGTGCTTCTCTATTCTGCACAGAGCTAGGTCTAAGTAACATCTAGCAGTCCTTGAGGCTGTTAGTATTTCTTTTCTTAGACCTACTCTGTGCAGACAAACACCGAGACACTCCATTTATCTGTTGGGAGGCATAACATAACATAACCCTGGTTTAACCTAGGGCACATATACATACCCCTCTTTCCCCATTTTTTGTCCCCCCCCCCACACTCTCTGGTTTACCCCATTTGTTCTTAACAAATTCTTTACATTTCTGACTTTTAATTGTCAACCGGTGTAAAATACTTGAAAAAGTACCGGTCGAAAAGGCCTTCGTATCCCCTTTTATTTTATTATTTTAATTCATAATAAAATATTACCTCCCCATTTTACATATATATATATATATATATATATATATATATATATTGAGGGTTATCATTGTGATCACCACGATGTCAATGAATGGAAGACTAAGGAGGAATGAAAGGAATGGATAAAAATTGTTTATTGATAAAACAAGGGCCCTTTCGTCCGGTGCTATTCAAGTTTTACACCCGGAATCGATTAAAAGTCAAGTTGTAAATTAATTACGACAAATGGATATGGAATAAGGACTAACGAATAAGGAATAGGTTTGACAAGAGGGGGGGGTGCGAAAATGAAACTAAGAAAACCCCCATCAAATCACACCAGACCCAAGTCGCTCACCCAATAAAATAAGTGAGTGCTTAGGTCTAATTTGTCTGCACAAGGTAGGACAAGAAAAGAAAATTGAAACAGCTTCAAGGACATTTAAATGCTGCTTCGTCCTAGCCTTGTGCAGAATGGAAAAATTAAGATCACTATAGTTGGATCGGCAAGTAATTATATTAGGTAAGAGTTCGCAGATCGCGGATCGGGACATTGTGAATGCCCGGATGTTGTGGACGAAAGGGCCCTTGTTTTATCAATAAACAATTTTTTTCTCCATTCTTTTTATTCCTTTCTAGTCTTTCATCCACTAACATTGTGGTGATCACTATGATAATCCTCAATATATTATATAAATTTGCGGGTACCAAAAATTTATTTAAATATATATATATATAAAATAATAAAATATATATATATATATATATATATATATATATATATATTAATGGATGTGGAGGCTGGAAAAAGGAGAATTGATGGGAAAGGTAAGTTTTCTGGCCAATTTTTTAATGTTTAGGTAGAATTCGTAGATTAGTCCACCAACGTTCATGTCACGAGTACTTTCGGCACTTCGAAGTATATTAAAAAGTTGGCCAGAAAACTTACCTTTCCCATCAATTTTCCTCCTTCCAGCCTCCACATCCTTTAATATAACTTGAAAAACTGGAACACATCACCACTGATGATGGCACTTCGAAGTGCCGAAAGTACTCGTGGACTTTGGTGGACTAATGCACGAATTCCACCCATATATATATATATATATATATATATATATATATATATATATATGTGTGTGTGTGTGTGTGTGTGTGCATTTCCAACAATCAAATAATCTCCATGAAATATGTAATTGGAGACATTAGAAGTTAGTTACACACGTACGGAAACCATAATACAAATTATATAAAAACTTTCAGAAACGTTTCACTAGATTGAAATGCAAACCAAACAAACACTGACTGTAATTGTAGATTGAACCTCTGAAATGTCCTTTGAAATGTTTACTGTTTATAAACAAGTATTATTTATCAAGCCAACGTCAAAATTTAGAATCTAGAAAAGTTTACATCGGTGCAATGGAAAAATCTATAAATAAAGAAGCTATTTCCATTTAATGTCGATCACAAATAAATATGCTTAATATATGTAGGGCATAAAAACAAAAGTAAAAATAATCCAGCAATGGAAAGAAAACTGTACATACATGTAATAGGTAATGTATAATTTGGTTATAGGAGCAAATAGCTATCATCAAATTACCAAACCGAGAAAATATTCTGAATTCAGAATCAGAGTTCGTGTCAAAATAGAGACACGAAAATAAGTTTCTACTGTGATATTTACCTCTTCATCATGACCCAAGTGATTATGAATTATTCATTTGAATAATTCAAGTTTTAAAAAAATCAACTTAGAAAATTTAGTATTGAAAAACGGAAGTGATGGAAGAGTAAGTTTCAGTTGTTCTATTTTCCGATTATACCCCCTCTGTTTCAAATCTTTTTATCTGCATTCTTAATTAGTTTCAATAGCATTTGTGATTTAATCTAATATTTTATTACATTTAAACTTAAATACTTGTGCCCGGAGGGCGCATATATTTGCTAGTATATATAATAGAGAATGAATATGAAAAAATCCTAGCATTTAAATGTCTTCAATGCTAAAATAGCAGCCTAGATTTAAAATCATAAATGAAATATCATGGTGTTAATTTTCCGTACCTATAGTTTCATTAAGCAATCTTCAGACGGTTAAATATTGAAAAAGTAGCTTGTTCAACATTTATATAACGTGAGGCGTGCTTATGCGACGGGATCTTATTACATAAGACTTATAGTTAACAAATATAAACATGCTTAAGTCTTAATGAAACGCGCTGTCCAGATGTAAAAAATGAATAAATTAAAAAAAATAAAATTAAATTAAGAATAAAAAATAAAAAATAAAAAGATTAATAAAAAAAGTATAATATATATATATATATAAGATAAAAACTGAATTGATTCTAATCAAATTATAACAAATATATTGGAATTCTTTAAAACAATATCTTATTATAATGGAGATTGTGTGTTTTTCTGTCTGTAACCGAAACTATATTATTACTCAAGTCACAATTCCCTTCGTTATTTACATCACATTCTCCATGATTCTATTTATATTTAAACCTCAATTATTAATAAAATTGCTCCACCTTTTTATTAGTGTTGTCCATATCTACATACAAATAACATGCAATTGTATTTTATATACAAAAATAGCGGTTTACAGTGTGAATGGGAAGGCTAATTTGCATATTGATATTAAAAATGTGATTTTATTAAATATGTGCTTAGCATTATTGATTTCAAATTGTTTGGTTTATTTTAATGAATATAAGCAAAAATCTCTTCAATGAATCTTAAATGAAATCCATTAACAAGAAAAAATAACTGTCATTTTATTCTTTATTTCCTAATTTAACTAAATAGTTAAATAAGTAAAATTCAGCAATGAAAGACGGGAGTGATGGAAGAGTAAGTTTCATTTCTATTTTTCTATTATATCCCCACTCTGTTACATATCTTTTTATCTGCCTTCTTATTAGACTTTCTAATTTAATACGATATTTCATTACATTAAAACTTAAATACTTGCACCCGGAGGGTGCATATATTTGCTAGTATTTCTAAAGTATATTGTTCTGCATACTTTTCGGATCTTCTGTAATATAAATCTGTTTTCTATTCTATGATTTTCATGTTCCAGTCTCTCGTAATTCTTGTAATTCTTCAGAATGTAAAATTGTCGGATGATCGCTGAAGCATGAAACTATTACTCGACACATCTGCTTTGAATTTTTGTGTTATAGTGCCTAATAAAAATAATAACATACTTATATGAATATCTGCATATTTATTTTCATTCATAAACAAGAAATGCATGATTATATTCCTATTATACATTATAGAAACCTTATTCCTTTATTGAAGTGCACTTACATTTTTATTTATTAGTCGTATTAAATAATTAATTGCAATCATACTTTAAATTGACTAATTATGACCCACCCTGTTGGCTCGGGCTGTATAATACGCTAAACAGTATCTCTGCAGAGCGGTATACCCCCCCCCCCAATAGGGCCACTTGTTGACCGTGGGTGGCAACCCATAATGCCCAAGAAAGATATCCTGGCGAAGGAGTGATCTGTAACCCAAGTACTAAGTGGTAACGTGACCTGCAATACTCCACTTCGGCTTTTGGGCTAGTCGGGCTGGTCATGTCAAGCACTCGCACCTGTATAATTAAGTCCCCATCGTATTTTTCAAATTGCTCTTATGGCAAAAAAAACAAACACTCATCCCTTTTCATCATATAGATGCTAGAAGGCGGGTCAATGTCAAGTCTATTAATATACATGAAGTTAATGAATATTTTTCTACCAGTTTATTAATGAGAACAAATTATAAAACCAAACAAATATATTTACTACAAACTATTTTCTTATAACTCATATATATATATATATATATATATATATATATATATATATATATGTGTGTGTGTATGTGTGTGTGTGTGTGTGTGTGTGTTAATGTATGAGTAGTCGCTTACCGGTGGGTACGAGTACGATCGTTGGAAGCGCACAGTATCCAGGGGTTAAGACTGAGAAAAAACAAATACAAAGTGCTTAATACAACGTAGAGCAAAAATTTATTTATATAATGGATAAAAGTAACCTACTCGAGTTTCATCGACTGATTCTTCAGGGTTACATCCGTTGAATTAATCGAGTTTTCGATTAATATCAGTTGGTACAATACATGCCCGTTGGCATGGGACTTATCTTTTATAGACGAACGCTTGTTTAAATTAAGGAAAATATAAACAAGCGTTCGTCTATAACAGATAAGTCCCATTCCAACGGGCATGTATTGTACCAACTGAGATTAATCGAAAACTCGATTAATTCAACGGATGTAACCCTGAAGAATCAGTCGATGAAACTCGAGTAGGTTACTTTTATCCATTTTATATATACTAGCAAATATATACACCCTCCGGGTGCAAGTATTTAAGTTTTAATGTAATAAAATATCATATTAAATTAGAAAGGCTAATGAAACTAAATAAGAATACAGATAAAAAGATTTGAAACAGAGGGAGTATAAAAGATTTGAAACAGAGGGAGTATAATAAAAAATGGAACAACTGAAACTTACTCTTCCATCACTCTCGTCTTTCATTGTTATTTTTTTAATTTAAGTATTTAGTTATAAAAGGAAGTAAAGAACAAAATGACAGTTATTTTATCTTATTAATGGATTTCATTTAAGATTCATTGAAGAGATTTTTGCTTATATTCATTAAAATAAAACCAAACAATTAGAAATCAATAATACTAAGCACATATTTATTAAATTCGATTTTTTAATATTAATATGCAATTAGCCTCCCCGTTCACACTGTAAACCACTATTTTGTTGTATATATAAATATAATTGCAGTATGTAGACGTAGTTAACAGTATTAATAATGTAAGACAATTTTATTAATAATTGAGGTTTAGATAAAAATAAAATCATGGAGAATGTGAAATCAATAACTAAGAGAATTGTGACTTGAGTAGGAATATAGTTTCGGTTACAGACAGAAAAACACACAATCTCCATTATAATAAGATATATATATATATATATATATATATATATATATACCAAAACAGGATTCGTAATGAAATAACCCTAATCAGTTGGTATGCCATTAAACAAAATGACCAAACAACATAACCAAACTAATTATCACGAGGGTTTTTAAATTTTACGTGTATATGCTAAATATGATACTTCAAAATATTTATAATTCATTTCTTTGTTTATTTAAGATTGGTCAGAAGAATCTTTCACAAATTAGCTGTTCTAAATTATAACCAATTATTTATTATTTAATTCGTTTGCATATTTAGATTCAGTCATCATTTTTCTACCAGAATATCTGATTCATAAACTATTTGTTTCTTATTAGCGGAGGATCTTGGAATACATACAGATTGAATTACTAAATGGTTTAATTTAAATTATTAGCCGTTATAACAAAACGCCTAACAATGGCCGAAGCACACTTCTAATGTTATTTTATCGTAAATCTAATGTTAACTGTCTTGGAAAATATAGATCCAATCTTCATAATTTTCAACTCGAAAAAGAAGATCTTGTGATTGCAAATGTGAATATATATAACTACTTTGTGGTTAATTATTTTATTTTCATAGTTTCTTCCGAAAAACACACAACTGTATTTTATATATGTATAGATGACATCGGCCGAATTTCGTGCCGCATATATTTAATTAGATACGATTCAAAGGAATGGGCTCATCGTTTTTAGAGGAAAAAGGGATTTTATTTTGCAGAAATTAAATAAACTTATTGATCGCCATTTCCATTGTTTTGTTAAATTGTTTTGTTAAATTGTTGTTTGTATGAAAGCTCGTTGTGTAATGGTTAGAGTCGTAGAAAATGGACTCATCGACCCGAGTTCAAATCCTAGACAAAGTTGTTTGCATTTCACATAGCGCTAATACCCTTGGGAACGGTATGAATCCATATATTCTCCCTCCAGCTATAGGTAAATTGTAGTGCAGAATAGGCTCTTTATCTATGGATAGGGGACCAGTCTAGGAGAAGGAAAACTCTGAATTCAAACCTGTTAAACTCCGCTTAAGAAACTGACCTTGTGTCGCATCCAGTGCGTGTGCAGGGGTTTGGTAAATATATATTATTGCTTATTTATCTGTTACTTAAAAGGCTCACGTTATTTAATAGTCTGATTTGTATTATTTTACGGCATATCAACCTAAGTGGGTTATTTAATGCCGATAAAGTTTTGAAATAAATCAATTCTTAATGGATAATACAATTTTGTTTATAAACTCATGTTTTTCTATTTAACCCATAGATGGGACCCTAACAGGTACTACCACTCCGGGTCTGAGTGGACCAGGGAGCAATGGTGATGAAGGGGTGCTCCACATTCCCCAAACGTCCAAAACTTGAACCTCACCATCAGATAGAGTTTAACGTCATTCCCTAGGACATGTAGACCCTCAGTCACCGCCTTCTAGCACCCATGTGATAAAAAGGGGTTGTGGCTTGCCATAAGGGCAATAGGGTTGGGAAAATCATATAGGTGCTAGGGCTTGACGTGACCAGCCCGTCTAGCCCAAGATAGGGCCAAAGTGGAGTATTGCAAATCATGAACTGTTCATCCACCTGGGTTCTATCCTTAAGCATCACGGGTCGCCATATACGGCCAACAGGTGGCCCCATTTGGGAAGTCTTACCCCTCTGCAGAGGTGCAGTCGGTGCATTCTAACGCCCCACCGATAGGGCGTATGTAATAGTCGTTGTCGCCGGAGATGGACACGGTGACATGAGTTCAAATCCAGAACGAGGCTGATTAGGATCTCACATAGAGCTAAAACCCTTAGAGAAATTATGAATACAACTATTTCGCCTTCAGCTATGGGTAAATAACAGGAAAGACTGGAATCTTTTGCCTTCGTATGACAACTACTTTAGGAGAAAGAAAACTCTAAATTCAAACCTGTTAAATTCCACTTAAAATTGACCTTGTGCCCTATCTTACTTCTGCGGGGGGGGGGGAGGCTAATAAATATATATTTAAGAAAGGAGCAAAAGATTAACAAGTTTATAATTATTTTGTACCACTGATTTATAAACTTAAGATATCGATTATATATATATATATATATATATATATATATATATATATCAGAGAGAGATAGATAGAGATAGATAGATAGATAGATAGAGATAAAGAGAGAGAAAAAGAGAAAGAGATGGAGAGAGAGAGAGCGGAAGAGTGATATGGGGAAGGGGTACTACATAATGTATTTATCAGCTTAACGTCTGTAGACTCTTATGCCTTTCATACAATTTCTGTATTGCTTGTGGCATTACCCAAACATTTGTCTTCAGATGCCAGATGTGATTGATTGATTTAGAAGAATTCCATTAAAAATAATACAAGTCTATTTTCTGGTCTCAATTTGAATCGAAATAAAGGGTACTTTTTTAAGTGTAAAAAAAAAATTCGTTCTGTTAATGACAGGGGATACGATAAGAGAGTCAAGTGACTTAAAAATCTTTAGAATTAATAATTCTGATGAATCAGAAAATATATTTTCAAAAAAACTTCGTCTTACAAAAGAAAGCGATCTTACAATAACAGTTTGGCTGGAAATATTTCTGTAAATGTTCTAGCCGTGTTTTGTGTGCTTCGGCATCTGTTTGACGGCACTGTAATTCGTAGAATGCCAAAATGGTTTATTCTTTCCGGTATAACTTTGACAGCTGATAACACACACACAAGGGTAAAAGCAGGAAACTGCACGTTAACCCCATTCTTTCGAACTCTAAAAACCGTTCTTATTTTATAATTTAATCTATTTCACACTGACCCATACAAACAATAGTAGTAAGAATTTCCCCATGGAAATTCAGCTAATTAACTTCCTGACACTTGCGCGGTTACCATGGAGATTTGAATCCATTTTCCCTGTTAATAGGATCCCTAACATGGCTACCTCACATTTATACTAATTAAAACAAGCAATTACAATCAATCAAATTTATTATTAGTCAGATTAGTACTTGTAAAATAATTTTTTATCCGATCAAAGACAATAATCATTTACATATTGGAATTGTTATTGTTCCATTCATCAACAAGTAATTAGTCCCCACCCCCTCAGCACCGAGGAACAACCAAAGGATTCTACCCAACACTAAGAGACACAGAGGAACAACCAAAGGATTCTACCCAACACTAAGGGACACCGAGGAACAACCAAAGGATTCTACCAACACTAAGGGACACGAGGAACAACCAAAGGATTCTACCCAACACTAAGGGACACCGAGGACAACCAAAGGATTCTACCCAACACTAAGGACACCGAGGAACAACCAAAGGATTCTACCCAACACTAAGGGACACCGAGGAACAACCAAGGATTCTACCAACACTAAGGACACCGAGGAACAACCAAAGGATTCTACCCAACACTAAGATTCTACCCAACACTAACAACCAAAGGATTCTACCCAACACTAAGGGACACCGAGGAACACCAACCAAAGGATTCTACCCAACACTAAGGACACCGAGGAACAACAAAGGATTCTACCCAACACTAAGAGACACCGAGAAACAACCAAAGTATTTTTCACTTAGGATCAACCTCTGCTTAAGACAAGGGATCTCCATTATAAAGTGTTCTCACTTGCAGCCTAAAAATGACCATAAAAATCATGACAGAATAATAAAAATGAATAAAAAACATGTGTCACCTACTGATATTTCATCTCATCAATGGCCGAGGAGAGATGTAGTGCATTCTCATCACACATGTAGATGTTCTGGTCATTTGTCTGGAATTAAATCCACATCATGGAAAAAGAAAAACAATTAAACTTATCGTAATTCAGAGCCTCTAAATAACCAACATTCATCAACTTGCCCCGGTTGAACGTACTCGTACCAGCCAGAAAATAGATTTTTTAAAATAGAAACGTTTGAGAACAAAAAATCACAATCGGTGTAACACAAGGTCAATTATTAAGGGGTCTTTAACGGGTTTGAATTCAGAGTTTTTCTTCTCTTAGACCGTTTGCCAAATTAAAGCTAAGGGTCTTACTCTTCCCTATTATTTACCCATAGCTGTAAGGAGAATAGTCGGATACATACCTTTCTTAAGGATATTAACGCTATGTAAAATGCAACCAGCCTCGTCCAGTAGTTGGTCTCATGTAACTGTATCCATTTCACTCGATGATGACCGTTAAACAACAGACGCCTCCATCATCAATAAGTAGTCTGAAATTATTCCAGTCCCAGATTTTTTCGATTATTTTTAATTTCTACACGGAAATATGACATTACATCCTCATCTATATAGATATACTTGGGAAGCGCGTTGTGTAATGGTTAAAGTCATGGGAAGTGGACTCGTTCGCTTAGCGCTAATACACTTGGGAAAGGTATGAATCCTACTCTCCCTCCATCTATGGATAAATAGTAGGGCAAACTGGGCTCTTTAACCTTGGTTAAGCAACCGGTCTAAGAGAAGGAAAACTCTGAATTCAAACTTGCTGAACTCCGCTTAAGAAATTGACCTTGTGTCGCATCCTGCTCGGTCCCTGAAGATGATGATGTGCCGGTGCTTTGTTGCCACTACTTACATTATAAATGATATTGATAATATTGAATATATTACAGAGATATTTCTCAGTACGTCATTGTGATTTTTGGATTTTATTATAGCTTTCCTTTCAACAAGAAATATAGGAATTACATTGATTTGAAAAGAAAAAAAATCTATCCAGTGTTAATTCCGGTTCATTATAAAAAATAGTTAACTGGTTGTTTAGTCATTATAACAGCGAGAAAATTTGACAAACGTAATAAGAAAGATTGTGTATGTCTGTCTGTCTGTATGTATGTTTGTTTGTACAACGACCGAGCGCACGTCCTTTTATAAAGAAAATTAGTGGAGGGCAACAAAGACCAAAATTCAATAAAATCTACACCCTTTTTGTCCGAGAAAAACTTAAAAATGTTTATCCTACATTTTCCATAAAAGCCAAATAAAAATATAATAAGGATAGAAATCAATGATATATTAGAAATATATTAGAAATATAATTAAAAAAGGATTCAAATATATTAGAAATATAATTAAAAAAGGATTAAAATATATTAGAAATATAATTAAAAAAGGATTAAAATATATCAGAAATATAATTAAAAAAAGGATTAAAAAATAAAATGAATTGATAACGGATAAAACATGATAAAAAATAAATAAAAGACAAATAAAGAAAATAAATACAAACAAGAAGTGTAATAAATCTAATTTAAAAACAAGAATATAAAAAGAATAAAAGATAAAACAAATATATAAAAAAGAATTTGTATTAATCTATATAAAAATAGAGATTTGTTTTTAACTTTACTGGGTAGCACTGCTAGTATTCGATAATTCGGTCACAATTATGGAAGACAATTGTGTCACTGTTCATTGAGCAAAAAATAAGACTGCCTTCATCTAGCAGTTGGATATTGAACAGGCTGACATTAAGACGTTATCTGATACAGACTTCGTCCCCATCATCAAGATATTCTGTGATCTGCTTGATCATCATTCTTATGATGGAGAAGAGAGACGGTGTCATGACGCAACACTGCTTCACTCCGTTGATGATCGGGAAGAGCTGTGTGAGTTCACCTTTGGGTCTGATTTATCCACTGTAGTCTTCGCGCAGCGTAATGACCATTGACTTTGGGAAACAGTCAAATTATTCCATGGTCTGCCACATTTCATTTTCTGTGTCGAAAGACTCAATCACATCAATGAACAGGAATCCTTTTGTTTTGCTTCAGCCACTTGTCTTGGAACACAATTCCTGGGTTTGGTTTTGTTGGATCTGAATCCAAGAACAGAGGAACCCTTCGATTATTTGAACAGCCAGGATTTTCCCGTTTGTTCTTGTGCAGGGAAGAGACGTGTGATGTAATGGTTGACGTCGTTGGAAATGGACACGGGGAACCAAGTTCAAATCCGGGACAAAGCTGTTTGCATTTCACATCGCACGAATACCCTTGGAAAAGGTATGAATTCAATCATTCTCCCTCAAGCTGTGGGTATATACTAGAGCTGGCATGATTTTTAGAAGGAATATTCTGAATTCAAATCTGTTAAACTTCGCTTAAAATTGACCTTAACAGTCCCAGTAACTGATGAAAAGCTTGTAGAGCTTCGTATGTAATTATGTAGTTAAAACTAAAACTAATCACATATTTGACTAATAAAAAATGCCATCATCCCTGAATTGTGTCTGTGAATCTCAAGACACTTGGTGTTATAACATTTGATTAATAATGAATAGTAAAAAAGAAGAAAGAAAAAAGAAAATAGAATCGTGTAAATGGTTTAAATATTAAACTGTGAATTAAAGTTGTCTTGATTGTTTCACAAATGCTTAAATAGCTAAAGTAACAAACACACTACTCTTAAATACTAGAAATTAAAACAAGAATTATTAATATTCTATTAGATTTTTCAAATTGTGCAAGTCAATTTGTAAAAATAGATTATTTAATGAGGATTTATGAGTCCAGACCTAAGATTGGAAGTATCATTTACAGTGCCCTGAAAAGAATGGAGAAAGAAAAAAAAAGATTAAACATCTTAAAGATTTAAAAGATTTTATTTTTCTCAAAGAAAAAACCCAAATGCTAGTTCCTTTTCATGACAAAAAAGGAAAAACATAATCCCCTAATCCCGAGGGTAATAAACTTATGATGGGGGTGACAAATATAAAACCTCAAATTGCTACCTTTTATATTGTTAATGGTAAAAGTATAGCTGATTCGCAAGCATTTATAAAGACGAAACAAAATTATATTTTGAATATACAGGCTTTAAAAGTTAATTTAACAAAAATATAAACATTTTAAACTTATTCTGTTTCGGCTGTCTACTTGAAAAAGCAATCAGTGCGCCTTCAACAATCCAAAGAGATCTGGTGTTTTATAATGAATTATGGCTGTACCACTTGGACCCTAACACAGCGCCTTAAAAATAAGCTAGATGGGAGCTGCACCAGAATGCTGCGAGCGGTCCTGAATAAGTCGTGGAAGCAGCACCCCACAAAAAAGCAACTGTATGGCCACCTGCCCCCCATCTCTCAAACCATACGAGTAAGACGGGCTAGGCATTCAGGACACTGCTGGAGAAGCAAGGACGAGCTCATAAGCGTCGTACTACTATGGAAGCCAGCACATGGGCATGCTAATTGGGCCGCCCAGCCAGGACCTACATTGACCAACTATGTATGGATACTGGCTGCAGCACAGATAAGCTATCAGAGTCGATGAATGATAGGGAAGGTTGGCGAGAGATCGTCATGGATATCCGTGCAAACTGTGCGACATGATGATGATAATATTGTTAATTATGATGTTATTTCAAATTTTTGACAGCATTAACTTTCACTTTGAATAAAACTGAAAAGAATATGGCTATAATAATAAGCGTGGATTAAGTTTTGAGACAAAATTCACATGTTTATTGATATTTTGTTATTGATTTTCTGTCATTAATTTTCTTTCTATGTACGAGTATGAAGCACGAGGCGTGTGGTCTAATGGTTTTCGTGGTAGGAAATAGACTCGGCCTCCCAAGATTAAATCCTGGACAAGGCTGGTTGCCTTTCACGTAGTGCTAATACCCTCGAGAAATGTATGAATCCAACTATTCTCTCTCCTCCTATGGGTAAATATTAGGGCGGACTGGGCTCTTTAACCTTGGTTAGGCAACCAGTCTAGGAGAAGAAAAACGGTGAGCCATATCCTACTCATGTTGAGGGTTATAAATATATATGTACGAATATGAATTTTCCAAAAAGTTTCATTATTTGATATATCTGATTAATATTCATTACTGACATCGAGAAGGAAAATATTATGTTAAAACATAAATATTTAAAAAAAAAAAAAGACTGCCGACTTATTGATGTACTTATGTATTTATATACAATTATATATAGCATATTTTTTTCATTTTCATTAGATGCCGCTCAGCTTTTTTATTAGCTTCTCTGTGAGAATTCCTTAATTTATTAAATAAAGAAAAATTACAATAAAAATTTTATGAGAAAAATTATCTTGTACAGTATTTATAGTCTAAAAAGAGAGCGTACCATATATATATATATATATATATATATATATATATATATATAGAGAGAGAGAGAGAGAGAGAGAGAGAGAGAGAGAGAGAGAGAGAGAGAGAGAGTCCTTCGCAACATGAATCATTTAGAAAACGAATATAGAATAATTTTGTTTTCACATCGGACAGGATCCGACCGATTTTGTTATGAGAATGTTTTTCTTTATGATAGTTCCCATAGAATATTTTGTTAAATAATTTTCTATTTTTTTCTCTGAAATATTTTAAGTATATCTTAGTAATGGTTTAAAAACTACAAAACCAAAAAAATCAACTTCAGCAAATATTTAACCTTGTTTTATACTCACCAAGTGGATATAATTGAACAATCTAAAAATGAAAGGGGCTGGGGGTCCTACACCCATATCTAATACCTCCCCATGACTATAATTTGGTAAATGCATCTTCAAGATGCGCTGAGATGCATCATCAGTAATGTTTTTCCTGTGATCATTACCAGTTTCGGGTCTTTCAACATTATACTGGTTCGCACTGGTGACCCAGTCCAAAATGTTAAAATTTCGGGCTTGCATCCCAGCAATATCCTGCTACTTCATTATGTGGCTTCTCTTTTGTACATGTCATCTTGTGTCAGTGTTCTTTTATAAGAGATTAACTCTCTGACGCTAGGTTGACGATGATAGTAGTCATTGATTGTAGTCGATTGTCTGCTTCTCCTCCTGTTGTTGAATGGAGTATCTCGCAGATATCCTCATCGAACCTTTGCCATTCTCCCTTGTTGTTGAATGGGGGCCACTTTATTCGCTTTGGATTAGCTGTTTATAAGATTTTGGAATGACTGGGCTCTGTGGGTTGACTCCTGTCCCTTCCCTTCCTTCGTCTTGCTAGGTTGTGTTCCTTTGCGTTGCTTCTGCCTCCCATCATCCATACATTTCATCCTACCTTGGTGTATTTTTAGGCCGTGCAAATCTTTGTCTTTCTGTAGTCGATTGTTGGGCCCCTTTGCAGGGTTTGCAATTTGCGGTGCTGTCCAGTTGCCCCGTTCGCCGTCTTTCCATGCTGTCAACTCTCAACTAATGTGTGATATGTGGTCCTTTTTAAGTAGGAGATCCAAAGTCCAAATTTAATATACATCCCCTCAACGACTTGGGGATATGTAGTCTGTTTACATATACTCCTCGACTGTATTATGTGATAAGTGATTCTGTTAACGAGGAGTTTTGAAGCCCAAATTTAACATAAATCTACTTGACAACTGATATGTAGTCTTTTAACAAGACGTTTCTAATCCCATATCTAACATATATCCCCCTTGACTATTCTATGTGGTCCTTTTAAGGAGGAGTTTCTAAATTCAACATACACCCCATTGGTTGTACTATGTTATCCTTTCATAGGAGTTTCTAAGCCCTGTAGAAACCTTCTTAATTCTAAGAAGTTCCTGATTTATAAATAAGATAATTAATCTTTGGTATTTTCTTTTATTGCGATTCTCTAGATACAAAACCTATGTCTCACTATCTTTAACCTTTTGAGCTTAAAAAAAAATTAAGTAGTTTAAAAATGTTCGTTCTTAAAATATTTTCTTTTCATTGTACTATTTTAGTGTTAGATTCATTTGTTCCAAGCAAGAGTATTGGTACTTTATAAACATTTTTCCATATATGGTCATCGAAAGAATTCCCTTTTTTTGGACGGAAATCCAAATACTTTTTCAATTTCTGCATTTTTTTTTACATCTAAGTCGACATGGCAGGCATTTTTTTCATTACTGTATCTATTCTTGTATTTTTGTTTAGTTTGGTTTGTTTTGTTTTACGGCATATCAACCTCGGTGGGTCATTTAATGCCGACAATGCTTTTAAATAAATTCATTCTTAATGCATAATACAATTTTGTTTATAAACTCATGTTTTCTATTTAATCCATAGATGGGACCCTAACAGGTACTACCACTCCGGGTCAGAGTGGACCAGGGAGCAATGGTGATGAAGGGGTGCTCCACATTCCCCAAACGTCCAAAACTGGAACCTCACCATCAGATAGAGTTTAACGTCATTCCCAGGACATGTAGACCCTCAGTCACCGCCTTCTAGCACCCATATGATAAAAAGGTCTTGGGGCTTGCCATAAGGGCAATAGGGTTGGGAAATCATATAGGGCTAGGGCTTGACGTGACCAGCCGATTGATCGGAGGGGGCCTCTCCGAACGCCCGTCTAGCCCAATATAGGGCCAAAGTGGAATATTGCAAGTCATGAACTGCTCATCCACCTGGGTTCTATCCTTAAGCATCACGGGTCGCCACCCACGGCCAACAGGTTGCCCCATTGGGGAAGTCTTACCCCTCTGTAGAGGTACAGTCGGTGCATTCTAACGCCCCAGCCGACAGGGCGGCTGTATTTTTGTTGGGGTTGTTGAGGTTTTTGGAGGAATAAGTGTAGGGTTCTGGAGAGTATATATTAATGATAATATTGGTAGTAGATTATTTTCGTCCAAACTGTGTTCTGTTGGTTGATATTTACCCCTCCTGAAATTGTTCCTTCAGAAAATAAGAGGTTTCTTTTTTACAAGGGTGAACTGAAAAGTCCATCGACAGAAATGTTCATACGAGGACGTTATATCTGCTGTTGATGAATCATTGACTATATCAAAAATCATTTGGTCATATTTCATAAGAGTGTCTTGGTCAGTCTATAAACCTTTCAACCCACCCTCGTGCATTCGGTTTTGATATTGCAACTTTTCAGGAGATTTTCTTCAAAGAAGAAGGGTATGCGTTCCTGGGTTCTTTTTCCTGGCACTGATGATACTGCACAGAATCCAAATGCACTAGATTTTTCAGGAATTTTGAATATAATCCTTATGACATCTAAAATGTCTTTAGAGAGAAGAATGCAGAGAGAAGAATTAAGAAAAGAAAAAAAAAAAGAAGATAGAATCAAAAAGCAAAATTTTCTTGCGCTTCTTGTGAAAACGCCCTGTTTTATATTTAGTTGCCATAACAACTGGTGAAACAAACTTTCATCTTATTTTAAGCAGTGACCATCAAAAGTACAAAGCAAAAATAGTCTTATTCATGCGAAACTGGACGGGTTTCATTTTACATAAAAAGTTGGTGAACAGAACAAAGACAAAAAGAAAACATTGGACCATATTACATTTAGGCACCCCTTTTTGATCTCGATTAAGAAAGGACATGTTTTTCATTTACACCGTTAATATCCCGTTTGTTAGGGTTTAGGGTTAGGGTTAGGGGTTAGGGTTAGGTTAGAGGTTAGTTTTATAATTTTTTTAAAATCTAAAAATCGTCTGTTAAAACAACCGGATATTGACGGTGTAAATGAAAAACGTCCTTTCTTATTCGAGATCAAAAAGGGGTGCCTAAAGGTCATATGGTCCAAAAGATTTTAGAAGAAAATGATGTAATAAAAAAAAAGAATAAAAACGAGAGAAGCAAAACATTGAAGACAAATGAGAATGAAAGAGAGTCTCTTCGAGGTTTTGAAGGAAGGAAGATGAAAATTTAAAGAATAAAATAGTAAGAACAAAGGAATGAAAAAAAGATGGAGAAAGAACAAAAAAAAAAAAAGAAAGAAAGTAAAAGGATAGACAAAATGTGGATAGAGAGAAAACTAAAGGAACAAGTCGAGAAAGATCGTTACATTTAAGTTAAAAGACAGAAACATAGAAATAAATAAGCAAAAATTTCATCTTGATTAAAACAAAAGGCATATATTTACCGATTCTCTCTGCATGAGCAGGATTCGACACAAGGTCAATTTTTAAGCGGAGTTCAGCAGAGTTTTCCTTCTCCTATACCGGTTGCCATACGAAGGTTAGAGCCCAGTCTGTCCAAGCAGACTATTAAATAGTATAGATGGAGAGAGAATAGAATGTGAAATGCAAATAGTCTCATCCAGGATTTGAACTCGGATCACCATGTCCATTTCCAACGACGATAACCATTACAAGAGGAACGCCTTAAAACAAAAGCTAATACGCATTAAAAAGAATAGTGTGAAATAAAAGAAAGAGAATATACTAAAGAAAGTAATGGGTGAAAGAGATAAGGTAAATCAAGTAAAGAATGAATGAAAAATAATAAGAAGGAAAATATAAAAGAAAAAATGTATACAAGTAGATAAAAGGGGAATGAAAAATGGCGAGCTTGATAAAAAAAAAAAAAAAAAGACAGAGGAAAATTAATAAGAAAATAAACGTTACGTATTTTTTGTTCTTGTTGTCATTGTTCCGTGTATATTATTGTATAAATATAAAAATGTGAAAAAGTAACAGAATAGCTGATTATGGGGCGAAGCTTTAAAAAGGTTTCCTTTGTCATGTGCTTGTCATTATTTCACAGAGCTAAGCTGAGTCTCTGTGCCCTCTGAAATTACAGAACGTTTAGTGGCCGACTTAATTATGGAACGTTTCACATTACCTTTATTTCCTTGGATATAATCGTCGACACTTGGCTTTTCGCAAGTTTTCTATACATTCTGCATTTAACGTTATATTTTATACAATATTGCAATTAGATGAACTGAAAGAAAAAGAAATATAGATAGATAGATAAATAGATAGATAGATATATAAATAAATAAAGAGAGAGAGAGCGATATATATATATATATAGAGAGAGAGAGAGAGAGAGAGAGAGAGAGAGAGAGAGAGAGAGAGAGAGAGAGAGAGAGAGAGAGAGAGAGAAAATATAATATCTAACAAACAAGCAAAATACATTTATATGCTGATATTTGAATTTGTACAACAGTACAAATATATTAACTGCTAGAATAAAAAAAAAACAGCCAATCATTCTGATGGATGTTATATAAGGAATAGGTAGCCTATTCATTTTGTAATGTAGTGTAAAAGAGTTTAGATATAACGGTTAGCGTTAAGCGATGGAAAATATAGAAACAGTTATGCAATATCACAGACAGGCGTTGAACCCTAGTTGACCTGTGGTTTCTATCAGTGGTTGAGGAAGTTGTGTGTCCGCCCAAATCATAGAAAAGTGGGCAGATCGGTAATCGAGCTATTTGGAGCTGGACGCGTAATGGCGTAGGTGCTGAATTCTTCTTCACGCGCACGTTGAAATGTGGGGTCTCTGGTAATGAATATTTACATAAAAAACGATCTAAGTCTCTGTGTTCCTGATTTTAAGAAGAACTAAAAAAGATGAATGCGGACAGAGATTAATCTTCCGAGATGACAAGACCCAATGTAGGAGAACCCCGAGGAGATCCCATTGCAACCAACAACGAGGTTGAAAAAGAAGAAGATAGCGTAATGAATAATAAGAATGTGCAACAATAGAGAGGGTTTGAAAATCAACATTCGAGAATGCAGCAAATTCAAAAGAGATACAAGAATATTCACGACTGAGAAGAAAAAGTGAGAATTTATCAAATCATTTTGACTATTTCTAACCAACCATTTATGAAAAACCAGAACCTGTTCTAATTGAAAATCCAAACTCCATAAAATCCTGATTGATACTCGCCGTTATATATAAAGGAAAGTTGAGTTTTTAGATAGTATATGTTTATTATTTAAGTAAATTCTACGTTTAGATTAGGCCTGAAAATTGAAAAAGTGAAATATGACAGTATCAGTTGTGCCCATCATTATCTACGCACGTGGAACAGTTGCGAGGAGCTTTGCAAAATGTTTGGAAGAATTATAGATGAAGATTGTAACTATCCAAAGAAGATTGAGAAATGAAGAATTCAAAGAATTCAGAGAATACTGAGTACCGACAAGGCTTACTGTCACTAGATATCAAAAAAGACCTACCAGATATGATTGGTATGTGTTAAGTTTTTAAGGGTCATTCTTTGGCCTTAAAGCAGAAGAGCTTGTCCAGTGGAATTGGATCCCTGGTAAAGAGTTCCTCGCTAATGAATCCCTTGGTCCCTCTGGTAAAGAGTTCTCAGTTCTTGGTAAAGAGTCCTTCGATAATGAATCCCTTGGTTACTCTGGTAAAGAGTTTTCAGTTCTTGGTAAAGAGTCCTTCGATAATTAATCCCTTGGTTACTCTGGTAAAGGGTTCTCAGTTCCTGGTGGAGAGTCCTTCGATAATGAATCATTTGGTTACTCTGGTAATCGTATAAGTCCTTCCTGAGTATTGGTAAAGGTCCGGTAATCCTATGTCTGTCTTCAGTGAGCGCATTTGTAATTATAACCAGTGGGGATTTTAAATAGTGTGCCTTCCACGCAGTATGTTTAGTGATTGGCTACATGAGTCAATCACATGACCTTGGCTAGTCTATAAATCCAGGTGGGTAATTAGAGCACATCTTATATCAGAATACTTCCAACAATACTCAATACTTTTCAATATCGATAGAAAACATAGAATAATCATTAAAATAACACATAGCTATCCATATGAAAAACAATTCGATTAATTATCCCAGCTATGGGTTAAATAGTCCCACTACTGTTCTTCTACAAGAAAACCTTTGGCATTAGATAACCAACGAAAGTTGATATGCCATAAAATAAAGACACTAAACCGAATCGTTCTTGTGCATAAAACGACAGATTACTTGGTTTTAAAAATACCAGAAATTATATCTTATTATAATGGAGATTGTGTGTTTTTCAGTCTGTAACCGAAACTATATTACTACTCAAGTGACAATTCCCTTAGATATTTTCGTCATATTCTCCATGATTTTATTTTCATTCAAACCTTATTTATTAATACAATTGTTTTGCATTATTAATACTGTTGGCCATATCTGCATATTAATAACATGCAATTGTATTTATATATACAACAAAATAGCATTTTGGAGTGTGAACGGGAAGGTTAATTTGCATATTGATATTTAAAAATTGATTTTTAATAAATATTTGCTTAGTAATATTGATTTCTAATTGTTTGGTTTTATTTTTATAAATATGAGCAAAACTTTCGTGGATAAATCTTAGAAGAAATCCATTAACAAGAAGATATAACTGCAATTTTATTTTTTACTTCCTATTTTAACTAAGTAGTTAAATTAGGGAAATGATGGAAGAGTTAGTTTCAAAGTTGTTTTCGATTATACCCCCCTCTGTTTTAAATCATTTTATCTGCATTCTTTTTTAGTTACATTAGTCTTTCTAATTTAACATATTCCATTGCATTAAAACTTAAATACGCCCGGAGGGTGCATATATTTGCTAGTAAAAATATAATGTAATATAAAGAACTATATCAAAATTCTATTTAAATCTACCCTCGTACCCAACAGTGTGTTTAACGTTTCTTACGCATTCGTATTAGCCACAAGTTACGTTATTATACCTTAATCTATTAATATTCATATTGGAATACAAAACCTCACATGGTGTCATTTCTTCATTTTTTATGCACACAAATACATGTGGACACACGCATAAATGTTTATACGTACACACACAATCATGTGTGTGTAGGTGTACATATGTGTGTGTGAGTAGCTCTATACTATTTAGTCTGTTTGCGGTCGTAATCAATACGAAGTGATATTGAATGCACGCACACACACAAATACACACACAAACAAATGCGTACAAGTAATATGTACACATATTTGTGTATTTTAAATCGTTGTCAATGGATTGGTGTAGTAATCTTTCCAATCACCAATAGTAAAGATTTTTTTTTCTACGAGAGAAAATTAATGCCATCCAGCAAATATCTATTGAACACAACAAAAAACAAAAACGAAAAAATCAGAGAAAATAAAATAGATAATCCGATCTTCTTCTGATCGGCAACTCATCTATCATGGCAAGATATAATAGAGCGATAAATATTCTATAAACATTCTCTATTCTGATGGTGTCTTCTTCATTCAGTCCTTCGTATTAAGAATAAATGTTTAACTAGCTCAGAGGAAAGAATATTTGATATAAGATTTTAGCGTAAAACATGTTGAAACAAAACAATAGCGATATTCTCAATTGAGTCAATACACGATTCAAATCGAAATTATATATCTCTCTCTTGAACAATCAATGATTAATCATTAGCCGTGAAAATTTCACGTTTTAATTGCAAACTGCTACAATTGATTAAAAAATCAATATGACAATTTAATACTTTATTTATGAGTTATATATTTATTCAAATAATATATCATCATCATCAGGTCGTGTTAACAGTACAGATACCCTTCTCTCACCAACCGTGACAATTGTTAATCGCCATAGGTTCTCCGCACGGCATCAAAAATCTACACAGAACTGATTGATATGGGTTTTTGTTGGTCAGCATACACTGGTGTGTCCATGTGTAGGCGTCCACCGAAGAAGGTCACATATGAGTTTGTCCTTACTTATTCAGTAGTATTCAGCATGTATTGTTCGTATTACTTGGATGGTTTGTGTGATAGGGGACAAGTGGCAGTACAGCTGCTTTCTTGTTGGGTACTGCTTCCAATATTTGTTCAAGTCAGCACGAAACATCATTATATAGTTCCCATCTAGCTTCTTCCGTTAGAGTTTTGTTAGGGTCAAAGTGGTGCTGTCATACAGTAGCTCTGACGCGGCTACAGCTTGAAAGAATGTTTGGTTTATGCTATTAAAAAGATCAGATTTCCATGTGATCACAACCAGTACACTTCACTTAATAAATGTTCTATACTTAAATAAATAAACAAAGTGGATTCACAAATTACGCTCATACAAATACAGTCTTAATAGATATGGAATCATAATATTTCCTTAAAGGTGCACAGATACCATAACAAAAGGCATCACCTGGATATCAAAATAAGATGGTTAAATTGTACAATAGAAAATACAAAAACACTTATGTTCTCAACAGCCAGAAAACTAGATCAAGAATCACTTTCTGTAGAAGACAACACGCCAGTTTCATTTTTGTCGCTGGATGAAGCAGATAGGCTCTTAGAAATATCGCAATATAATTTTTTGGATGCTTCAATTCCAACGAACGTAGATGTAATTACATTTTGTATGTTTTTTCCAATAGTTTCTTCGAGCTATTCGATATAGGTCATATATATATATATATATATATATATATATATATATATTCTTTTATGCATGTAAGTTGATCTCGACAGACAAGTCTTGTGTGACGAGTTTGTTTTTATTCTTTTCAATTGTCTGCTTATCTTTTTTATGTCAGGGTGGAATTGGTGAATTAATCCACCCAAGGTTCTTACACTAGTACAAGAATTGTCCGTCGAGTTCAACAAAACAGACAGACACAAACACACACACACACACACACACACACACACACATATATATATATATATATATATATATATATATATATATATATGGGGAAAATGGGGTTGGAATGTTTATATATATATATATATATACATATATATATATATATGTAATATATCAAGAAAATTGAAAAAACACAGGTTTAAATGGGTTAAGTGGTGAATTTATTGGCCGACGCTGCAGTGTTTCGATCTATTAAATAGATCATCTTCAGGGCATAAGATAAGAAATTGTATATCACAGAATGATGAGAAAAATCTCTTATCTTATGATGAGAAAAAATTCTTATCTTATGCCCTGAAGATGATCTATTTAATAGATCGAAACACTGCAGCGTCGGCCAATAAACTCACCACTTAACCCATTTAAACCTGTGTTTTTTCAATTTTCTTGATATATTACATACCGTCGGATTTACTTCCTCTCTTCATATATATATATATATATATATATATATATATATATATATATATATATATATATATATATAGATATCCGCCTGTTTGTAACTGAATTAATGGGGAAACCGCACATTTTATCAAAAGCTTTTCTATGATAAAATACCTCTAGTTTTGCTCAGCGGTTCAAGTGAAGTTTCAGGTCGGTTTGGCAACCAGAAGTTCAGTTATTTTCTGGCGTATTCCAGTTTTGAAGTTTTTGAGATCTTACACACCCCACTACAATTATTTCCCTTGTCTTTCAGTCTCTCGAATTCATTGATGGCGTTGCTTTTTCCCATCAGCTTTAGTTGGTAGTTTGCCAAACAGTACAACCATTCAGTGGTCAGAATCAAATAGAATACTAGCGTGGCGATAGATACCACACTGTCTTGCTCTTTTTCCTTGATGTATTCTCCAGTCAGAATATAATTAGTTCTTTTATTAAATCCAGTTCTCGTGTACCACAATGTTGTATTTGTGGTTCTTGCTGGAAATATTGAATTAATTAGCAACAGATTGTTATTGTCACATAATGTCAAAAGACATCTGCGGTTTCTAATTGTATCAAGATCACCATTGTTTGGATCGACGGTCTTCTATTTTCGAACAGACTTCTTACTAATGATGACATTCATATCACCACCAATTACTATCTGAAAACATGGCGGTTTCTTTTTTATAGTCTTGATGGTACATTATAGGAAGTGACAAAAGCGTTTTTTGAATAGAATCAGCTCTGGCATCAATGCGAGCATACGCACAGTCAGCATCCATCAATTCTATAACAAAGGTCTTACCTTTCTCAGCCACTTCGTTCATTAGGAGCTTTGCGTTAGGAGGTAGCCAAATACCAATTTCAGCAGTTGTTACTGCAATTAAGGAAGGATTATCTTGTCATATTCTTATCAGGAGAATATAACATTTGGTCATGCGATTTTTTAAAATGAAAATAAAATACTTTTTCAACATCTTGCATTGCCAAACAATCTGAAAGTCTGTATTATTTGGATTTTTCGCAATTTTGTCCTCATATTTATGGTTATATACATAAAATTTCGGTTGGTATGCTCTCCGACCTTCTTCAAGTGTTTATTGTCGAACTCAGGAACCTTCTCGTCGCTGCGGATATTGGGCTTAAGTTGATACAGTTCTAAGTGACAATCATTTGTAGGTGGCAGGTTCAATCCTGAACACGGGCAATACGAACATAGAATACTTAACACAGCTTAACAATGGTCATGGTTAACGTGATGAGAACAGTCTACTTCTGTGGATTGAATAGAGGGTTTAGTCCGGAGTTCCGTGAAGGCTCCAAGTTATGATCGGAAGGCTCCAGAGATTGACAAGAAGATTTCCGAGTTCGACGAGAAGGTTCCAGAGTTCGGCAAGAAATACTTTAAGAAAGCCGGAGGTCACATCGACCGAAACGTTGTGTATATAGCAATAAAGATTAGGACAAAATCCAAAAAGTCCAAATAATACAAATTATTAAGCCCCATTTCAAAAATTCAGAAAAATAGAATCGGAAAGTCTTATCTCATCCTTACAGTTAAGAGAGTTTATTCATCCACAAAAAAATCCCAGCATTTTCCGGAAATGTAAGATAAATCCGAAATTTTTTGAAATAATGGACAAGACAGCCTGTAAAGATGACTTCACTGTAATGCTGGGATGGGCCTGACAATTATCATCATCTTCCGGGTAAGAACCCCCTACCATTAGTCCGGGTACACTAAAGGCTGTTTTGCCCCAGGTTATACAAATTTGTATCGTTTGATGGTGGGAAGTTTCTAGTCATCCCATAGACCGGATGTATTTTAACGTCTTTTCTTTCTTTCTTTCTTCTTTTCTTTCTTTCTTTCTTTCTTTCTTTTAAATCCTTAGCACATTTTCCTCAATGGTAAATCTTAAGTCATTAAAACATAATTTATCATGCACGTTATAAGCAATAATAAACTATATTATCATTAATAGCTCTTTAAATAATAAAAAAATATAAATGATGAAATAAACGATAGAAACACACAAAAAGTAGGATGTTTGTTTAACAACCAGAAATGAACAGCAAAAGCAGAAAAAGGAAAGATAATAAACCGAAAACAATAGGAAGATAAATGTAAGAGAATCTGGTAGCAGTGAAAAAGGAGTGGTGAAAGATAAACAAAATAAACGTAGATCTAAGAAAATTCAGGTGATAAATACAGAAATTACAATATATCGTTAAATTAATGCTTATTATTAATACTAGCAAAATAAAAAAAACAACCTCCGGGCGATGTAAAAATAGATTTTTGAAACATATTGCCTGAGGGGTGGGAGTTAACAATTCTATGCCAGCGAGTTTGCACCCTAAGTAAGTAAAATTATCAAATTCATTAAAGGATTAAAAAATAAAACAATTTGAAATGTAAACTTTAAATATGTATTAGAATAAAACAAACTATATATAGATATATAATACCATTCATGTATTTATTAAAACTTGTTTAAAAAAACAATGAGAACTGTCTAATGCTGCAGATTCAAATTTTGAGTGTATTTATTCTATGTTATGACGATTTTGGGTAATGTGACGTAAGCAGCGACCTAGTTTTTGTTACAGACAAAAACCGGAAGCGAATCTCCATTATTAATAGATTTGATTCATGAAAGTTTTTCATATTCGCTTTAGCTGATGTTTCCATGGAGTCTGAGTGACAGCAAGTTTCCTCGCGTCTCCAGGATTCTACTGAGTATTCTAGCCGATCTTAACAATGCTGTTGTTTGGATAGTCTCGAGTCTTCCTCTGATTTTCAATTCATCCAGTTACAATTGGTGCGACCTTTATCTTCATGTTCCACAGTTTTTTTTTCAGTTCTCTGGCTAGGTCCATATATTTTTCTATCTTTTCGTTTTCCTTTATTTTCACTCAGTAATCCACCGGAATGGCAAAATCCAGCAGATGACCAGTTATTTTGTTCTTGTTTATTGACACTTGGTCAGGTCTCCTAGCTGTGAATAGATGATCATTTTATATCAAATTCACAGAAGATTTTATGCGTCTCATTCTCGTGAATGGATTTCGGTATTATTATTATTATTCCTTTTGAGTTTTCACATCAGTGTTAGCTGATGGTCTTTCACTGGAGTCTGAGTGACAGCAAGTCTCCTCAGATCTCCAGGACTCTTCTGAGTATTCTGGCAGATTGCAGCAGTGCAGTGTTCTGAATGGTCTCAATCCTTCCTCTGATATCCAAACTTTCCAAACCCTTTTCTAATCCTTTTGGGACTGTTCCAAGTGCACCAACTACAATTGGTATAACTTTCACTTTCATATTCCATAACTTTTCCAGTTCTCTGGCAAGGTCCAGATATTTGTCAATTTTTTCATTTTCCTTTAACTTCACCCTGTGATCCGCTGGCACTGCAAAATCCACCAGTTGACAAGTTCTTTCTTTTTTGTTAATCAACACTAGGTCTGGTCTTCTTGCTGGGATAAGGTGATCCGTTTTAATTTCAAAGTCTATTATTATTATTATTATTATTATTATTATTATTATTATTATTATTCTCTTCGAAGTTTTTATGTTTTCTGATTAGTAATTTCTTTTTTCTGATAATTCTCTTTTTCTTTTATTCATTATATTGTACATTTCTAAATTCCAAATGTCATCCTTGTTTTGGTTGGAGATTCTGTTTGTGTTAGAGTTACTCGTCCGTTTTTGTTTGGAGCAATTTTTTACATCATCTATCTATATATATAAAATAATTTTCTGGTATGTACGTGTCGACTTATAACTCTGAAAAGAGATATCATTCTAATTTGAAATCTCGCAGACACATTAATGTATTTCTAAGTAAGAAACACACACAATTTGTTTTTTGATTTTTACTAATTATGTGATATAATTTAAATAATTAAACAAAAATCAACCAATTTCTAGAACTCTTCACAGTAAGGAAAAATAAAGTAAGGAAAAATTGGGTCAAAAATGAAATGAAACAGACTAATACATTTCACTTTAACTCAACAGGCTAGGTACTCTTTTTCACACAGTCTGTTCGTTTCTCTCTCTCTCTCTCTCTCTCTCTCTCTCTCTCCTCTCTCTCTCTCTCTCTCTCTTCTGTGTTTGTCTGTCTCAAATAAAATTATGTTTTAAAACAAGTTTAGGATTACATTTTTAAAAACAGCATTTCTGAAAAGAAAAAAAAACATTGTAATATACGAATTTTCAGTGATTTTTTTAAAAAGTTAATAAAATATATTCCTCTTATTTTCTCTTACTCCTGTTTTCTCCCTTTCTCACGGGTGTTCCTAAAGAAATTTCGTCCGGTAATGGACCGGGTACTTTTGCTAGTATATATATAAAATAGTTTATTTTTTCTTGCGTCTTTGTGAATCTATATCCTTTTTTTTTTTAAATTTTCTGAAGACATAATTCAGCTGTTTTATCGCCATGGCACAATGAGTTAAAAAAAAAGATGTGTCATTGTCTTTTATTTTCTTCTATGCATTGTCTTCCAATTGTTAATTCCACCCTCCAGTTTTTTCATACTTCTCGTAGTGATGTTGTACTCTTTGCCGTGTGTTTTTTCTTTCTGATTTTTATCTATTTTAATATGAGTTGATAGATGTACAATTGGTCATTCATAACTTTAGTTCCTTTGCAGCATCCTTTTTGTTCTTCAAAAAGAAGTCCTGAATATTGCACTAAATGACATCCAGTGATGAGGTATCACTTTGTTACCACTACTCCATGGTCCACACTGATCCACACTAGTAACTTTTAGGGTCACATCTAAGGGTTAAATTAACCTGTTTGGAAATGATTAATAATAAATAAGAATGTATAACAGTGTGCAATCAAATTATATTATTATTATTATCTTCCTTTTGAGTTTTCACATCAGTGTTAGCTGATGGTCTTTCACTGGAGTCTGAGTGACAGCAAGTCTCCTCAGGTCTCCAGGACTCTTCTGAGTATTCTGGCAGATTGCAGCAGTGCAGTGTTCTGAATGGTTTCAATCCTTCCTCTGATATCCAAACTTTCCAAACCCTTTTCTAATCCTTTTGGGACTGTTCCAAGTGCACCAACTACAATCGGTATCACTTTCACTTTCATAACTTTTTCAGTTCTCTGGCAAGGTCCAGATATTTGTCTATTTTTTCATTTTCCTTTAACTTCATCCTGTGATCTGCTGGCACTGCAAAATCCACCAGTTGACAAGTTCTTTCTTTTTTGTTTATCAACACTAGGTCTGGCCTTCTTGCTGGGATAAGGTGATCCGTTTTTATATCAAAGTCCCAGAGAATTTTGTGCGTTTCGTTCTCAAGAACAGATTTTGGTTTATGCATATACCATTTTGTTGTGTGGTCAAAATTTAATTTTTTGCATAATTCCCAGTGGATCACCTTCCCAACCCAGTCGTGTCTAGCTTTGTATTCTCGTTGTGCTAGTTTGCTACATTCGCAGAGTATATGGTTAACAGTCTCATCTCTATTACCGCAAAGTCTACACTTACTATTCTGTTGGGTCTTATCAATTTTCGCTTTGATGTAGTTTGTCCTTATGGCATTATTTTGTGCAGCAATTATAAGTGATTCTGTTTCTCTTTTGAGGTTTCCTTTTCTTAACCATGTCCAAGTCTTTTCATGTGCAACCTCTTCTATTTGTCGTTTGAAGCGTCCGCATAATTGTTTTTCTTCCCATTTTTGTTTTCTAGTCTTTGTTGTTTTTCTGTTTGTCCATCTGCCGTTTCTACTATTGTTGGCCGCCATAAGTAGTTTGTCTTTGCTCTTCCTTGTGTAATCTTCAAGTTGTTGGATTGTGGTTTCTACGCATTCCTCTATGTTGATAAGACCTCTTCCCCCTTCCTTTCTTGACACATACGATCTATCTCTATCATCTCTAGGGTGGAGAGCCTTGTGCATTGTCATTAAATTTAATTTAATTTTCTCGTCCTTTGGTCTATCTGTCTGAGTTCTTCTTTCGTCCATTTTAAGAATGGTCCTGAGTATCTTATAATGGGGACAGCCCAGGTATTAATTCCTTTGATCAGATTTCTGCTGTTAAGTTTCGTTTCCAGAAGTTTTTTAGTTCTCCTGAGTTTATTATTATTATTATTATTATTATTATTATTATTATGTGCTTTTTCACACCCGCCTAAGTTAGTGGTTATTAGTGAGGCTGCGCGACAGCAAGTCTACTAACATCTCCAGTACTCTGGGCTTCTTCTTCTTCTTCTTCTTCTTCTTCTTCTTCTTCTTCTTCTTCTTATTATTATTATTATTAGTAGTAGTAGTAGTAGTAGTAATAAACAGGAATAGTTACTTAAAACCATATAACTGCTTGCAAAATATAACTACGACATTAAATAACCCAACAAGTGATTACATGCTGTAAAACCAACCAACCAACCAGTCAGCGGATTTCAGTTCATTTTCTTACCTGCGTGATCAGGATTTTTTACATCATTGGTAGACACGTTATCGGTCCGTAATTACATGGGGTGTTTCCGTTTTTAGAGATATTTATTGATCACTGACATTTTCCTTTTGTCATTCATTCAAGAACCATTGCTTCTTGTAGATAATGTTGTTGTTGCTGAACTAGTCTATCATGAATCGACGTGAATCATTTGAATCGGAAGCCATTGTAGTTTGGTGCCTTCCAATTCTCTTGAATGTTCCTCAGATAGATTCAAATTTATTCCTCTTTTGGATGCTTCGATACTTTATAATTTGTTGTTCATGTTCATCAACCATTCAGTCTTTTTGCTTTTGTTCCAACAAATTTGCTCAAATAGAACTTCGTTTTCATTATATCAACTTTTCCAATTGTCTTTGTTCTTTTATGATTCATTTGTTGATATAATCTACTTTCATTGTTTTGTAATCGCATTATTGAAGTCAGTTAGCCTACTGTTAGTTTTAATAACAGCAGCTAAGTAGAACTCAAGCAGTGTCCAAGACAGTTGGTATAAATAGGAATCAAGAATGATCCATTCATGAATCAAGGTGATTTGGGTCATTTCATTCCTTGAGTTCTGATTGGCTGCCTGACTGGTTGATTTGCATGACACTGTGGAGTCTTATATATACTTGGTCACTTGCAGTGGACTTTGTGGCATTTCGAGTTTGTATTAAGTTACAATCGTATGCTACCTTGTCTTCCCAGTTCGACAGTAATTGGAACTTATTCTTCACGCATATTTTACTTGTATTGTTTGATCGTGTGTCGTAATCTTTTGAAGCTACATTACTTCTTCAATATAGTGTGCCTTATTTCTTCTACTTGGATTAGTTGTCTTTGTTGAATAATTTCTGCAGTCGGACAATGCCGCCTTTTTCCGAACAGATATGGAGATGGTACTTGAACTTCTTTTTCTTTTTCTTTCTTTTTTCCTTTTTTGTTGTGCGTTTTGAGAGCCTCGTTCGGTGGACAGCTCGCTGTATAGAATCTGACGAGGGAAGCCAGATTCAGGCATCCAGATGACATAGCCGACTTAGCTTAGCTGATGTTGGATGATGAAAGATTTGAGGCTCGTGTAGGATGTGGTCATTGCACGTGATGCCCAGGATGTGCTTGACAAAGCGAATTTGAAATGATTCAAGGCTTTTTATATCAAATCTAGGCTTCGTAGAAAATAACTGAAATGTTAAGGGCTCTATAGACTTTAAAGCAACGTCTGTTTTCTTCTACCAAACAAATGAATGTCTCTTACTTAGAAGCGTACGTGGACGTTTGAAATCACGTTTTAGATAGGTTGAAAAATTTAAAGTTTGAAGTTATATTTCTGGTTTTAATTTAAAGATACTCACAGGAAGTTGGTCATAAAAAAGGACAAATACTTTTGTAAATATGCAATATGTAAATATCCAATAATAATAATAATAATAATAATAATAATAATAATAATAATAATAATAATATAATAATAGGGTACTTTAAGAAATAAGCTGGAGAGATCGCACATGAGAAAACATGTACATGGCTAGAAATGGAAACCTAAAAACTGAAACTGAATCTCTTATAATCACAACACAAGACAATGCCATGAGGATAAAATATAAAATCAAAATTAGATAAGACACAACAGAATAGTAAGTGTAGAATATGTTGAGAAAAAGACGAAACTGATAATCATATGATAAGCGAATGCAGTAAACTAGCACAAAGAGAGTACAAGACTAGGCACGACTGAGTGGGAAAGAAATTAATTTTCTCCATTCAAATAAATGGTATATGCACAAACCTTAATCTGTCATGGAGAATAAGACGCATAAGATTGTCTGGAACTTTAAGATACAGACGGATCACCAAATCCCGGCCAGGAGACCAGACCTAGTGTTAATTAAAAAGAAGAAGAAAACTTGACGGTGGATTACTGAGTAAAAGTGAAAGCGAAAAGATAGACAAATACTTGGACGTTGCCCGAGAACTGAAAGAAACTGTGGAACGGAGATTTTTAATTACTGTTGATATTTTTGTCAACAAAATACTTCGATTGTGCAAAGATGGATTGTGTCTGTCGACAAAAAATGAACCTCTGGTTTTTTAAAATTCTTTCTAAAATTAACTCGGCGCCGGTGAAATCTGAGTTGAAAAAAAAAAGTTAATTTAATTCTTAATTAACTGGATTGTAAAAAATATTATTTACTTTTTGCAAAGTGTATGTTTTCCTGTCAACTCCAGTCAAAGATTTTATATGATACCCCCTTTTCCACTGCTCTTAATAAATTCTTGCAATTGCTTAGATTCACTAGTTTGGAAAGTTGGACAAAATGTAAATAAAGTTACTTTAAATAAGATTCACTTTGTGAAATTCATTAGAAATATCTGCCTGATTTATTCATGTAAATATCTGGCATTTAAAAATACGAGTTTCTTTTTATAAAGTAATATACACATTCCTAAAAATAAGAAACTATATACATCAAAACACATTTTTCAATAAACTAATGTATTTATTAAAATAACCCCAAGCAGATGATTATGCAGTATTGGTAATGACGGAACAAAAAATTATTCATGAGTATAAACCATTTTTAAACAGGTCATAACAACTCAACTCTGTTTAAATCTGAAAAAGAGCGTGAGAAGAAGAAGAAAAATGAGATAAAAGAAAGAAAGAGAGAAAAAAGAAAAGAGTATACGAAAGGGGAAAGAACAAGAGAAAATGGGAAAAAGGAGAGAGAGAGAGAGAGAGAGAGAGAGAGAGAGAGAGGGGGGGAGAAAGTAGGAAAACAGGGCACCAACCATTCTAAAACTATATAATCTAAGTACAATATAACCGCAATCAATTTCCTTTTTTTTTATCTTCTTTTTCTTTTTCGTTGACACTTTGTGACACTTTATGACACTTAGCAATACATTATTTTGCAACATAAGTGTCTTTGGGTTTTTACTCATTTTTTTTTTGGTTCTTTCATAAATTGTTTAACTTCCGACCCTAGCCATGAAGCTTTTAAATTTTAAAACTTGTACATAAAAACATGATTAAACTACCTGAAGAGGCTCTTGGCAGTCGAAACACGTGAAGTAAAAAAAAAATTATAATATGAAAATTTAGTACGCTTGCAGACTTTTGTTTTTGCATATCTATTTTTCTTTTGATGGATTTAAGATAATAAAAACAAAATGATTATATATAACGATCTCAGTTCCCCTGGGCAGAGCCCTGTCGCCTCGTCAAAAGGAATAAGGGCTGGATTTATTGCCTGGTGACAGAAAGACCCTAAAAAGGGATTGACGACGAGACAAATATTTTTGACAGTGCACCACGGGCGGCTTGTTTCCTGTGGTTTGCTCACTTCAAATTGAACTTGTGTCACATTCCAACACCGCAGGGGAGTAGATTTATATATATATATATATATATATATATATATATATATATATATATATATATACTAGCAAATATATGCACCCTCCGGGTGCAAGTATTTAAGTTTTAATGCAATAAAATATTGTATTAAAATAGAAAGGCTAATGAAACTAATTAAGAATACAAATAAAAAGATTTGAAACAGAGTGAGTATAATAAAAAATGGAACAACTGAAACTTACTCTTCCATCACTCTCGTCTTTCATTGTTATTTTTTCTAATTTAAGTATTTAGTTAAAAGAGGAAGTAAAGAATAAAATGACAGTTATTTTATCTTGTTAATGGATTTCATTTAAGATTCATTGAAGAGATTTTTGCTTATATTCATTAAAATAAAACCAAACAGTTAGAAATCAATAATACTAAGCACATATTTATTAAATTCGATTTTTTAATATTAATATGCAAATTAGCCTTCACGTTCCCACTGTAAACCGCTATTTTGTTGTATATATAACTATAATGGCATGTTGTTAGTATGTAGACATAGTTAACAGTATTAATAATGTAAGACAATTTTATTAATAATTGAGGTTTAGATAAAAATAAAATCATGGAGAATGTGATGTCAATAACTAAGAGAATTGTGACTTGAGTAGGAATATAGTTTCGGTTACAGACAGAAAAACACACAATCTCCATTATAATAAGATATATATATATATATATATATATATATATATATATATATATATGTGTGTGTGTTGAAAAGAGAAATAAAGGAAAGAAAGTATTAAATGGATAAAATAGGATTATTTTAATTGATTTAACTTACACGTGTTTCGATCAGGAGTTTATCCAGGTGTACATTATTCTATCTATTATTATTTTCGAATAACAAAATGAAATAAAATAATAATTTCTATATTTTTCTATTATTATTATTTTCTTTCATTTTGTTATTAAAATAATAATATATAGAATAATGTACACATGGATAAACTCCTGACCGAAACACCCGTAAGTTAAATAAATTAAAATAATTCAATACTTCCTTTCCTTTATGTCTCTTTTCAACATATCGTCGGATTCACTTCCATTTTCAATTCACACACACACACACACACACACACACACACACACACACACACACACATATATATATATATATATATATATATATTAATACATTGACTTCCGTGTTCCCCTTAATTACGGGCATTCCGAATTACGAGCTGTCAGGATCTATTTTTTGCTTTGTGTTGTTAGCTAAAATTTGAGGTAAGAGCAAGCTTCAGATACGCTTATGTTAATAATTTAAGTTTCAAAATTTATTATGCGTAATAAAATATTATTCATAAAAAAATAAACATTGAAAAATATTATAGCACATAATTCATTATATTTATGTTATTTTAAAATACCGAGGTATTTTTCATTATTCAAAAAAGGCTAACAGTACGTATACAACAGTATCACACAGATGAAATTAGTAGTATATCATCTTAAGTGTCCATTTTGTAAAATGTTGGTGTCATTAGCCATATTTAATTGTTACTAATAATTAACATGTTATTAATAATGATAATTAATGTTATTACACGTATATGTAACAGTTGTTTGTTTAATAAATGCAATGAGTATTGTATGTTTTTTATAACTTCAGTCGGTAGAGCGTTCGGCTAGAAACCACAAGGTTCCTAGTTTGATACCGGTCCCCGCCAACTCAGCGTATGAGTAGCACAGGGATCTGTGCGGTAAAGTAAGGAGCTGATGGTAGGTGTGGCGCTCCACCTCAGATGCTAAAACAATCTCCTTGGTCTAGCGCTATTGAAAAGGGGGATAGACTCCCTCGCTGACTAGCTGATACCGACTTTAGGCCGCCCCGTCGACTTATATATATATATATATATATGTGTGTGTGTGTGTGTGTGTATGTGTGTGTGTGTGTGTGTGTTCCCCATCCCCCTAGGGTTGAGCACTCTGGGGGTGATTTCACTGACGACCTCCAACGTAAACGCAACGCTCTCCTATATAAGGGATAGAGCACTCTATGACGGCCTTTACATGCAAAGCGATATATGTATTAAAACAGTTAAAATCCCCTTCGCGTTCTGTAGGTGATGACAGCCTGGTGGTTAAGGTATCTGACTGACATTGAATCGATCGAATTTCAATCCCGGTTGTAGATAGCTTACAAATGTCTAGCCACACTGGAGAGACTTGATAATTCGAAACACGTGTCTGTGGATGACTAGTTCGAATCACACACACACACACACACACACACACACACACACACACATATATATATATATATATATATATATGTGTGTGTGTGTGTGTGTCCGTGTCCGTGTCTGTGTCTGTGGAAAGCCACATAAGGCTTTACATATAAGTAGGCTATATTCATCTATCATACACGGAGAAGTCAATGTTAGCAAAGATATTACAGAAAATATAATTGCATACCGGGTTCAATTTCGATTAAGTCTGATTACAATTATTTAGGATCATTCATGAAAATATGAATCTATATTTCTGCTTGTGGTGTAATGGTTAAAGTCATGGGAAATGGACTTGTCGACCCGAGTTCAAATCCTGGACATGATAATTGCATTTCACTTAGCACTAATACCCTTGGGAAAGGTACGAATCCTACTCTCCCTCTAACTATGGGTAAATAGTAGGGCAGACTGTGTTCTTTAACATTGGTTAGACAACCAGTCTACGAGAAGGAAAACTCTGAATTCAAACCTGTTGAACTCCGCTTAAGAAATTGACCTTGTGTCACATCCAGCTCGTGCGGAGGGGTTGGTAAATATATATATTTCCGCTTTCTATTCCCAACAAATACTTCTTGTGGCTTGATTTTGTGGTAGGCAAGGAAGAAAAGAAAGCAGTTTAAGTTTTTTAAGATTTACCAGTAAAATAA
>CM042144.1:122623645-122626145 GCA_023376005.1 Doryteuthis pealeii | reverse complement strand
TTCAAGACTGCGCGCAGCATTCTTGTGCAGCTTCCATCTAGCTTATTCTCAAGGCGCTTCGTTAGGGTCCATGTGGTGCATCCATATAGCAGCACTGATACAACCACAGCCTGGAAGAACCAACGGCACACCTCTCAAGCCAGTAGAACAATTCACGTACCTAGGTAGTAATATCTCATCTACAGAGAGCGATGTTAATACACGAATAGCAAAGGCATGGGCGGCCACAAACAAATTATCAGTCGTATGGAGGTCCGATCTACCTGACAAACTAAAGAGAAAAAAATATATATCTTATTATAATGGAGATTGTGTGTTTTTCCGTCTGTAACCTAAACTATATTACTACTCAAGGCACAATTCCCTTAGTTATTGACATCACATTCTCAATGATTGCATTTTTATTCAAACCTCAATTATTGATAAAATTGTTTTACATTATTAATACTGCTGACCTTATCGACATACCGATTACAAGCAATTATATTTATATATACAACAAAATAGCGGTTTACTGTGTGAACGGGAAGGCTAATTTGCATATTGATATTAAAAATGTGATTTTAATAAATATGTGCTTAGTATTATTGATTTCTAACTGTTTGGTTTTATTTTAATGAATATAAGCAAAAATCTCTTCAATGAATCTTAAATGAAATCCATTAACAAGAAAAAATAACTGTCATTTTATTCTTTACTTAAATTAGAAAAAATAACAATGAAAGACGAGAGTGATGGAAGAGTAAGTTTCAGTATGTTCTATTTTTCGATTATACCCACCTCTGTTTCAAATCTTTTTATCTGCATTCTTATTTAGTTTCATTAGTCTTTCTTATTTAATACAATATCATATTATATTAAAACTTAAATACTTGCACCCGGAGGGTGCATATATTTGCTAGTATATATAATGTATATATTAAATTATAAATTTCCACCTATACATTCATAGAGAAGTATATTATCATCCTCTTATTCCACGGTTTTGTGCGCTAACCATAGAGCTATTGCTTATTCATTTATTTTATTCGTTTATTTTTTATTTTGTATCTGTTGAGAGCTTTTGAAAAAAAAAACTTGTTTATCTGCTTTTATAGAAAATCAGTAAAATGAGGTTTATCCTTCGAAATGTGTTTTACACATACGCATGCATGTGCACATACACACACATACCTAAATACATGCCCATATATAAATATACAAAAAAAAAAAGAACATTAGAATATATAGATAGATAAATACGTAAACATATTTCTCTATATATCTATCTCTATGTATGTATCTACGTGTGAATCTATGTATATGTATATTAAATAAAGAATACATAAATATACAACTATTTATATATCTATGCTTATTGATCTCTGTATTTACCTTCGAGAATGTCATGTTGATTATGCAAATGAGTTCACTCTCTTTTTTCCTTCTGCTATGACATCAAGCCAGTAGCGATAAGTAGCCAGGAAAAAGGGAATCAAAATCACATGAGAATTTAAAGTGAATATCTGTACAACAATAAAAGTTTGTTCGGATAAAGCAAGTCCACGACACAATCTTCAGCCACACTCACCGCCCCCCCCTCACCGACCCACCAATTCTTTCGTGCTCGACGTTATCCGTTTTCTCTTTCTATTCTTTTTATCCACTTCTGTATTTATTGATTTCTCTACCTATCATCTTTTCTTGATCGCTTAATGTTTCTTCTTCTTCTTCTTCTTCTTCTTCTTGTTTCTCCATTCTTCTTCTTCTTCTTCTTCTTCTTCTTCTTCTTCTTCTTCTTCTTCTTCTTCTTCTTCTTCTTCTTCTTCTTCTTCTTCTTCTTCTTCTTCTTCTTCTTCTTCTTCTTCTTCTTCTTCTTCTTCTTCTTCTTTTTTCTTCTTCTTCTTCTCTTCTTCTTCTTCTTCTTCTTCTTCTTCTTCTTCTTCTTCTTCTTCTTCTTCTTCTTCTTCATTATTTCTTCTTCTTCTTCTTCTTCTTCTTCTTCTTCTTCTTCTTCTTCTTCTTCTTCTTCTTCTTTCTTCTTCTTCTTCTTCTTCTTCTTCTTCTTCTTCTTCTTCTTCTTCTTCTTCTTCTTCTCTTCTTCTTCTTCTTCTCCCGGTCTTCTTCTTCTTCTTCTTCTTCTTTTCTGTTCTTCTTCTCTTCTTCTTCTTCTTCTTCTTCTTCTTCTTCTTCTTCTTCTTCTTCTCTCTCCTTCTCCTTCTTCTTCTTCTTCTTGTTTCTTTTTCATATTATTTCTTCTTCTTCTTCTTCTTTTCTTCTTCTTCTTCTTCTTTTCTCTTCTCCCGGTTCTTCTTCTTCTTCTTCTTCTTCTTCTTCTTCTTCTTCTCTTCTTTCTTACTTGGGTTTCTTCTCCATTATTTCTTTTCTTCTTCTCTTCTTCTTTCTTTGCCTTTCTTCTTTCTCTTCTTCTTTCTTCTTCTCCCGGTTCTTCTCTTCTTCTTCTTCTTCTTCTTCTTCTTGTTTTCTTCTCTCTTTCTCTTGTCTCTTCTTCTTCTCTTCT
>CM042144.1:122605267-122623545 GCA_023376005.1 Doryteuthis pealeii | reverse complement strand
TGGTAGATGTTGTCGTTGTGAGAGAGGAGAGAGAGGGGAAGATAGAGAGAAGGGGAGAGATAGAGAGAGTAAAAATCCTAAAAGGAAAGAATAAGAATAACAACTATGAAATTTATCATTTACAAATCTTTAGCCTAATTAGGAAAAAGGGCCAGAAGTATGAAGTATCCAGAGTGAATTGAACTCACTAACCCTCGTCTAACAGTCAGGCTCTCTTAACCATTACATACAATAATGATGGAAATTTAGAAGAAAGAAGAGAATCTCCAGAAATAAGAAAAACATGGATATATACATAGTTTTTAATAGATATATAGATATATATGAATAGACTATGGACAGATATATATGAATTAGTCTATGATTGGATAGGATAGATAGATAGATAATATGAACAGATTGCAATAGATTTAGATAGGTATATATATATATATATTATATATATATATATATATTAATATATATATATATATATTTATATATTGAGAGAGAGAGAGTGGATAGATAGATAGATAATAGATAGATAGATAGATAGATATAAAAAAATAAGGAAGAAAGACTGAATGGAATTGATAATAAAACTGATAGCTGTGGAGATAGAATTTAAACAGCAAAATTATGAGAAGGGAAAAAATGAATGAGAAACAGATAAAATATTGATGGGGTAAAGAGAAGAAGAAGAGAAGAGAAAGAAAAAAGAAGAAAGAGGAGATATAATGAAAGAAGAAAAGAAATAATGGATAAGAAGAAGGGAAGAAATAATGGAGAAACAAGAAGAAGAAGACAAGAAGAAGAAGAAGGAAGGAAGAAGAAGAAGAAGGAAGAAGAGAAAGAAGAACCGGGAGGAAGAAGAAGAAGAAGAAGAAGAAGAAGAAGAAGAAGAAGAAAGAAGAAGAAGAAGACCGGGAGCAAGAAGAAGAAGAAGAAGGAAGAAGAGGAAGAAGAAGAAGAAGAAGAAAGAAATAATGAAGAAACCAAGAAGAAGAAGAAGAGAGAAGGAGAAGAAGAAGAAGAGAAGAAGAAGAAGAAGAAGAAAAGAAGAAAATGGAGGAAACAAGAAGAAGAAGAAGGAAGAGAAGAAGAAGAAAGAAGAACCTGGAGAAGAAGAAGAAGAGAAGAAGAAGAAGAAGAAGAAGGAAGAAAAGAAGAAGGAAATAATGGAGAAACAAGAAGAAGGAATAGGGAAGAAGAAGAAGGGAGGAAGAAAATAATGGAGAAAACAAAGAAGAAGAAGAGGAAGATGAGAAAAAGAGAAAGGAAAGAGAGAAGAGGAAAGAAAGGAAGAAGAAGAAGAAGAACGGGAGAAGGAAGAGAAGGAAGGATGAAGGAAGAAGGGGGGAGGAAGGAGCGAAGAAAAAGGAGAAAAGAACGAGAAGGAGAGAACGGAAAGAGGAAAAGAAGAAGAAGAGAGAAGAAGAGAGAAGAAGAAGAAATAAGGGAGAAAACAGAAGAAGAGAAGAGAAAGAAAAAAGAAAGAAAAAAGAAGAAAGAGAAAAGAAGAAGAGACCGGAGAAGGAAGAGAAGAGAAGAAAGTAAAAGATAAAGAAAGGAAAGTAAGAAAGAACCGGGAAGAAGAAGAAAAGAAGATAAAAGAAGAAGAAGAACCGGAGAAGAAGAAAGAGAAGAAAAAGAAGAACAAAAAAAGAGCAAAAAAAAGAAAAAGAAAGAAGATAAGCTCAGTAAAAGAAGAAAGTAAGAAGAAAGAAGAAGAGAAGAAGGAAGGAAGAAGAAAGAAGAATAAGGAGAAGAAGAAAGGAGAAGAAATCTAATGGAGAAACAAGAAGAGAGGAAAGAAGAAGAAGAAGAAGAGAAGAAAGAAGAAAGAAGAAGAAGAAAGGAAGAAACAGCAAGAAGAGAAGAAGAAATAATGGAGAAAGAAGAAGAAGAGAAGAAGAAGAAGAAGAAGAAGAGAAGAAGAGAAGAAGAAAGAAGAGAAGAAAAAAAAAAAAAGAAAAAAAAAAGAAGAAGAAGAAGAAGAAAAAAGAAGGAAGAAAGAAGAAGAAAAATAATGGAGAAACAAGAAGACAGAAGAGAAGAAGAAGAAGAAACATAAGCGATCAAGAAAAGATGATAGGTTAGAGAAATCAATAATACGAAGTGGAAAAAAGAATCAGAAGGAGAAAACGGATAACGTCGAGCACGAAAGAATTGTGGGTTCGGTTGAGGGGGGGCGTCTGTGAGTGTGGCTGAAGATTGTGTCGTGCGACTTGCTTTATCCGAACAAACTTTTATTGTTGTACAGACTATTCACTTTAAATTCTCATGTATTTTGATTTCCTTTTTCCTGGCTACTATCGCTTACTGGCTTGATGTCATAGCCGAAGGAAAAAAGAGAGTGAACTCATTTGCATTAATTCAACATGACATTCTCGAAGGTAAATACAGAGATCAATAAGCATAGATATATTAAATAGTTGTATATTTATGTATTTCTTTATTAATATACATATACATAGATTTCACACGTAGATACATAGCAAGAGATAGATATATAGAGGAAAATTGTTACGTACTTTATCTATCTATTATATTCTAATGTTCTTTTTTTGTATATTTATATATGGGCATGTATTTAGGTATGTGTGTGTATGTGCACAGCAGCGTATGTGTAAAACACCATTCGAGGATAAACCTCTTACTGATTTTCTATTAAAGCAGATAAACAAGTTTTTTTTTTCAAAGGCTCTCAACAGATACAAAATAAAAAATTAAACGAATAAAATAAAGAATAAAGCAATAGCTCTATGGTTAGCGCACAAAAACCGTGGAAAAGAGGATGATATATACTTCTCTATGAATGTATAGGTGCGAAATTATAATTAATATATACATTATATAACTAGCAAAATATCCACCCTCCGGGTGCAAGTATTTAAGTTTTAATATAATATGATATTGTATTTAAATAAGAAGGACTAATGAACCTAAATAAGAATTTGCAGATAAAAAGATTGAAACAGAGGTGGGTATAATCGAAAATAGAACATACTGAAAACTTTAACTCTTCCATCACTCTCGTCTTTCATTGTTATTTTTTCTAATTTAAGTAAAGAATAAAATGACAGTTATTTTTCTTGTTAATGGATTTCATTTAGATTCATTTGAAGAGATTTTTTGCTTATATTCATAAAATAAAACCAAACAGTTAGAAATCAATAATACTAAGCCATATTTATTAAAATCACATTTTATAATCAATATGCAAATTAGCCTTCCCCGTCACACAGTAAACCGCTATTTTGTTGTATATATAAATATAATTGTTGAAATCGGTATGTCGATAAGGTCAGCGTATTAAAATGTTAAAACAATTTTATCAATTAATTGGAGGTCTCTGGAATAAAAATGCAATCATTGAGAATGTGATGTCATAACTAAGGAATTGTGCCTTGAGTAGTATATAGTTTAGGCTTACAGACGGAAAAACACACAATCTCCATTATAATAAGATATTATTTTTTCTCTTAGTTTGTCAGGTTAGATCGGCGACCTCCATACGACTGACTAATTGTTTGTGGCCGCAAACATGCCTTTTGCTTTTCGTGTATTAACATCGTCTCTGTAGATGAGATATTACTACCTAGGTACGTGAATTGTTCTACTGGCTTGAGAGGTGTGCCGTTGGTTCTTCAGGCTGTGGTTGTATCGTGCTTGCTATATGGATCAACCACATGGGACCCTAACGAAGCGCCTTGAGATAATAGATGGAAGCTGCACAGAATGCTCGCGCAGTAAACTTAAACAAGTCGTGGAAAGCAGACCCCCACAGGGAGACAACTGTTACGGTCACTTGCCCCCCATCTCACAAAACTATCCGAGTGAGACGACAAGGCATGCAGGACACTGCGGAAAGCAAGGACGAGCTCATAAGCGCGTTCTCCTGTGGAAGACAACACAGACATGCAAGTTGGGGGCGCCCAGCAAGGAACCTACATTGACCAAATATGCGAGGATACTGGATGCTCCGCAGAGGACCTCCCAGGTGCAATGAGGATAGGGAAGGTTGGCAGATTGTCTGCGATATCCGCTGCTGCTTGCGCGACATGTGTATATATATATATATATATATATATTATATATATAATATACATAATTACTGTAGTGTGAGATGGTCACTATATTCAGCTTTTGCTGGAACGGTGTGTCAAAGGCAGGTATTATTGTAGATGTGCTCAATATAAATAGAGCCTGTTATATAGATAAGATGAATATTATAGAGGTATTACATATTATTTATTTAGGTGACAAAGGAACATTTCACCAACCATATTGCGTTTATGCGATTGCATCATCAGTTGAGAGTTTCAAATGTAAGGAAAAATCGAAAATTTCAAAAAATTCAATAGCACGGGATGCGTATGATTGGATAAAATGATGTGTGTATGTATGTGAAGGGATTGAATGTATGAGAGTGTTTATGTGTGTGACCTTTATTGCTGCCCATAAAACTCATACATTCAATTCACCTTGCCTAATGCCATTGGGAAATGCATGAAGCCATATTTTTCTCCCTCAGATATGAGTAAATACTAACGCAGACTGGATTCTCAATCTTTAGAAGTAGAGATGGAAAACTCCGAATTAGAACCCAGCTTTACTCCGCTTAAAAAGTGACATTGTGTTCACAATCCTGTACGTGGCGGAGAGTTTGGATAAATACATACTTAAAATACATACAAAAAAACATTTTTCGTTCACATTAAAATTAATTGTTATTGTAGGTTACGTGTTACAAAATAAAAAACACCCTCCGGGCGATGCTAAAGTAGATTTTGAAACATATGCCTGAGCGGGTGGAGTTAAAAATCAATGTCAGCGAGTTTACCCTAAGTAATAAAATATCAAATTTCATTAAAGGATAAAAAATAAAACAAAATTGAAATGAAAACTTTAAAATATATTAAATAAAACAAACTATATATAGATACATTTCTCCACTCTAAAACAAGGAGAAATTCATTTTCTGAAAATGCTGTTAGGGAGAATAGTTGGATTCAGATCTTTTCAAAGGTATTTAGCACAATGTGAAATGTTAAACAGTCTTATTCAAGCATTTCAACTTGTTCACGAGTCCATTTCCTATGATGATAGACATTACACTATTGAAAGCCTCTCTTTTTTTGCTCGCTCTCTCTCCTCTTCTCTCTATATATATATATATATATTATATATATATATATATATATATATATATATATAAACTTAACTTAAAAAGATTTTTCAATCTCCTGTCACATATAAAAACATCCATCATTTTCTTCACCCCAAGAGACATCCTGATTGAAGGTTCATGTAACCGAAATGTTTTAAACATCGATTATTAAATTTCACCATCGGAACACTTGTTTTTCCAAATTCTTTGTATATATATAATATATATATATTATATTATTATATATATATATTTATTTATTTATTTACCAATCCTCCGCACGAGCAAATTTGACACAAGGGATCAATTTTTTAAGTACATTTTAACAGTTTGAATTCAGAGTTTCATTCTCCAAGACTGGTGCCTAACCAAGGTTAAATAGCCCAGCCTGTCCTATATTAGCCATAGCTGGAGGGAGAGTATGTGGATGCATACCTTTTTCCAAGGTTATTAGTTGCATGGAAATTTCAAATAGTCTTGTCCGGGATTTTTGATTGGGTCACGAGTCCATATTCCTAGACTATAACCATTACACAACACACTTCCAACACACATATAAACTGCACTATCGGAACAACACCATCCAAATCAACAATCAAAATCCACAAAGTTAGTGACAAAGAGAAATTCATAACTAAAACAAAAATGAATTAAATCAAAAAGAACAAAAAGTTCATAATTAAATAACGATGAATAAATCACCAAGTCAGACAAATTCGGAATGTAACGCGCGACCGTTAAGTTTTGTTGTACAAAACAAAATTGAAAACTTATAGGTTGGTCGAAAGTCTTTTTAGCCCTTACATTTTTAGAGGTAAAATAATAGATAAGTTATTATTGTCCATTCTATTTTACTTCTAAAAGTATGTAGAAGTAACAAAGCGGACTAACTTATACGTAGAATGTTTAGTAGTTGTTGATGTTGTAGGAAAATAGACACAGTCAAGACATTTTCAAAATCCAGGACGAGGCTGTTTTCCTTTCAGATTAGTGCTAATACCCTTGGGAAACCATGGTTCCAAATAATCTCCCTGCCATTTCATGAATAAATAGTCGAGGAGAATTCGCTAACCTATGTAGGAATCAGTCTGGAGAAAGGAAACTTTGAATTCAAACCAGTTAAACTCCGCTTAAGAAAATTCACCCTGTGTCACACCCTGTTCGTGCGGAGGGGATATATTATATATATATATGTATTTGTGTTCATCTTTTACTAAACTCCCACAGTATAAAAAAAAAAATCCCGACTTTATAGTCTGTTAATTACACTGATGAATATTTATATGTCTGCCTGGGCCAATACGCGCTGAAGTAGTTAGGAAACAATCATGTGACAACTAAATCGATTAAAGAACCATTCGAATTTACTAGTTTTCGTTTTAGACATAGTTGGATCGACTTCCAGCAATAGAAAGTTTTAAAGGGGACAGCAATTGCCAGTTTTGTGAGAGAGATTTTCAGCTAGGAAGGAAAGTTCAAAGCCGAACGACAACAACCTTTATTTCTTTGTCGATCTGTCTGTCTGTCGTATATATATATGGTCAACAAATTTTACAGTCATTTCTTTACTCGGAATTTCACATGTTGATCTGGTCACTCAATCTTTATATACGTGTGGCTGTATATATATATGATCCTTTATATACCTCACACACTCTCTTCTCTCTCTCTTCTCTCTCTCCTTCTCACACACACACACACAACACACACACACACACACATATATATATATAATATATAATTATATATATATATATATATATATATATAGGCAATGGACATTTTTATACCATTATTAATATACATAACTCCTGCATTTATGGAGGTTGAAAATACATTAATGGGATTGTTCTTCTTAGATTTTCTGGGTGGACCAGGCCCCGTTTTACAATTATATACGTGTTGTGTGTGTTGTCTTGTGTGCTGTGTCAATGTGTCTGTGTGCGCGCGTCGTGTGTATGTCAGGGTTCTCAGTGTGTATAGTTTGTCATACACACACAACACACACACACACAACATATATATATATATATATATACGAAGGTATATATATATATATATATAATATATATGTATCTATATATATACGGAGGTAATATATATAATATATATATATATATATATATATATATATATAATATTATAATGTTTCTCTTGATCCTCCATAGAGCAGATTAATTAAGCATTAAAATGACCGCTTAGGATACTTTGTCAAAGAAACAATAGTATAATATTCATCGATGTTAATTGAATTTGTGACATTCGTGATGGTAAGGATGTGACACAAGGTCGATTAATTATGGGTTGCCCCAAGGTAGCATGCCTCACTGATTTTCATCACGAATGTCACAAGTTCAATTACATCGATGAATTCTACTATGTTTCTTTGACAAAGTATCCTAAGCGCGTCATTTTTAATGGCTTAATTTACTGCTCTCATGGAGGATTCAAGAGAAACCATATATATATATATATATATATATATATATATATATATATAATATATATATATATACCTCTATTATATTATAGATACATATATATATATATATATATATATATACTTCGTATATATATTATATATATATGTGTGCGTGTTGGTGTGTGTGTGTGTATGCAAACACAATACACACTTGGAGACCCTGACATACACACGAACGCGCGCACACAGACAACATTTGACACAGGCACACAGACAACACACACACGTAATAATTGTAAACGGAGTCTGGTCCACCCAGAAAATCTAAGAAGAACATCCCATTATGTATTTTTTTCAACTCCATAAATGCAGGAGTTATGATTTTTATTAAATAATAGTATAAAAATGTCCATTGCCTATATATATATATATATAATATATATATATATATAATATTATATATATGTTGTGTGTGTGTGTGTGTGTGTGTGTGTCTGAGAGAGAGAGAGAGAAAGAGAGAGAGAGAGAGTGTGGAGTATAAAGATCATATATATAATACACACACGTATATAAAGATTAGTGACCAGATTCACATGATGGAAATTCGAGTAAAGAAAATGACTGTAAAATTGTTGACATAATATATAGACAGACAGACAGATCGACAAAGAAATAAAGGTTGTTGTTCGTTCGGCTTTGAACTTTTCCTTCTAGACTGACATCTCTCTTCACAACTGGCATTGCTGTCACCTTTACTTCTATTGCTGGAAGTCGATCCAACTCTGTTTCTAAAACGAAAAACTAGTAAATTCGGAATGTTCTTAATCGATAGTTGTCACATGATTGTTTCTAACTACTTCAGCGGTATTCAGCAGACATATAAATATTCATCAGTGTAATTACAGTATATAAAAGTCGGGGATTTTTTATACTGTGGGAGTTTAGATAAAGATAGAAACACAAATACATATATATATATATATAATCCCTCCGCACGAACGGTGTTATTGTGACACAGGGTGAATTCTTAAGCGGAGTTTAACTGGTTTGAAATTCAAATATCCTTCTCCTAGACTGATTCATAAACATAGGTTAGCGATTTCCTCGACTATTTATTTCATGAATGGAGGGGAGAATGGAAACATAGGTTTCCCAGGGTATTAGCCTATCTGAAAGGAAAACAGCCTCGTCCTGGATTTGAAATTGTCTGCTGTGTCTATTTAACAACAGGTCAAACAACTACTAAAACTTTCTACGTATTTAAGTTAGTCCGCTGTACTTTTACATACTTTTTAGAAGTAAAATAATGACATATAACTTATTCTAATTATTACCTCTAAAAAATTAGGGCTAAAAAGACTTTCGGACCAACCTAAAGTTTTTCTTTTGTTTGTACACCTAAACTTAACGGTCTCGCGCGTACATTTCGAAATTTGTAATGACTTGATTTATCTCGTATTTAATTATTGAACTTTTGTGTCTTTTTATTAATTCATTTTTGTTTAGTTATGAATTTTCTCTTGTCACTACTTTGTGGATTTGATTTGTTGATTTGGAATGGGTGTTTCCGATAAGTTGGCATTTATATGGTGTGTTGGAAGTTGTGTAATGTAATGGTTATAGTCATAGGAATATGGACTCGTTCGACCCAAGTTTCAAATTCCGGGACAAGACTATGAATTCCATAAGCACTAATAACCTTTGGGAAAAGGATGCATCCACATACTCTCCCTCCAGCTATGGCTAAATAGTAGGAAGGCTGGGCTATTAACCTTTGTTAGGCAACCAGTCTTGGCGAGAATTGAAAAACTCTGAATTCAAACTGTAAAATGTACTTAAAAAATTGACCTTGTGTCACATTTGCTCGTGCGGAGGAGTTGGTAATAAATAAATAAATTATTATATATATATTTATATATATATATTCATATATATACAAAGAAAATTTGGGGAAAACAAGTGTTCCGGAAAATGGATGAATTTAATAACGATGTTTAAAACATTTCGGTTACATTGAACCTCATCAGGATGTCTCTTTTGGGGTGAAGAAAATGATGGATGTTTTTATATGGACAGGAGATGAAAATCTTTTTAGTTTAAGTTATATATATATATTATATAATAATTATATATATATTATATATATATATATATAATAGAGAGAGAGAGAGAGAGAGAGAGAACAAAAAAGAGAGGGCGGCATAGTGTTAATGTCTATCATCATAGTGAATGCGACTCGCGGTGACCAGAGTTGAAAATCTTGAATAGACTGTTACATTTCACATTGTGCTAATACCTGAAAGATATAGAATCCAACTATTTCTCCCACAGCAAATTTTCAGAAATGAATTTTCTCTGTTATAGTGGGAAATGTTCTTAATATAGTTTTGTTTTATTTTTAATATATATTTAAAGTTTACATTTCAAATTGTTTTATTTTTTTTAATTCCTTAATGTTTGATGATTTTACTTAACTTAGGGTACAAACCGCTTGACATTGAATTTTTAACTCCCACCCCTCAGGGCAATATGTTTTCAAAAAATCTACTCTTACATTCGCCCGGAGGGTGTTTTTTATTTTGTACCAAGTACACTCAATAACATTAATTTTTAATGTGAACGGAACAATATTGTTTTGTATGTATTATTAGTATGTATTTATCAAACTCTCCCGCCAGTACAGGATGTGACACAATGTTCACTTTTTAAGCGGAGTAAAAGTGGTTCTAATCGGAGTTTTTCCAATCTTCTAGACTTACTAAAGATGAGAATCCAGTCTGCGTTAGTATTACCATATCTGAGGGAGAAAATATGGCTTCATGCATTTCCCAAGGCATTATGCAAGGTGATTGAATGTATGAGTGTTTATTGGGCAGCATAAGGTCCACACATAACACTCTTCATACATTCAATTCACCTTCACATACATACACACATCATTTTATCCAATCATACGCATCCCCGTGTCTATTGAATTTTTTGAAATTTTTCGATTTCCTTACATTTGAAAACATCTTCCAACTGGATGAAATGCATCGCATTGAACCAATATGGTTTGTGAATTTCCTTTGTCACCTAATAAATAGAATATGTAATACACTCTATAAATCATCTATACTATATAACAGCTCATATTTTATATGAGCACTCTACCAATAATACTTCCTTTGACACACCGTTCCAGCAAAAGCTTGAATAGTGACCATCTCACACTACCAGTTATATGTATTATATATATATATAATATATATATTATAATATATATCATCATGGTCGCGCAAGCAGCACGGATATTCCATGAACAATTCTCTTGCCAACCTTCCCTACACTCATTGCACCTGGGAGGTCCTCTTGCGGAGCATCCAGTATCCTTCGCATATGGTCATGTAGGTCCTGTCGGGGCACCCCAACACTTGCATGTCCATGTGTTTGGCTTCCACAGGAGAACGTCGCTATGAGCTCGTTCCTTGCTTCTCCAGCAGTGTCCGCATGCTTGGTCCCGTTCTTCACTCGGAATTAGTTTGTGAGATGGGGGAAAGTGACCGTCAAGTTGTCTCCTCGTGGCGGTGCTGGCTTCCACGACTTGTTCAAGACTGCGCGCAGGCATTCTTGTGCAGCTTCCATCTTAGTATTCTCAAGGCGCTTCGTTAGGGTCCATGAGGTGCATCCCAATTAGCAGCCACTGCATACAACCAGCAGCCGGTAAAAAACCAACGGCACACCTCTCAAGCCATGTAGAACAAATTCACGTACCTAGGTAGTAATATCTCATCTAAGAGAGCGATGTTAATACACGAATTTAAGCAAAGGCATGGCAGCCACAAAAAATTTCATTTCGATGGAGGTCTCCGATTCTAACCTGGACAAACTGAAAGAGAAAATATATATCTTATTATAATGAGTTGCTGTGTTTTTCCGTCTGTACCTACTATATTACTACTCAGTCCACAATTCCTTAGTTATTGACATCACATTCTCAATGATTGCATTTTTATTCCATAAACCTCAATTATTGATAAAATTTGTTTTACATTATTAATACTGCTGACCTTATCGACATAACCGATTACAAGCTATTATATTTATAGTAACAACAAAATAGCGGTTACTGTGTGAACGGGAAGGCTAATTTGCTATTGATAGTAAAAATGTGATTTTTAATAAATATGTGCTTAGTTTATTATTGATTTCTAACTGTGGTTTTTATTTTAATGAATCAATAAGCAAAAATCTCTTCAATTGAATCTTAAATGAAATCCATTAACGGAAGGAAAAAATAACTGTCATTTTATTCTTTTACTAAATTAGAAAAAATACAATGAAAGACGAGAGTGATGGAAGAAGTAAGTTTCAAAGTTATGTTCTCATTTTCGTTATTTACCCACCTCTGTTCAAAATCTTTTTATCTGCATCTCCTTATTTTAGTTTCATAAGTCTTTTCTTATTTAATACAATATCATTTATATTTTAAAACTTAAATACTTGCACCCGGGGTGCATATATTTGCTAGTTATATATAATGTATATATTAAATTATAAAATTTTCCACCTATACATTCATAGAGAAGTATATTATCATCCTCCTTTTCCACGGTTTTTGTGCGCTAACCATAGAGCTATTTGCTTATTTCATTATTTTTTTCGTTTATTTTTTATTTTGTATCTGTTGAAGAGCTTTTGAAACAAAAAAACTTGTTTATCTGCTTTTATTAGAAATCAGTAAAATGAGTGAGGTTTATCCTTCGAAATGTGTTTTACACATAGCATGCATGTGCACATTACACACAACATACCTAAATACATGCCCATATAAAAATATACAAAAAAAAAAAGAAACATTAGAAATATATAGATAAGATAAATACGTAAACATATTTCTCTATATATCTATCTCTATGATGTATCTACGTGTGAATCTATGTATATGTATATTAAATAAAGAATACATTAAATATACAACTATTTATATATCTATGCTTTATTGATCTCGTATTACCTTCGAGGGAAGTCATGGTTAGATATGCAAATGAGTTCACTCTCTTTTTCCTTTGCTTTATGACATTCAAGCAGTAGCGATAAGTAGCCAGGAAAAAGGGAATCAAAAACACATGAGAATTTAAAGATATCTGCTACAACAATAAAGTTGTCGGAATAAGCAAGTCCACGACACAATCTTCAGCCACACCTCACCGCCGGGGGCGGGGCCCCCTCACCCCGACCCACCAATTCTTTCTGCTCGACGATTATCCTTTTCTCTTTCTATTCTTTTATCCACTTCTGTATTTATTGATTTCTCTACCTATCATTCTTTTCTTGATCGCTTAATGTTCTTCTTCTTCTTCTTCTTCTTTTCTGTTTCTCCATTATTTCTTCTTCTTCTTCTTCTTCTTTTCTTCTTCTTCTTTCTTCTTCTTCTTCTTCTTCTTCTTCTTTCTTCTTTCTTCTTCTTCTTCTTCTTCTTCTTCTTCTTCTTCTTCTTTCTTCCATTATTCTTCTTCTTCTTCTTTCTTCTCTTCTTCTTCTTCTTCTTCTTCTTCTTCTTCTTCTTGTTTCTCCATTATTCTTCTCCTTTTCTTCTCCTTATCTTCTTCTTCTTCTTTCTTCTTCTTCTTCTTTCTTCTCTTCTTCTTCTCTTCTGTCTTCTTCTCCAGGTTCTTCTTCTTCTTTCTTCTCCTTCTTCTTCTCCCGGTCTTCTTTCTTCTTCTTCTTCTCTTCTTCTTCTCCCGTATTTCTTCCTCTTTATTCTTCTTCTTCTTCCTTCTTCTTACTTGCTTTCCTTTTTCTTTTCTTCTTCTTCTTCTTCTTCTTCTTCTTCTTCTTCTTCTTTCCTTCTCCTTCTTCTCTTCCTTCTTCTCCCGGTTCTTCCTTCTTCTCTTCTTCTTCTTGGTTTCTCCATTATTTTTCTCCTTCTCTTCTCCTTATCTTCTTCTGTTTCCAATTATTTCTTCTTCTCTTCTTCTCTTCTTTCTTCTTCTTCTTCTTCTTCTCTTTCTTCTCCCGGTCTCTTCTCTTTCTTCTTCTTCTTCTTCTTCTTGTTTCTCCATATATTTCTTCTTCTTCTTCTTCTTCTTCTTCTTCTCTTCTTCTTCTCCTTCTCCTTCTTTCTCTTCTTGTTTCTTCATTATTTCTTACTTCTTTCTCTTTCTTCTTCTTCTTCTTCTTCTTCTTCTTCTCCCGGTTCTTCCTTCTTTTTCTTCTCTTCTTCTTCTTCTTCTTATCTTCTTCTTCTTCTCCCGTTCTTCTTCTTCTTCTTCTTCTTCTCTTCTTCTTCTTCTTCTTTCTTCTTCTTCTTCTCTGTTCTCCATTATTTCTTTCTCCTCTCTTCATTCTTCCATTAATCTTCTCTATTATTCTTCTTCTTCTTCTTCTTCTTCTTCCTTCTTCTTCTTCTTCTTCTTTACCCATCATTATTTATCTGTTTCTCATTCATTTCCTTCTCATAATTTTGCTGTTTTTCTATCTCCACAGCTACAGTATTATCAATCATTCAGTCTTCTCCTTTTATATCTATCTATCTATCTATCTATCTATCTATCTATCTATCCCCCCTCTCTCTCTTCTTCATATATATATATATATATTATATTATATATATAATATATATATATATAAATAAATATACTATCTATCATGCAATCTGTTCATATCAATCTCTATTCTATCGATCCATTCATAAGTATTCATAATATCTGTCATAGTCTATTCATAATATCTATATCTATATAAAACTATGTATATATCCATTGTTTTTCTTATTTCTGGATCCTCTTCTTCTTCTAAATTTCCATCATTATGTATGTAATGGTAAGAGAGCCTGGACTGTTAGACGAGGGGTTAGTTGAGTTCAATTCACTTGGGAACTCATACTCTGGCCCTTCCAATTAGGGCTAAAGATTGTAAATGATAAAATTTCATAGTTGTATTCTATTCTTTCCTAGGATTTTTAACTCTCTCTATTCTCCCCTTCTCCCCCTCCTCTCTAATCTTCCTTCTCTCTCTCTCACACAACCACGCGCCACACTCTATTCTCCCTCCCCTTCTCTCTTGTCTCCTCTCTTCTCCTCTTCCTTTTCTCTCTTCTCTTCTCAAACACAACGGCACACTCATCCTATCTCCTCCCCCCTTCTCCTTGCTTCCTTCTGTCTCTCTCTGTCCCTCTCACACACACACACTCTATCCTCTCCCTTCTCTCTATCTTCCCCCACCTCTCTCTCTCTCCTCTCTCACACACACGCACACTCTATTCTCCCTCCCCTTCTCTTATCTTCCCCCCTCTCTCTCTCTCACACACACACATGCACACTCATCTTCCCTCCCTTTCTCTCTATCTTCCCCCTCTTCTTCTCCCCCTCTCTCTCTCTCACACACCACACACACATGCACACTCTATCTCCCTCCCCTTCTCTCTATCTTTCCCCCCTCTCTCTCTCTCACACACACACATGCCACACTCTTATCTCCCTCCCCTTCTCTCTATCTTCCCCTCTCTCTCTCCCCCCTCCTCTCTCTCTCCAACACACCACACACACATGGCACACTCTATCTCCCTCCCTTCTCTCTTGTCTTCCTCGTCTCTCTCTCTCTCTGTTCACACACACCTTCTATCTCCTCTCCCCTTCTCTCTATCTTCCCCCCCTCTCTCTCTCTCTCACACGGACGCACACTATTCTCCCTCCCCTTCTTCTCATCTTCCCTCCTCTCTCTCTCTCTCTCTCTTCTCTCACACACACACACATGCACACTCTATATCCTCCCCTTCTCTCTTGTCTTCCTCTCTCTCCTCTCTCTCTCACACACGGCGCACACTCTATCTCCCTCCCCTTCCATCTATCTTCCCTCTCTCTTCTCTCTCTCTCTTTACACACCCACCACTATCTCTCTCCCCTCTCTCTATCTTCCCTCTCTCTCTCTCTCACACACACACATGCACACTCTATCCTTCCCTCCCCTTCTCTCTTCTTCCCTCTCTCTCTCTCCACACACACTACATGCAGGACTCATCTTCCCTCCCCTTCCTCTTGTCTTCCTCTCTGTCTCCTCACACCACACACGCACACTATCTCCCTCCCTTCTCTCTTCTTCCCCTCTCTCTCTCTCTCTCACACCACCCACACACACCCGCCGCGCACACACACACACAACACACCACTCTCTCTCTCTCTCTCTCTCCTTCTCCCTCTCTTCTCTCTCTCTTTCCTTTTTTGTTGTTTCCAGCTTCATTTTTTTCAAATTTCCTTTCTCTTTTTTTTCTTTATCCATTATGGTCATTTTTATGACGCCTATTTTTATTGAATCTTAACTCATTTTCTTTTCTTTCTTTTTTTCTTTCTTTTTTTTCTTTCTTTCTTCTCGCTTTTGAATTTTCCACTCGTTCTTCCTCTCTCTCTCTCTCTCTCTCTCTGCTACTCATTTTCCCTCCACCCACTCTTCTTTATCATCCACTCTTTCGATCTTCTCATCCAACTCGTTGATTGACGGAGCTAGTGCCTTCACATCGCACACAACTGGCGCCGAACACGTCTTGTGTCTGGCAGCTGCTGTCGACCACAAATACACTAGCCATTAAGAACTACACAAAGAGATTTCGCTTATTTTTTTATTTTTTTTAAGTATTGCAATTAACCTCACCACTAACTTTTTAAGCTGAAAAACACCTTTCTTTTGCGTTTCAAGGCAAAACAAGATAGAGTGGGACAACTGACAGAAATGCTTTCCTTTTAAGACAACTTCTTTTTTTTAACTTATTTTATATTTCGAGTTTTTTTCTGTGTTTTTTAAAATATTTTTTTAAATTCAACAGATCTAATATTCTTCTACAGTTGTATGGTGGATCAAAAGTATATTTTAACGACTTCTCTTTTTTCAGAGGAACATTTTTTTTCCTGATAAGCTTTCAGAATTAATTATTATTTCAAGTTTACAAAGGCTGCTGAAAAAATTTTCGGATCAATCGGGAAGAGAATTACCTTTTTTTAAAAATTTTTATTTTAATTGAAACTTTCTGAAGGATCAAAGAAACATGAGAAAAGATGTATCAAATGTGTTGAATTGTGGGATATGAATTGCATGTACGTTTCATGGCAATATGTCATGCCATTCTTGGCTGGTCTGAGAACTTTTTAGAACTCCTTTGTCATCATCATCATCATCATCATCAGGTCGCACTGCCAGCACGGAATCCTCTGACTATGACTCGCCACCCGTCCCTATCGTCATCGCCCCAGGCAGATCTTCCCCTACGGCATCCAGAATCCGCACAGAACTGATTCATGTAGGTTTTTGCTGATCGACCTCTTCTAGTGTCTCTCTGTAGGTATCCACAGGAGAATATCGCTTTTGAGTTCATCCTTGCTTCTACAGCAGTGTCCAGCATATCTTGTTTGTCTTACTTAGATGGTTTGTGTAATAGGGAGCAAGTGGCTGTACAACTGCCTTCTTTAGGATGCTGATTCCAAGATTTGTTCAAGACAGCACGCAGCATCATTGTGTAGCATTTTATCTAACAGTTTTCTAAGAGTCCTAGTGGTGCAGCCATACAGTAGCATTGACACCTTGCAAGAATTCTCGCTTTATCTTATTAGAGAGATCAGTCTTATGTTGACAGTTAACGATGTAGTATATCTGCCTGATATCATTAATAACGCCCCGCATTCGTAGAATATTGAGGGAAAGTCAATAAAGTGTTGATAGGGACGACAAATAGGCAGGGATGGCGACTTCCATATATGTTCGAAGGTCAAGGTCACCGAGACGAATAGGTAACGGAATCTCCGTGGCGTAGTGGCTAATCGCCTGACTGCGACATCGTCGTAAACGAGTTCAAACTACAGTCTTTATATTACATTCTTTTTCGGCCTAATACCCTTGGGAAAGGTATGACCCCCTGTTAAGTATTGAATAGTACCATAACTGTTCTTCTACGGGGATGCCTTTGGAATTAAATAACCCACGAATGTTGACATGTCATTAAACAACATTCAAACAAATTAGTAACGACGTCTGAATTTATTAGTAATGAGACCATCTAATATTTTAAATGTTTTATTCACGCTGACTAATGACCGCGTCGAATTCAGATAAATTCAGGTAGAGGGGGGCTGACGGCGGACACTAAGTTAGTTGTGGAATAGAAAGTAAGAGCCCTGTATGAGCTTCCAACTTGCAAAAGGCGGTCGTCTATAACCTGCAGATTAGGGGCATGGAACGAGGAGAGCCCGTTCAATGGCCTCATTGAAAGACGAGGCCCTAAGGAACCCCTGATATGGGGGAACTTACCGGCTCTATCTGAGATTACGGACTAAACAGGGCACGGAAGGTGACCCATGAATGACCAAGTTGATTTTCAATTGTAGCATTTGGCTTTTTAGGACGTACAAATATATATATATATATATATATATATATATATATATATATATATATATATATATATACAAGGTGTGTCAAAAAAGTATCGAGATTTTGACACACTCTTTTTCTGAAAAAAATAACCGTTTCATTTCATTCCTTTATTTCTATCTTGGTAAATACAGCTTTAACTTGGGATATTATATATATATATATATTATAGAGAGAGAGAGGGAGAGAATAGATAGAGAGAGAGAGAGAGAAGCATCTTAAAATATATTACATGAAAGAATATGTGTATATTGTACATAAATATATATAAATGTGTGTGCATATCTTATTATTAATGGGAGATTG
>CM042144.1:122550267-122600267 GCA_023376005.1 Doryteuthis pealeii | reverse complement strand
GTTACATAAATTTTCAATTCTCTAACAACATCCAGATAAATATATATAGTTTTTCGCTTTTTTCTTCATTTTTACTCTGTGACCTGGAACAACACATTCTACAAGTTGCCAATTTCTTTACTTCTTTTTGAGCACAATTTGGTCTGATTTTCTGGCCAGGATTGTACGATCCGTTTTTATCTAAAAGTTCTCAGAGAATTATGGGTATACCATTTTTCAGGACGGATTCTGGAATGTACATGTTACATTCGTTTGTATAGTTAATGTTTTATTGCTTGTAAAATTCCCAATGGATCTCCCTTCCCAACCGTTGGTACCTCCTCTAGTATTCAATATTAGAAGTCTAGGTATAGTGTTAATTTATTAGAAAGCTGACAAAGCTGTAGAACATGAAGGTTACAATGATACTAATTGTAGTTGGTGCGCTTGAAATGGTTAGATCTCGTGTGAAAAGCTCGCAAAGTTTGAAATAATCATTATTATAAACAAGTATTTTGAAATACGTTTCAAGTATTTTATGAACTATAAAATAGCTTATACACTTAGCTCTTAGAAGCGCGTGATTTAATGGTAACGTCGTAGGAAATGGACACGGCGAGACAAGTTCAAGTCCTGGACTAGGCTGTTTGCATTTCATATAGCGCAAATACCCTTAGGAATGATATGTATCCAAATATTTTCCCTCCAGCTATGAGTAAATAGGAGAGCAGACTGGGCTCTGTAAACTAGCCAAGGAAAAGAAAAACAAACCTGTTAAAACTCTGCTTCAGAAATTGGTCTTGTGTCACATCCTGCTCATGTGGAGGGTTGGTAAAAATGTATAGACTTAGCTCTTTGGTCCTCAAATACCTCAGCCCAGAAAAATCCTTTTTATAAAAACTGGGCACAGAAACACATTGAAGATTTACTCCAAATCGAACATATTTTTGTTTAAAGCTATATTATTATCCAATTAAAAGAAAGGTTGTCCACTGTTTCTATGTTATGCTTGTTATAATTTGTATTGTACATGCTCTCTTTGAGATTGAAATATCGACGTTATTCTGTATACTAAGATAGTGCTTCGTATGAAACATCAGACTGTGGCATGATGGTAAGCGGGTTCAACTTCAAGCCGCGCTATTACATTCACTTTCGGACTAATACCCTTGAGAAATGCAAGGTTATTTTGTTTTAGAAACTCTTTCGGGTTATTTAATGCCAAACTGAATAGTTTTGATAAACAAAGGACACAGGTTCCTTAAAGCATCGCCCAATTAAGTATTGAATAGGCTTATTGCTGTTTAACTCCGGTGATCTAACGAGAACGGGTGCTTTCAGCGTGACTTGGGGAAAAAGTATGGACTCTTCACCCTCAGCTATACGTTAAATTGTACCACTACTGTTATTTTTTACGAGTATGTCTTTAGCATTACATAAGCGACGTAGGCTGATATATCTTATTATAATGGAGATTGTGGGTTTGTCTGTCTGTAACCGAAACTATATTACTACTCAAGTCACAATTCCCTTTGTTATTTACATCACATTCTCCATGATTTTATTTTTATTTAAAGCTCAATTATTAATAAAATTGTTTTACATCATTAAGACTGTTGACAATATCTACATCCTAATAACATGCAATTGTATTTATATATACAACAAAATAGCGGTTTACTCTGTGAATGGGAAGGCTAATTTGCATATTGATATTAGAAATTTGATTTTTAATAAATATATGCTTAGTATTATTGATTTCTAATTGTTTGGTTTTATCGTATTGAATATGAGCAAAAATCTCTTCAATAAATATTAAAAGAAATCCATTAACAAGAAGAAATAACTGTAATATTATTCTTTACTTCCTATTTTAACTAAATAGTTGAATTAGGAAAATTTATCAATGAAAGACGGGAGTAACGGAAAATGATGGAAGAGTTAGTTTCAAAGTTGTTCTATTTTTCAATCATACCCCCTCTGTTCCAAATCTTTTTATCTGCATTCTTATTCAGTTCCATTAGTCTTTCTAATTTAATACGATATTTCATTACATTAAAACTTAAATACTTGCACCCGGAGGGTGCATATATTTGCTAGTCATTATAATGGAGATTGTGTGTTTTTCTGTCTGTAACCGAAACTATATTACTAATCGAGTCACAATTCACATAGTTATTTACATCACATTCTCCATGATTTTATTTATATTCAAACCTCAATTATTAATAAAATTGTTTTACATTATTAATACTGTTAACCATATCTACATACTAACAACATGCAATTATATTTATATATACAACAAAATAGCAGTTTACAGTGTGAACGGGAAGGCTAATTTGCATATTGATATTAAAAATTTGATTTTAATAAATATGTGCTCAGCATAATTGATTTCTAATTGTTTGGTTTTATCTTAATGAATATAAGCAAAAATCTCTTCAATAGATCTTAAATGAAATCCATTAACAAGAAAAAATAGCTGTCATTTTATTCTTTACTTCCTCTTTTAACTAAATACTTAAATTAGAAAAAATAACAATGAAAGACGAGCGTGATGGAAGAGTAAGTTTCAGTTGTTCTATTTTTTTATTATACTCCCTCTGTTTTAAATCTTTTTATCTGCACTCTTATTTAGTTTCATTAGCCTTTCTAATTATATACAATATTTTATTACATTAAAACTTAAATACTTGCACCCGGAGGGTGCATATATTTGCTAGTATCATTAAACAACGAAACGAAACAAAAAAATATAAAACTTACCGTTTCAAAGTGGAAATAAAAATAATCCTTTAAATCGATAAAAAGTAGTTGAATTGTTTAATCAATCGCCAGCAATGTGCATTTTTCTTATTATGTCTGTAACCTTGACTAAACTTATAAAAAATTCTAACCAGTTATATTAATTCATCAGATGGTGTTGAATGTTTTTAAAAATCTTATAATACTAATCTTTAACACTAATTCGTCTCTTATAAAATAACCAGTCAACAATCTAAAAAGTTTTTAACACAACTGTTTAATCGATTTAGTTTGTATAATCCAATGTCTTTAAAGACAAGATATTAAAAAAAAAACAGATTGTGGCTCTGCGAAATCAATTAAAAAGATTCACATAATAAGGATTATGAAAATCAACAAAAATATAAAAAATACAATTAGAAACGTATTAGATACCGCTAATTCTTTTTATGAAAGGAAGAATATCCGTACAAACCAAATTTCTATCGTCTATACTTCCAAACAGATATATAAATTATATTAATGACGAGAGTTGTCTAAATTACCATTAACATTTCCCGCTTTGAAAAACAAAGGCCGCTTTTTTTTATGTGAATTGCTATGGTGACATGACAATTAAAACAGCCCAATCAGTACAAGAATGTTTTAATCCTATTGTCTAGAAAAGACGTTAAATACAAGCAGAAGCTGAACTAAATCAGCAGTAATCTCAGGATGGGGGGATATTTTATGAATAGAATCTGATAATTGTAGCAATGAATAAAGGATGAAAATGAAAGGAAAATATGCAATACACATGCAAGTTTCATATAAGTCGATATGTTTGAAAGGTTTATTTTGAAGGGTGGTTATTGCTCGGAGTACAGCTGGACTGTTGATGAGAAACGTAATTCATATTGCTTTTGCGTTCTGAACCTCTTATATGTTTAATTGCCGGAATTTCATAAAGATTTTAAAAGAAGGTGTAGAAATCCTCCTCATAGGGTTACACTGACAGTATGAGTTTGATGCCACTCATCCCAATCAGTCATCGCCACTAAAGGTTTGTACTGTTCGTTCTACACTGGTATGTACATGTGTAAGTATCCACTAGAGAACGTCACTTATGAGTTCGTCCAGCAGTGTCTTGTTTGTCTTACTTGGATGGTTTGTGTGATAGGAACAATTGAGGTGCTGCTTACGATATTTGTTCAAGTCAGCACGCAGCATCTTTGTATAGTTCCGATCTAGCCTTTTCTCTAAGCGATCCGTTAGATTGGTTTGTTTTGTTTTACGGCATATCAGCCTCAGTGGGTCATTTAATGCTGATAAAGTTGTGAAATAAATTCATTCTTAATGCATAATACAATTTTGTTTGTCAACTCATGTTTTTCTATTCAACCCATAGATGGGACCCTAACAGGTACTACCACTCGGGGTCAGAGCGGACCAGGGAGCAATGGTGATGAAGGGGTGCTCCACATTCCCCAAACCTCCAAAACTGGAACCTCACTATCAGATAGAGTTTAACGTCATTCCCAGGACATGTAGACCCTCAGTCACCGCCTTCTAACACCCATATGATAAAAAGGTGTTGGGGCTTGCCATAAGGGCAATATGGTTGGGAAAATCATATAGGTACTAGAGCTTGACGTGACCAGCCGATTGATCGGAGGGGGCCTCTCCGACCACCCGTCTAGCCCAAGATAGGGCCAAAGTGGAGTATTGCAAGTCATGAACTGCTCATCCACCTGGGTTCTATCCTTAAGCATCACGGGTGCGAACTGTTAGAGTCCGATTCTCGCTCTATAACTTGCAGTGTGTGAATATCCTGTACGATCTTGTATTTGACATAAAAGCAACATTTTATCTCAATCAAAACAATTCTGCAAGAAACGTGTCAAAAGATCATTAAAGTTTATAAAAGAAGTCAACCATGAGTTTTAAATTCATCGAGAGATATCTTTTCTACAAAGCGAGCATTGTCATTAGAAGTTTTGCATTTATGATAGTGTATCAATGAATCCGAGCATAACACAATGATTGGGGGAATTTCTAAGCATAATGATTGGTCTATGAAGATGTTGCGTTAACAAGGAAGAAGTTTATGTTGAAAAACAAAATTCAGAGAAAAATAAGTGCATTTTTCTTTAGGCTAAATATATATTTTGTTGTGCTTATATGAATTGATATACAAACAAAATAATAATCATCGTTGGTCATTCGTTTCTTTACAAACTAAAAATTGATTTCCAAAAGAAAATGATATGCAATTCTCCTTAATTTTAAGCATGAATGCACACAATAAAGGAAAAATAAAATAGCAAATCAGACACATTAGAATAAAATAGAATTTTTCGAAAATTATTACCGTAATTTAGAACTGAAATCCCCCACAAAGAAAACCAACCTTCCTACCATGTTCAACAAACTAATCGAGAACCAAACTGGTTGATCCTTCCTATGATGCACCACACGATAGCATATAAGGAAAACACAAACAAAAATACTCACTTGGTTTTAAAATTGCATAGGCGAGGTACTGAAAGTTACCATATGCTGTTGACTCTGTGTTTACACTATATATATATATATATATATATATATATATATATATATATATATATATAGGGTCATCCGCAGACACGTGTTTCGACTTATCAAGTCTCCTCAGTGTGGCTAGACATTTTGTAAGCTACCTACAACCGGAATTGAAATCCGATCGGCACCGTAACCATTAGGCTGTCTTCACTTACAGAATGGGAAGGGGATTTTAACTGTTTTAATACACACATCGCTTTGCGTGTAAAGGCCGTATATATATTGCGTGTATATATATACATATATATATATATATATATATGTGTGTGTGTGTGTGTGTGTGCGTGCGTGTGTATGTGTGTGTCATCTTGGAAAAGGTGACTTACCGGTGAAGATGGTCACAAATGGTTAGTTGATGCAAAATTCAGAATGGTAAGACAGCGATATAACAAATAAAAAGTGCTCAATACGTTAGAAGAGCAAATTTATTGTAATACAGGTACAAGTAATAACCTACTCGAGTTTCACTATAAGGATCTTCAGGGTTAAATCCACTGGATTAATCAAGATATTGATTAATTACAGTCGATTACACGTGTGTGTCTTTCACGATAAACGGTTCTTTACGGGATACATTCGGCGAACGCTGTTTTGAAATTCAAAAGTTCAAAAAAGCGGAAGTTGTATTTTCGCAACGATCAAAATGTAAACATTGGTAGTAATCCGTCTTGTGTTATTGTTTTATCTGGTTTACGACGATGATGGCGATTGTCTATATTGTTGTAGTGATTAAATGTGGTTTTATTAAAATATGTTCAAATTTATTTATTTTATTTTATTTTATTTTAATTGAAGTTATATATATATATATATATATATATGAGAACGTAAACAAACATATGGCTATTTTCAGCCGACAATATTTGGGAGAATATGTGCTTAATTGAAGTCGAACCTAATTTTTTTGAAAGTTAATTCATTAATAATTAATTAGGCGGGATTTAACTATTAGACAGGTTTCAAATCACACACGAGGCGATCTTCGTATCTATAGCTCTGCTGATGAGGCCTAATAGGCTCAAATGTACATACAGAGATTGATTTTTCTCGATTTGTTTAGCCTTACATTTGAATAGTTAAATCCCGCCTAATTAATTATTAATGAATTAACTTTCAAAAAAATTAGGTTCGACTTCAATTAAGCACATATTCTCCCAAATATATATATATATATATATATATATATAATATATATATATATATATGATAAGTTGTAAACACGGTATGTTTGGAATGGCTTTTTTGCCGACAATTTTTGGGAGAATATGTGCTTAATTGGAGTCGTACCTAATTTTGAAAATTAATTAATTAATAATGAATTAGGCGGGAATGCCTATTTAAATGTATGGCTAAACAAATCGAGAAAAATCAATCTCTGTATGTACATTTCGGCCTATTAGGCCTCATCAGCAGAGCTATAAATAGGAAGGCCGCCCTGTGCGTGATTTGAAACCGGACTGCCAAGCTGACAGGCCGATATCACAACCCCTACACCAAATGGACTTCCTAGATTTTACGATTTGTTTAGAGTAGGTTAATATTCCTCTTTAAGAAATTTGAAAAAAACAAGTGTTCCAAAATTAAATGAATTTATTTATCGACGCTTAAACGTTTCGGTTTCTTTAAACCTTCATCAGGATGTCTTATTGGGTGAAGAAATTGATGGATGGTTTATAGATGACAGGAGATAAAAAAAAATCTTTATAATTTTTTTTGTTGTTGAAATCTACGCGTGTGCGGTTCGCGACTCGTCTTTCAAAAATATAATGCTGAACAAATACAGTTACACAACAAAAACATTTTTATAAAGATGTTTTTAATCTCCTGTCATCTATAAAACATCCATCAATTTCTTCACCCCATAAAACATCCTGATGAAGGTGTAAAGAAACCGAAACATTTAAGCGTCGATAAATAAATTCATCTTATTTTTGGAACACTTGTTTTTTCAAATTTCTTAATATTGTCGGATTTCTTTCCATATTTACTCTCATATATATATATATATATATATATATATATATATATATATATATATTTACACAATTTCTGTCATTTTCAAAGGAACCGTTTCGTCTTACCTGATGAATGCTTTCAGCAAGAAACCGCTGGTTGTAATACCGTTCCCGTAATTAAATAAATAAAAGCAAAAACTTTTATTTGTTTTTGATTTCTCATTGAACTATATATATATATATATATTATATATATATATATATATATATATATTATATATATATCACTGATATTGAGGACTATAAATATGGCAATTTTGGAAATCAGAAGTCGTATCACCCAGTTTTTCCCATCAGACACTTTTCTAGCGGCGATGCAACAATCATTGTCAGGGTCAAGGGGAAAAAACTTTCAACTTTAAAAATTAAACACTAAAAAAAAAAACAATTTTACAAATGGGAAAATTCATCACTACTACGTAAACAGATTATGTATATTTTTAGAAATTATTTTTTGAAATTACCAAATATTTCTGATTTATACACCCGAATCCAAAAGGATAGAAAATATGTGGCCTCGCAAAATGGCCGGTGGAATTTTTCAAAATAGCTTTTAAACATTACGGGGCTTCTTCCTAAGGTCAGTCGTCTTAAAACATATAACTGTTGGCGAAAGGCAAAAGAAAAAAACAACAACATGTAAACTTTAATTAAATCAGCTACGAACAACAGCGATGATATCCCAATAGAATTCGCTAAAGAGAAACGCGTATTACTAGTAATACACAAAGACCTGCGACGACAACATTAGAAAAATACTAAAACCCAAATAGCCAGACAGAATTTAATAAAGAAATGAACACGTAGATAGTATAAATAGTCATGTAAACATGACATTTCTGAAGTCAGAGGATATGTAAATCAATGAATCGATGGACAAGGCTTTGTAGAAATTTCCCAAATGAATAGATAATACATAGTAAGATATTTGGAGAAGAAATCAAAACTGTTGATGAGAGCACTAGGAAGAAGAAAGAAGAAAGTTACTTTATAAGTAACGGAAACTCACCATAAAGCGAGCGGGCTGTAGAATGCTCCTCATTCTAGTTGCAAAACCGACGAAAAGTTCAATTCCATGGTTCTTTTGTCTTGTTTGTTTTTGTTATCTTATGTAATTGATTTGGGGATCATCAGGGAGAAACGTGCACCGTTTCGGGGCCTTACTCTCAACGGTTTTAACTGCACACCGGCCCCCTCACTGATGTGAGGTCCACGGAATATATCAAATGTATCTTATAGTCAAATATACAACTATACATAAAATTGACGTCGATTAAGACTCAAAAATTGGAAAGAAAAGTAATAGCCAAAAGTAAAGTTGGCAGAGTTGCCTATTGTCAGTATCAACCAAACAGCGAGTGAGTCTATCCCCTTTTCACGAGCGGGAGAACAGGGATATTGTTTTTGCTGAGGCGAGGCGTCACATATACCCTCAGCTCTCAGAGGCTTTATCACACTGATAAGATTACCCAAGCTGCGCTACTTATGCGCTGAGTTAGGGAGGACCAGTATCGAACCCGAAACCTTGCGATTCTTAGGCGAATGCTCTACCGACTGCGTTAAACCGGTCTGTAACAACTATAAAATAGCTAATAGAATAAAAATGAATGGGTAAAGAGAAAATAATTATTTACAGTTGTTCTTGTCTAGATATCTGTGAGGTTCAGAGTCGTCATTCTTTTGCTACCATCACGCATTGGTGTAATTGTTGCACACATATTTGTTGTAGAACTTTAAAACATTTCAACCAGAACGCATAATCTTGCTATTATTGTTGCTATTGCTGTTGTTACTGTTGTTGTTGTTGTTGTTAGTAATGGTCGTCGACGTAGTGCTGTTAAGATGCTTATAGTACGTTATACTAGGTCATTTCTAAAATAGATATGAGAAGAATGGTGGAATTTGGATGAAAGGATTAGAAATATAATGAGTACGAACTGAACCGAACAACCCAGAGATTTCCTTGATAGTGATCAAGGGAAGAGAAAAGAATGTTTTCATTATTCTGCCACTGCAGTAGTTTGTAACATCCTACAGAAACATTCAGTCTTTCTTCACTTGAAGCAAATCTGTCTTTTTCTTTGCAAGGGTCTTACCAAGTAACAAATGTGATAAAAAATTATAGAGTTTTGGGGTGTCGTACTTGAACATCAACGATAATCACTAAATACTACGTGCTTTAAAAAATATTATAATAGTATTTTTGTAGTACATTCGGAAATTACCACAATGATCACCAATACTACTACATGAATTAGCGACCTGAGAAGACTTGCTGTCACACGGACTTCGGTGAGGGCCACTAATTACTATCTGTGTGTAAAACAAAACAAAAAAGGAAATATTACTACTACTACTACTACTACTACTACTACTAATAATAATAATAATAATAATAATAATAATAATAATAATAATAATAATAAATGGACAAATATCTGGACCTTGTCAGAGAACTGAAAAAATTATGGAATATGAAAGTGAAAGTAATACCAATTGTAGTTGGTGCACTTGGAACAGTCCCAAAAGGATAGGAAAGGGCCTGGAAAGTTTGGATATCAGAGGAAGGATTGAAACCATCCAGAACACTGCACTGCTGCAATCTGCCAGAATACTCAGAAGAGTCCTGGAGACCTGAGGAGACTTGCTGTCACTCAGATTCTAGTGAAAGACCATCAGCTAACACTGATGTTAAAACTCAAAAGGAGTAAATAATAATAGTATAACTGAAAAGACTATAGAACATGGAAATGATGGGGATACCAATTGTAGTTGGTACACTTGGAACGGTGCGCCCCAGAGCTTGGAAAGGACAATAGTGGAATGGGAGATCAGAAGAAGAATGAAATAAATCCAGACCACAGAATTGCTAAGATAAGCTAGAATACTTAGAAGAGTCCAAGAGACCTGAGTAGACTTGGTGCCACTCACTGCAATAAAATACCACCAGTTACAACTGCTTTGAAAAACTAGCATAAAGAAATAATAATAATAATAATAATAATAATAATAATAATAATCCACTGGGAATTGTGCAAAAAATTAAATTTTGACCATACAACAAAATGGTATATGCATAAACCAGAATCTGTTCTTGAGAACGAAACGTATAAAATTCTCTGGAACTTTGAAATAAAAACGGATCACCTTATCCCAGCAAGAAGGCCAGACCTAGTGTTAATAAACAAAAAAGAAAGAACTTGTTAACTGGTGGATTTTGCAGTGCCAGCAGATCACAGGGTGAAGCTAAAGGAAAGTGAAAAAATGGACAAATATCTGGACCTTGTCAGAGAACTGAAAAAAATATGGAATATGAAAGTGAAAGTGATACCAATTGTATTTGGTGCACTTGGAATGGTCCCAAAAAGAATTGGAAAAAGGATTGGAAAGTCTGGAAATCAGAGGAAGAATTGATACCATCCAGAACACTGCACTGCTGCAATCTGCCAGAATACCCAGAAGAGACCTGGAGATCTGAGGAGACTTGCTGTCACTCAGACTCCAGTGAAAGACCATCAGCTAACACTGATGTGAAAACTCAAAAGGAGTAAATAATAATAATAATAATAATAATAATGCTAAGAAGAAGAAGAAGAAGAAGAAGAAGAAGAAGAAGAAGAAGAATTGTAAGTTGATGCTAACTTGGGCTAAAGGTGAAATATTTAATCACATTGTAAACTAGCACAAAAAGAATACAAGAAAAAGCTCGACTGGGTGGGTAAGGTGATCCAATGGGAATTGTGCAAGAAATTAATATTTCATTGTAATGTCCTTGGAAATGAACGCATAAAGTTCACTAAATACCAACGGATCACCCAATCCAGGTCAGAAGGCCATCCTAGTTTTAATCAACACGAAAAAAAAAAGACCCTGTCACGTCGTGGCTTTTGTTTTGCTGCAGACCACAGAGTGAAGGTAAAAGCAAATAAAAAGTTGAAAAATGCCTGAAGCTTTCAGACAAAGCTGTAAAATATGAAAATGCCGGTAATACCAATCATAATCGGAACCCTTGGAACAATCTTATAACTCATTGCTGTAGCAAATATTCATGAATAACGACAAAACCGGATTCCAGCTGTGAGCTAGTGGAGTAACGACTTCCACATTTTTTCTAAGTCAAACAGGGCCGAAATGCTACTTGAAACCTAACAAGCCTAAGCGACTCAATACTTTTTAATGACAATAAAAGATACCGATGGGTATTTGTTGGAATATTTTTATATATAAGCCGTGCTGCAATCCACCACTTAAATTTTATAGATTAAGCGATATCACGTGGTTTAAACCTCAGCCAATCAACATCCTGAATACGTGGTTAGTTAACTATTTAATCACTGATACTGACAGCCGTCCATTTATTCGACATTGACGAACGGACCTACAACATCAAGATACAAACAAAAGTTTCTTAACTAAGGATCGCTATCTGCTTAACACAAACGATCTCCAGTGGACAATGCTCTTGCTTGAAGCCTAAGGATGGCCACAACAATTGTAACAGTATTTCAAAAGAACTTCGACAAGAAGTCATGCTATTCGAAGGAAATGTTGACCCAAACTCTGACATAGTTGCATCATCATCAACAACTGAGTCATCAGTATCTGTATCCTCTGAAGATTCCTTACAAGTAATTTCCTTAGTTAATAGTCTGGCACTGTGTCCTTTCTCTGTCGTATCTGGTTTCATGCCGTTGCGCTGCTTTTGAGACTTTCTATCAGTATTGCCCCTTCTTTCATCATCCTAGCGTTTCTGAAAACATGTTTTAACGTGGGTTCTGGGTGGATAATCTCCCTTTTCCGATTTATCTTCCAAGCTTGCGCTCGTTGTTGAAAAGCTGCTATCTCTGTGGGGTACAGGAAGTTATGCGACCGATGCTGGGTGCTTTTTAAAAATCTCAGAGGTTGGCTGATTCTTCCGAGCCTGCTGGAATGTTTATGCGAATGTGATCCGCATCTCTTTCCCATGGGCAACCATACTCGAAGAGTTAGTGGGCCAATTTGCTCCTTTAAAACCCCAGAGAGACATTTTGGTTTCCCTTAAAAATTTACCACACTAACGGCATTTCCAATATTGAACTTTCTTTCAAGTTGTTTTTTTATCCGTCGATATTTTAGGATCATTCACTTGTTACATAATTCATATGTAGTCATAATTTATGAACGTACCTGTAGTTAGAATTTTGATTAGGGTCCATTAATTTAAAATAATGGGGTCCTATGGAAAGTTACTCGCCGATTATGGACGGTTAGTGACCTTTCTACTTGACCCCTTGAAAGCGCGCGATTGGGCGCGTGAAATAGGTTTTAGTTTCACCAGGTCAAGACGAGATCGGGGATGTCGGCCCATTAACAGCATTGCTAGACCTGTTGTTGATTTCGGAAATAGATTGTTTTGGGCCAAGACAGGTTACTGATTCAATCCATCTGCGTTGGAACTTTTTGAGCCTGGTTTGTACACAAGCTGATAGTGGTAAGTTGCTAGAATAAATACCCACGGTTGCATTCTGGCACTTACTGTGGGTGATATTACACGGTCGACTTTACAACGCCTAATCAGTGGCTTATGATCTGTATTGATGGTAAACTTCCAACCGTAAGTATATTTATGAAATTTGGAAAATCCAAAATTGACTGCTAGCCCTTCGCGTTCTATCCGGACGTAATTGTGTTCTGCTCTTAATTATGTTCTGGGGGCAAAATAAATTGGTTTTTCACTTCCGTCTTCCATAAAATGTGACAAAACTACCCTCGCACCAATGCAGGGATCCATCCAGAGTTATGATAATTTTAAGTTTAGAATTTAATGAACCAAATCAAAAGTTGACATTAATAACTGTTGCAATTGCTCAAATACAAAGTTTCGGCTATTCCCCATTTACCAGGAACTCCTTTTTGTAATAATATATACAATGCAGCCAGAAAGGTGCTGATTGTGAAATCTCTACTCAAATTTTTCTGTCTGCTCGCAATCACGTCGCTCACAGTCTGCTCGCAATCACGTCGCTCACACTACTGCCAAGAAATTCGGCTCATTTATTACTCCACTCCTCTGTCACAAACCACCTCTCTTCCGGTCTGTACTCTTATAAAAGAAACTTAACCTTCGGGCGCCATTTCTTTTCCTAGCCCGAGGTAAGAGGAGTTTCATTTGTTTTATCTCTATATCACACTGATATTCTTTAATATATCGGCGATAGTAATTACCAAAAAATTAAAAAGCTACGCAGTTCTGAAAATTTTGGGGGTAGTTGCTTTGTGAATTGCATTAGCTTTATCTTGAGTTTAATGTGTTCCTTCTGAATTGGTTTCCTTGACACAGGTGGGAAATAAACGATTTATAGAATTCCCATTCATCGCTTTTCCTGTAATTTATATTATACTACACACGGATTACTATTATGTTCATCCATAGTTACACCCGAGATTAGGATGTCGTTAGCCGTCTTTAGTATTCTTTGAATTAGTTGGTCCATACTTCGTTGGAATACTCCTGATGAAGAGGTAATAACAAAACACAACCTGGTATACAGGAAATGGACATTATATTATTTTATTTAGTCTCTGTGAATCTTATTCCAGAGGAAGCTGCAAATATGCGTCACTCAAATCCAGTCTCGTAAAATAATGCACATCCGAAATTTTGGATTTCAAGTCATCTATATTTGGAATCTGATACTTGTCTATAAAATACGTTTGACGGTCTGTTTAAAATCACCACAAATCCGGACGACCATTTCCCCATTCAGAAAAAAAAGATGAGTTTAATAACAGAGGTAGCAATCAACTTTCTCTCTGATACTGATCTAGCTGTCATATCATGAGGGGTACTATGTTAATTAAGGTAACATTTTGCTGTTTCGTCTTTCGAAATGTTTGAGATTTAAGTGTACAGGAACTCGTCCGATATAAGAGTATATCACCATAAATAATGTACTGCTCTTTTATGTACTGTGACTTGCTTTCCCGATCTTTCTTTTTGCACTATCCTGGAAAAGGATTCTTATTTTCACACTGGAAACAAATTCTCTGTATATTTATATTGTGCCATTTTCCAGCACACCAAAAACACAACCTTTTCCCATTTTGTATCTCAAATAATTTCTATCTTTGTTCTTATGTGAGACACACCAACAGCCACCCATTCTACGGCCTGAGCTATTTTAAAAGAATATTCGAGCTACATATCCTCGGACAACAATCTTTCTTGAATGTTTTTATTCTAACCCACAGGCAAATTTGACTATTTAAAAATGTCCCAAATTCGCATGTACGTGATAAAGGAACAAAGAAATTGAAAACAGTCTCACCTTTTTCTTTTTGGTATTATAAAACCGGTGGGTCAAATCATCCAGAAGAAAGTAAAAAAAATTCCACAACCCCTTCAATTTTTCTTAAACTTTGTCCAGGTTTGGACTATATTAAAATAAGACAATCTCAAAAATTTGAGCTTTCAATTCCAAAAATTGTCTAAGTTATGTCGATTTTTAGCTCTCCAAACTTGAGGGCGTGCGCGAAAAATGGTGACTTTTTGTCATCTATTTTTGTTTCTTAAATGGTTCTAGAGCTTCCCTACTCCTATTTTAAGTTATTAATGATTTCTCATTTTTTTCATTAGCAAAATCAATAGGTGGTAAAATCCTGATGTGGCACTGTATCAATTACAAAAAAAAATATCTCTTACTATTTTACATATATTGAAAATCATTTATACCAAAATATAGTTTGATTTTTTCCCAGCAACAGTTAAAATTTTGCCCTTTTATTTTTTAAGTGTTTCCGTTCGGCCATTGAATAAGGTCAGAGGGCAAGAGAAATTATCAAGATTATGTTATTGGTTGGATATATTTGAAAGGATATAGAAACAATATGTTTCCATTGTATCAATCATATTGCCTGCAAAATTCTGCCAATATACAAATCTCAATATAGGCACCATATTTCATAATAGAATTGAAAATTGGAAATGATAACAATATCCAAATAAAACATATGTTTACCTACTAAAAGTACTTACAGAGGTTACAAGTTTAACATACAGTATTTATCACATCTGATATTTATACAAACACAATGAGAAAAGACTTCTCATTCTGCTTTTCAAGTGCACATAAATCTTCCAATACTCTGTACCTCTTTTCTTCAATAGGGCTGAGTAAAATTGTTTTGCATTTATTTCCTGTTTGAGTGTCATATGCGATACAGTTTACAATGAAAAACTGTCCTACAATTTGTTTCCAGGTTGAGAAAATATTCCAGATTCAAAGCGGAAGTCATCGAAACGTCTTAGTGGAATATTTAGCAAATACTCGTGAATAATGACAACATCGAATTCCAGTTGTACTGAGTTGGCAGAGTAACTACTTTCACCTTTTTATTAGAACAAGTCAAATATGGCCAAGATAATACTTCCGTTTTCTTGAACAATTGCCGAAACGTTACTTCTGTTTTCTATTAGAACCAATATAAAACAATTCTCCAAAAATCTGGAATAGAGTCTAGATGAACTGGAAGTTAAAGGAAGAATCGAAGCCATCCAGACCACAGCAGTACTAAAATCGGCTTGGATACTTCGAAGAGTCTTGGAAACCCGAGGAAACTTCTAGTCACTCAGACTCCGGTGTAAAAATCTTCAACTATAGTTTGTGTGGAAAACTGTAATAAAATAATATATAATATAATAATAATAATAATAATAATATAGAAGAAGAAGAAGAAGAAGAAGAAGAAGAAGAAGAAGAAGAAGTCAGTAAAACCACAACAATGTAGAGAAAACTAATTATCTTTTGTTATTCTTGTTATTCTTGTTGCTTTTGTTGTTAATTATACTCTGAGTTTTCACACTAATAGCAACTGGTTTATTTTAAATAATTCTTCCCATGTTATCGTTTGGATTATTTTTATTCTTCCTGAGATTTCCATATGTTCTTTCTTGTTCTGATTTTTTTATAAAGTTCAGTATGACTAATCAGGTTCTAACTTATATTTGTCGCCTTCTTTCTTATTAAACATCTTGATAATATTCTGATTAGGTCGTTCTACTTTATTTTTCTCTTGTTTTAATTTTTGTATCAGCAGTAATTGCATATCTCTCTTTTCTGAACTTCATTTTTGGTTGAAGATCGTGACCGTTAATTCTCATTTTGTTTGTTTTGTTTGTTTGTTTGTTTGTTTGTTCTTTGACAAAAAAAATGTTTGTCATCCATATACATTAAATAGGTTAGTTTTTTTTTAGTCTGCAAATTTATATCCTCCATTACAATTCCGCAAGATGCAATTTAGCGGTATCATTGCTATAATTGAAAAATAATGGGAATATGGAAAATGATACTTCTTATGTTGAACACAGCAAGAGATTGTATTCCTTTAGTACTCACTAGTTTTACCTTCCATATGTTTGAAACTTCACTATAATGCTGATTCAGTTCTTTTTTGCTATTATTATTATATTATTATTTTATTATTATTATTATTATTATTATTATTATTGTTATTATTTGATTAAAAGGCGTCTGCAGCAGCCATAATTCTTCATGACGAATCACATTCTATTTAGAGAATTTATAATTAATTTCAAATACGAGGGTGGGCAGTAAAGATCATAGGATGGAAACTTTGTATGATGACGTCATGAAAGCTGTTGACTCTTTTTTTCCAATGGAAGAAGTGTGTTGACCACAAGCGGGACTATGTTGAAAAATAAACCTATCAAAATCTGACCATATTACCAAATGGTATATAAAGGAATCAAAATCTGGCCTAGAAAATGAGATGCATACAATTCTCAGTGGCTTTAGATATAAACGGATCTCATATTCCCGGCCAGAAGACCAGACCTGGTGATCATTCACAAGAAAAAACTTATCTAGTGGATGTTGCCATTTCTGCGGATCACAATTTCAAAATGAAAGAAAGCTAAAAGATTAACACATATTTAAAAAAAGAAGAAGATTAATTATGGTTGGTACTCTTGAAAAGAAATCCAGAGGAACGGAAAAAAGTTTACAGAGATTGGAAATTAGAGGAAGAATCGAGACGTTGCAGAGCATATCATTTTTAAGATCAAATAGAATACCCAGAAGAGTCCTGGATACCTGAAGAGACTTACTGTCACATAAACTCCAGTGAAAGACTACCAGTTAAAACTGACGCAAAAACTCGCTAGGATAATAATAATAATAATAATAATAATAATAATAATAATAATAATAAAGACGGGTCACCTTATCCCAGCTATAAAACCAGACCCAGTATTGATTAACAGAAAGAAGAGAACTTGTCATCTGGTAGATCACGGGTGAACTTGAAGGAAAACGAAAAGATAGACAAGTACCTGGACCTTGCCAGAGAATTGAAAAAGCTTTAAAACTTGAGGGTAAAAGTGATACCAATTGTAGTTGGTGCACTTGGAACAGTCCCCAAAAAAGTTGGAAAAAAGACTGGATGAACTGGAAATCAGAGGAAGAATTTAGACCATCCAGAAAACAGCATTGCTGAAATCAGCTAGAATACTCAGAAGAGTCCTGGAGACCTAGGAGACTTGTTGTCACTCAAACTCCAACAAAAGACCATCAGCTAACGCTGGTGTGTAAAACTATCCTAATAATATAAAAATCAAACAGTAAAATTCAAACTATTTAGAGAAATATTGCGACTGGAAAAAGGATTACATTTTTTGCTTGTTTGAGAATTTAAACGCAGAGAAAACTGAAAATTCCAAATAGAGATCGATGTATTCAATTAAACCGTGTTTTGATAAGGTGCATTATCAAATTGATCTCGGTAATTCAAATATTCTGTAAAATGGTGTAAGCATCTTTATTTTTCCTGGTCTTCTTACTAATAATTGTTGTTGAAAACGTATCCCCACCCCTTTCCCAAGTAAACTCATGTTCAAACAAATAGGGAACAAATGTAAAACTTATTAACCCCCTGTGAAAATACAAATAAATAAAAGCAAAAAGTGAAATTCAAACTAGGGGAAAGGATAATAATGTTTGACTATTCGAAGTCTTTGAATATAGAGAAAACTGGAAAATTCAAACAGCAAATACACTAAATAAAAGCAAAGAAAGACTAATTACAGTAGCCAGTGATAGAAACTGCAGCATATGGACAAACGGAAACAAAACAAAAACTAGAAAATAGAAATGAGAAGAAAAACAAGTATGTGGATACTTCAAGCGACAAACTGGAGAGATTGCACTCGGAAAGACCTGAACATAATGAATAAAGGAAACATCAAAAGAAAGACGGAATTTGTTATGATAGTAGCACAAAACAATGCCATAAGGACCAATTATATCAAAGTGAAAACAGATATGATGCAACAGAATAGTAAGTGTTGGATATGTCCCAATCAGAAGACCAGGCCTAGTATTAATGAACATGAAAAAAGAGCTTACCGATTTTGCAGTTCCAATGGACTACGATGTGAAAGGTAATAAATCGAAAAGATAAATACTTGGATCTGCCCAGAGAACTTAATGAACTGTGGAACGTGAAATTGATGGTTTTACCAATTGTAGTTGGCGGGCTTGGATCTGTCTACAATGGCTTGGAAAGATGACTGGAAAAGTTGAAAATCAGAGGAAGAATCGAAATCAGACAGACAACAACATTGATAATATCAGCTAGAATACTCATAAGAGTCCTGGAGGCCTGAGTAAACTTGCCGAGACTCCGGTGAAAATCACCAGTTCAAACTGGTGTGAAAAACTAACAAGGAGTGAAATAATCTACATTTATAAAGTCTAAAAAAAGGCAACCTCCTGTAATATCAATGATATTCATTTTTTGCCAAGAATAAAAATGTATTAAACCCCTTGATACAAACTATTAGAATATTCAGATATAGAAATGGAATTTGTAATGAAAAATAGTTCAATATGTAAAATGTATAATAATCTTGACCTAACTCTCTCTCTCTCACTCTTTTTTTCTTTTTTTCTTTTCATCTTTTCATTATGTTCAATTGAAACAAATTAGCATTATCACTTCTGCGCACTCACCCCCTCTTTCTATCTCTCCCTTACTCTCTTTCTTTCTAATTATATTTTTTCTGTGTAGCATGTCCCTTTTCTTTCCTTTCTTTATAATAAAAATGGAATGATCCATTATTTAGCTGAGGTGACAACACTCATAAGAAATAAGAATTCGACAGATAAGCAATACCAGATAATCAGGATTTACATTTTTGCATTTCATCTTGGATGATTTGGATGGTCTGATTTTTAACCGGATGGTGTTGCAAGATGATAACGGTCATATTTTTAAGGAACACAAGTATTAATATCTTATTATAATGGAGATTGTGTGTTTTTTTGTCTGTAACCGAAACTATATTACTACTCAAGTCACAATTCCCTTTGTTATTGACATCACAATCTCAATGATTTTATTTTTATTTAAATCTCAATTATTAATAAAATTGTTTTACATTATTAATGCTGTTGACCATATCCACATATTAATAACATGCAATTATATTTATATATACAACAAAATAACGCTTTACAGTGTGAACGGGAAGGCTAATTTGCATATTGATATTTAAGATGTGATTTTAATAAATATGTGTTTAGTACTATTGATTTCTAATTGTTTGGTTTTATTTTAATGAATATAAGCAAAAATCTCTTCAATAAATCTTAAATGAAATCCATTAACAAGAAGAAATAACTGTAATTTTATTATTTACTTCCTCTTTTAACTAAATACATAAATTAGAAAAAATAACAATGAAAGACGAGAGTGATGGAAGTGTAAGTTTCGGTTGTTCTATTTTCGATTATACCCCCCCCCGTTTCAAATCTTTTTATCTGCATTCTTATTTAGTTTCATTAGCCTTTCTAATTTAATACAATATTTCATTACATTAAAACTTAAATACTTGCACCCGGAGGGTGCATATATTTGCTAGTATAGATAATGTCATTAAATTCTTAAATATAAAATATGAAAACTGATCGTAGTTGTCTGTTTTCTTTTCATTATTGTCTGCTGTTATTGAAGCTTCTCGATCTTTTTAAAATTCTCCTTATAATATTTCAGTATAAAAACAAGAAAAATCAAATGTACAATACAGCATTAATTAAATTTACTAGCAGGACCTGTGGATATACCACAGTATGATGATTTAATTATTACAACATTTGATATGTTTACTTAAGAGCTATTGCTAAATAGTTCAACATGTAAAAAAGTATAATAATGTTGATTTAACATTTGTAATGAAAAAGGAAAAAAAACTTGTAATGAAAAAGGAATAAGAGAATTGAATGAATAAACTTCCTGATGAGGAATGTATCAGAATACTTAGAAAAAAAGAAAAGAAAACTACAAATACCTAGGAATGATAGAAACGTATACCATCAAGCAAACGGAGATGAAAGAAAAACTAAAAAAAAGGAGTTCGACACTTCCATAAACATGCACACGCACGCACACAAGCTCTCTCTCTCTCTCACACACACACACACACACAAACTCACAAGCACTGACATACACGTATTCCAATCTCTTCCCCGATTTCTAATTTTTCCAAATGTTTATTCTTTCTGCAGAATAGCGCACAATAGATAATATCATTAGATTACGTTTCAGTATATTTTTTCTTGTCATTACTCTTCGAGTACATATTTTCTCGGTTATACATTTTCTGTGGATTCCACAGAGTGGAGGTGCTCGTTGTGTAATGTTTATCGTCGATGGAAATGCACACAGCGGACTGAGGCTGTTTAAATTTTTTCATAGCTTTAATAATCTTGAAAAGGGAGTACCTCAAAAGAACAAGAAATCTTCTTGAAACCAAACTCTGCAACTGGAATCAAATCAACCGGAAATGAATACCAGAGCATTATTCTTTTGTAAGAAACCCTGGACCATTCTTAAAACGGACATGAGAGGAACTTGAAAATATGGACTATAAAACAAGGAAATTGATAATGATGCACAAGGTCTTACAGTCGAGATAACTCGACATCATTGAGCATTGCGTGGATGCAACAATTCAAGGACTCGGAAAATATATAAAAATAGTAAATAAAGATTGTTTACAGCAGCCAATAACAGCATTATCAACACAAATAAGTTAAAGACAAACAGGAAAACAACAATAAAAAAATCTCGAAAACAAGAATGGAAATGCAACTGTATGGATACTTCAAGCGAATAAAACAGGAAAACTACAATAAAAAATCTCGAAACAAGAATGGAAATGCAACTGTATGGATACTTCAAGCGAATAAAACAGGAAAACTACAATAAAAAATCTCGAAAACAAGAATGGAAATGCAACTGTATGGATACTTCAAGCGAATAAAACAGGAAAACTACAATAAAAATCTCGAAAACAAGAATGGAAATGCAACTGTATGGATACTTCAAGCGAATAAAACAGGAAAACTACAATAAAATCTCGAAAACAAGAATGGAAATGCAACTGTATGATACTTATGGACTACAATAAAAAATCTCGAACAAGAATGGAAATGCAACTGTATGGATACTTCAAGCGAAAACAGGAAAACTACAATAAAAAATCTCGAAACAAGAATGGAAATGCAACTGTATGGATACTTCAAGCGAATAAAACAGGAAAACTACAATAAAAAATCTCGAAAACAAGAATGGAAATGCAACTGTATGGATACTTCAAGCGAATAAAACAGGAAAACTACAATAAAAAATCTCGAAAACAAGAATGGAAATGCAACTGTATGGATACTTCAAGCGAATAAAACAGGAAAACTACAATAAAAAATCTCGAAAACAAGAATGGAAATGCAACTGTATGGATACTTCAAGCGAATAAAACAGGAAAACTACAATAAAAAATCTCGAAAACAAGAATGGAAATGCAACTGTATGGATACTTCAAGCGAATAAGATATAAAGAAATTTATATGACGTAGATATGCATACAAAGGAGAAACTTAAAAAGAAAAGAAGGATGGATCTCTATTAGTAGCAGTACAAAATAATGTCAAGACAAAAATTGTTTCTACGCAGGAGAATAACAATTGATGATAGAGAGAATATAGTTAATCCACATCAGGAACTGTTAAGTTTTTGAACGCCATCCTTGGCCAGTTGAAAAGGACTTAAAGTAAGTAAGTCCTGAGCTATGAAATATTTATGGAATCCTTTGGCAAGTGAATAAATCCTATCGTGCAAATAAGTCCTATCCAGCGTATTGTTAAAGGTCCAGTGATATAATCCTATGAGGTCCGTCGTCCACGAAGGTTCAAAGTAGCTTTGAGTAGTTATGATCAGTATGCTCAGCTTAAGTACTGTATTGACAGCAGAGTACTGCCAGTGATTGGCCAAGAGCTTGATCACATGATTCTCGGCGAGTCTATAAATAGAAGCGGGCGTCTAGCACACACCTTATATTACACATTTCATGGGCACCTCATTTGGTGTAATGGTTAGCAAGCTAGATTAGCAGACCATTGTTAGTGAGTTCGATTCTCACTGGGCGCCCCACACTTCTGGCCTTGTGCCATATCTAAGCCAAGCTTAGTAAATAACTATATTACACATTTCTCAACAGGAACGAATGCAGAGAACTGGCACCGAAAGAGTCCAAACAAAAACAAAAATAGAAAATTTTTAAAAAATTATATAAACATGTAGGACACCGCACCATCAGCAGTCGACCCCCCTTTCAGTCACGACCACCAGACACTCGTCAGTAAGAGAATTGAATCATTCAATACAAGAACTCAGCTCATGTCATGAAGAAGGTCTAAAAGACCGAAACGTTATACCGTCGACATTACCGCCAGTAATAAACTTCCACCCATTGTAACATCCCGTGTTTGTCTACATTTCTCCACATAAACATGTAGCTACATTAATAAATCTGAAACAGAACAATGTGAAAAAAAGTATTTATTTTACATAATATTTTATATTTATCTACTTTACATAACAAATACATTTTTAAATATAATATTCTTTGTTAATACACTTCAGTCGGGATATTAATCGATCGAAATAACATTTTTCAAAGGAGAATTCTGCTTAGAGCTATGCAAGAGTCTATGGAGGTTTTAACCAGACCTGGTGTAGGTATTTATCCTATCCGTTCGCCACGGGTAGGATGTGACATAAGCTCTCAAGTTTGGGACATCCAGCGAGAATCGAACTCGTAATAATGGATCTGCGAGACTAGAGCAGGTTTATGTTCAATTTTTTAAAAAATTTATTAAAGATAAGTCCGAAAAGATGTGTGTACATAATAAAGATTTTATTAGAAAAGCATTTGATGAAATATGAAAATTAAGTTCAAAGGCGCATTTTTTTTATCATTACCCAAATTTGGATTACTTACTGTACTTTCTAGGAGAAATCATTTCATCCTTCAAGTATTTTAACACACCCACACACACACACACACGTATATTTATATCGTTGTAAAATACGTGGAGTGGCTTAGTGTCGGTATCAACCAGAGTGCGAGAGAGTATATACCCTTTTCATTAGTGCGAGACCAGAGAGATTGTTTTTGCGTCCAAGGCGTAGCGCCACACCTACCGTCAGCACCCCGTTTTACTGCATATATCCAATGTGTTGGATAAATTAGTGATGGCCGATATTGAACCCGGAAACTTGTGGTTTCTAGGCGGATGTTCTAGCGATTGAACTAAACCGGGCATGCATACACACACACCACACACACAACATACATATATATATATATATATATATATATATATATATAGAGAGAGAGAGAGAGAGGGGGGGGAGAAAGATAGACAGGCAAAGCTAGAAAGAGAAAGAGAGAGAGGGGAGGAAGGGATAAGGTTATCAAAATTATACAAGGGAAGTGTGAATATAGTTCTTCTTTAGAGTCTTAAGCTGATCTTAGTGGAATTTGCATCAAAGATAAAGTGTTCGCATAACAAGAATGTGTTTTGTTTGAATGTCTGTCCAAGAGAATGTTTAGATGTTTGCCACATTGTAAATCGAGTTGCAATTTTATTACAATTTATGGCATTCGAATCAAAGAGAAGTAAATTCCAACACACACAAGAGAAAGAAAGAAAAAACGAAAAGAACTGAAATGGGTGGCCCTATTGCAAGATATTTCATTTGTAGGCTCGTTTGGAATCCCTTTTATTTGTTTTTTGGGCGGAAACAAATTAGAGCAGAATTCAAATGTGGGGTCAATTCAAGCCGATAAAAATACACCAACATATCTATGTGTGGCTGAGTGATTGAAAAAGAAAACAACAATTCATAAAAGAATGAATACAGAAAGAGCATCAGATATATTTACCCAACTCCTCCACACAAGCGGTTAAGCGATACAAGGTAAATTTTTAAACGGAGTTTAACTAGTTTGAAATCAGAGTTTTCGTTTTCTTATATCGGTTGCCAAACGCGTGGTGTAATGGTTAAAGTCATGGGAAATGGATTCGTCGCCCCGAGTTCAAATCCTGGATGTGGTAATTGCATTTCACTTAGCGCTAATACCCTTGGGAAAGCTATGAATCCTACTCTCCTTCCAGCTATGGATAAAATAGTTAGGCAGACTAGGCTCTTTAACCTTGGTTAGGCAACCCGTCTAGGAGAAGGAAAACTCTGAATTCAAACCTGTTGAACTCCGCTTAAGAAATTGACCTTGTGTCACATCCTGCTCGCGCGTGGGGTATATATAATATATATATATATATATATATATATACCAGTTACCATATCAGGGTTAAAGAGCCCAGTGTGCCCTAATATTTACCCATAGATTGAGGGAGAATAGTTGGATATTTACTATTTTTATATATTTTTTTAGTCCTTTAATTGTTGCATCCACGCAATGCTCAATGATATCGAGTTATCTCGAGTGTAAGACGTTGTGCATCATTATCAATTTCCTTGTTTTATAGTCCATATTTTTAAGTTCCTCTCATGTCCGTTTTAAGATTGGTCCAGAGTTTCTTACAAAGGATACTGCTCTGGTATTTATTCGTTTCCGGATGATTTGATTTCAGTTGCAAAGTTTGGTTTCAAGAAGATTTCTTGTTCTTTTGAGGTACTCCTTTTTCAAGATTATTAAAGCTATGAAACAATTTAAACAGCCTCAGTTCGCTGTGTGCATTTCCATCGACGATAAACATTACACAACGAGCACCTCCACACTGTGGAGTCCACAGAAAATGTATAACTGAGAAAATATGTACTCGAAGAGTAATGACAAGAAAAATATACTGAAACGTAATGCTTTTTTATACGTAATCTAATATTATCTATTGTGCGCTATTCTGCAGATAAAGAATAAAAAATTGGAAAAATTAGAAATCGTGGAAGAGATTGGAATACGTGTATGTCAGTGCTTGTGAGTTTGTGTGTGTGTGTGTGTGGTGTGTGCGTATGTAAGCTTGTGTGCGTGCGTGTACATGTTTATGGAAGTGTCGAAGTGTGTGCGTTTTTATGCATGTGTAAACGTGTGCATGTTTCGTTGGAAGTTGAGACAGATAAAACGGCAATACAGAGAATAAACTTGTAAAAAATGATTTTAGTTTCAATTAACTCACAAATGGTTGGAATCATGTTAATAAGATTACCAATCAAGAATAAGAAATAAGTTCAACATTAAATCCAGACTCGACACTTGCAAGGGGACGTCGTATTAAATGGCCCATATGAGTCAGGTTTTTCTACAGTAATTAGAAAATTCCTTTTATTCAGACTGCTACTTCGATGGATATATATTTCAGATAGGATGTTTGTTTGTTTTTTTCATCTTAGAGGTTTAATACATTTGCTGTGAGGACAGAGCATTCAGTTACTATTAGATCGATTGTTTGAGTTTTATCATCACATTCAAGAGGATAATCAAACATTTGCCTTTATAGAGATTGAAATTTAGAGAAGAAATAATGAAGGATTCACTAAATAATAATAGACTGATTCTGATTATCACCATTATTATCATTATTATCATTACAACTATTATTATTATTATTATTATTATTATTATTAATAATAACATTATTATTATGACTACTCTACTACTACTATTATTGTTTATTATTATTGTTATTATTATTATCTTAATAACATTATTATTATACTACTACTACTACTACTATACTACTACTACTATACTATTATTATTATTATTATTATATTAACATTATTATTATTATTATTATTATTATTATTATCATTAATAACATTATTATTATCTACTACTACTACTATATTATTATTATTATTATTATTATTATCATTAATACATTATTATTATCACTACTACTACTATTAATTATTATTATTATTATTATTATCATTAATACATTATTATTATCACTACTACTACTACTATTATTATTATTATTATTATTATTATTAATTATTAATCATTAATAACATTATTATTATCACTACTATACTATTATTATTATTATTATTATTATTATTGTAATTATTATTATCATTAATAACATTATTATTATCACTACTACTACTATCATTATTATTATTATTATTATTATTTTTTATTATTATCATTAATAACATTATTATTATTTCTACTACTACTACTACTACTATTATTATTATATTAATTATTATTATTATATTAATAACATTATTATTATACTACTACTATACATTATCATTAATACATTATTATTATACTACATTATTATTATATTATTATTAATAACATTATTATTATACTACTACTACTTATTATTATTATCATTAATATTAATTATACTAACTACTACTACTACTACTACTACTACTACTACTACTATTATTATTATTATTATTATTATTATTATCATTAAGTTGTTCCATAAAATAGCTTTAATAAATAAATGATAGAAATATACGTTAAAATTCAAGACGCGACAAATAGAAATGAATTTAAACGTCACTAATAGAAATGGATTAAAGTAACTTCTAAAAAAAGAAAAAAGAAGAAAAAAAAAACGTTAATAATAAATACATGTATTTATCGAAAGTTCTTTAATCTTTACAATTTTTTTTTAGTCCTTAGTTTAACATTTAAATGTAAAATGTTGCAGTTACGAAAATTACCTTTGTGTAAATTTGAAAGAAAAACAAAGGTAAAAATGATGTATGTATCGAATTATAAATTTCTAAACATTACAGTACATGATATTGAGTAAAAAAAATAAATTAAAAAAACCTACATACATATGTGTATGTATATATGAAACTGAACAAATAAATGAGTTGGTAATAAAGACATCTAGACAAGGTTAAGATACGAAGTATTTACACAATTTATGAATGAACTTATTTCAGAGTAAATCAGTTTAAGCAAAAAACGTAGATAAATAACGAACACTAAACAGTAAACAATGATGTCACATTGTAGGATTACTGATACTGGTGGGGTGAAGTAAATTAAATTTTCGGATATAATAAGTAAAGTCGGCGGAGTGGCCTATTGTCGGTATCAGCCGGAAAACGAGGGAGTCTGTACCTTTTTACTGTGGCTAGGAGATTATTTTGCGTTTTTAGGTGGAGCGCCACTGCCACCAGCTCCCTACTTTACAGCACAGATCAAAACATTAAGTTGGCGAGGGTAAAATCAAACTTAGCTGCTCTACTGAATAAATAATTACATTTACGAATTGTGTTAATATTTTATTGTTTTATTCCGTTTTTAAATATTTGGTTGTAAATTTTATTAATTCATATTCCCACCAATGTTTTCTGGTTGTCGTGGGCAAAGATGTAGTAGTAGTAGAAGTAGTAGTAGTAGTAGTTGTTGTTGTAGTTGTTGATGATGATGATGCTGTTGTTATATTATATCTTGCAAGTCACCGCAAGTTTGAAATATCCAGCTCTCTTAAACCTTTTACCAACTTCAAATGTACAACGACAATATTATTACCATTTTACTTCTTGTCCCTTTTTCAAACCCATTTTAACTTGTTGTCCTTCCCTTGAATCTGATTGACAACCTTCAGAGCTCTGATGATTATTCTAACCGATCTGAACAATGTTTTTATTCATTCTCTACGAGGTCAGAGCATCCTAATCTTCATACAATGACTACTATTTACACGGTAGCATTGCAACCAACAAAACCTTTATCAGATGATGACACTGTGTTCAGGCATAGTTTCGGGGCCAAACTATCATTACCACTAACCCAGAGCGCCCCAGCAGTATCTCACGATACCACCAGACTTTGTCGGTTTAATGTCGCATTGTAGGATTGCCATATCCACGCTGCTGCGGTTAGAGCTTTATCCTGGATCTTTTTTATGTATTTCCTCTTGTCTGTCATTATGTCATCGATTGTTTGAGTTTTATCATCGCATTTAGAGTCAGCATTATATTTAAGTATAAAAGTCATCGGGGTGGCCTAAAAGCAGTATCAGCCAGACAGAGAGGGAGTCTATACCCTTTTCACTAGTGTTAGATCAAGGAAATTGTTTTTGCATCTGAGATGGAGCGTCATGCCTACCATCAGCTCCTCACTTTACCGCACACATCCCTGTGCTACTCATTCGCTGAGCTGGTGAGAGCCGGTATCGAACCCGGGACCTTGTAGTTCGTAGTCGGACACTCTACCGACTGAGCTAAATCGGCCCCTCTTTGTTTGGGTTGCTTTGGTTTCTTTGTTTAATGGCATTCATGGATTATGTAATGCCAATGCCATCCTTGTAGAAGAACAATAGTGTTACTATTTAATCCATAACCGGGGAGTGGTGGTGGGGATTCATACCTTGCCCAAGGGTATTACTCGGAACGTGAACGTAATAGCATAACTGGAGTACGAACTCGCTTACTACGTTGTCGCAGCCCAGTCCGTTAGCTACTACACCACAGGGATTCCCTCCTCATAATTCTTTATAAATAAACTTTCGTCTTGGGCTGACATTATAAATCTTCTTTTTCAGCTTTTAGCCTCAAGCTTTGGAACCACTGATGTGTGTTCTTTTGCTCTAACGTCAGCTACTCTAGTACGAGATGGATATAGGCCATAGAGATTCTTTTTTTTTTTGCCATTGCTCAAGTAAAGTTTTCATACTTTCCTTTTTGCTACCTTTAGTTAGAGATTCAGTCTCCATATACTTTTCATCTTAGAGATTTAATACTTTAATCCACTTTTTTTCTTTTTTTCTTTTTGTTTGTGATCAAAAGTAATCTGATGCTATTTTCATTTCTTTCACTAAGTTTATTTTCCAGTCCGTGCTATTTTGGATATAAACAGTAGTAGTAGTAGTAGTAGTAGTTGATGATGATGATGATGATGCTGTTGTTATATTACATCTCGCAAGTCTTTCACTGGGGTCTAAGTGACAGCAAGCAAGTCCCCCCCCGGGTCTCCAGGACTCTACTGAGTATTCTAGCCGATCTTACTTCTATTATCTGGAGGATCTCGATTCTCCCTCTGATTTTCAATTCCTCCAGTCCTTTACCAAACCTTTGGGGATCGTTCGAATGTCGCTAACTACAATTGGTATCAATTTTACTCTCATGTTGCCTAGCGTTTTCATTTTTCTGGAAAGGTCCAAGTACTTATATATTCTTAAGTTTTTTTTCACTTATACTCTGAGGTAGACCGGAACGTCAAAATCCACAAGGTGATAAGAGATCTTGTTCTTGTCAATTAACACTAGGTTTGGTCTTTTCAGATTAGGTAATCCGTTTTTATCCTCAAAATCCCAGAGGATTTTATTCGTCTCATTTCTCTTGAGCAGATTCTAGTTCGTGCATATACAATTTGTTAGTATGGTCAAATTCTAATCTCTTGCACAATTCGCAGTATATCCCCTTTCCCACCAATCGTGCCTAATCTTGTACTATTTTTGGTCTAGCTTGCTGCATCGCTTTATTATAAGATTAACCGTTTCATCTCTGTCCCCATACATCTTACATTGGCTATTCAGTTGCGTCTTATCTACTTTTGCTTTTATGTAGTTTGTTCTTATGGCATTATCTTGTGATGTGCAATTATATGAGATTTAGTTTTCTATCTTGAGGTGTCTCTTTTTAGCCATGCCCTAGTCCTCTCGCGTGATATCTCTCCAGTTTGTCGCTTGAAGTATCCATATAGTTGTTTTTTCTTTTCATTTCTGTTTTCTATTTTTTGTTCTATTTCTGTTCGTCCATATGTTTGCAGTTGCTGTTTTTCATTGCTGTAACTATCCTTTCTTTGCTCCTTTAAGTGTACTATTTGAGTGCTTGAATAGTCGCATCTACACAATCACCGAACCTCTTCCCTTTGATATGATTGTTTCTTATGACATTATTTTTGCTGATATTATAAGATTTGGTTTGTTTTACGGCATATCAACCTCAGTGGGTCATTTAATGCCGATAAAGTTTTGAAATAAATCAATTCTTAATGGATAATACAATTTTTTATCAACTCATGTTTTTCTATTTAACCCATAGATGGGACCCTAACAGGTACTACCACTCCGGGTCAGAGTGGCTGGGAGCAATGGTGATGAATGGGTGCTCCACATTCCCCAAACCTCCAAAACTGGAACCCAGCAATCAGATAGAGTTTAACGTCATTCCCAGGACATGTAGACCCGCAGCCACCGCCTTCTAGCACCCATATGATAAAAAGGGGTTGGGGCTTGCCATAAGGGCAATAGGGTTGGGAAAATCATATATGTACTAGGGCTTGACGTGACCCGCCGATTGATCGGAGGGGGCCTCTCCGACCGCCCGTCTAGCCAAGATAGGGCCAAGTGGAGTATTGCAAGTCATGAACTGCTCATCCACCTGGGCTCTATCCTTAAGCATCACGGGTCGCCACCCACGGCAAACAGGTGGCCCCATTGGGGGAGTCTTACCCTCTGCAGAGGTGGAGTCGGTGCATTTTCTAATATTATAAGAGATTCAGTTTCTCTCTCGAGGTTTTGCTTTCTTAGCCACATCCATGTCATTTCGAGTGCAATATTCTCGTGCCACTGGAAGTATTCATATTGTTGTTTTTCTTCTCATTTCTTTTTTTTTTAAATAATCATTTGTTAAATATGGAGTGGGGGGGTATTTCAAGCCTGAAGTTCGGCTGAATGTTAAAATATATCAATGAATTAAAGATGTTTTTAAAGTAGAAGTCGAGTTCAACACTCTTGATAAGAAAATATTTCCCACAAAAAATGAAATATATTATAACACCAACTCAACCTTTATGGTTTTTAGTGAAGTTAATGCTAAAGAAGAATCAATAATTCATTCTTGACATTACGTAACTGCCCATAAATTTATTCGTTCCCACTTTTTTTATTGTGGCAATAAACACCAAAAATATTTTATGGGGACATATAAGTTAATTAAACGTCGAGAGGTTAATGTGTATGGCCCCTCGGTGGCTAGTACTAGTACTAGTACTAGTACAGCAATATCAATGCAATAACATTTCATTTAACGTCTTGATATTTCTATGATCAGAACATCCTAGGAAAAGAAAATCAGCGAAGAAACGTTATAAGACTTTGGTCTCCTGTCCAGAAATTTTCGGCTAGATGTCTACTCTATATAGGTTAAAAAATTAGCTCACCAGCAGTTCAGTATTATGCAATTTTCACAATGATAAGACAGCAATATAACAAATATAAAGTGCTCAATACGTGAGTAGAGCAAATTTATTATAATGGTATACACAGAATAACCTACTCGAGTTTCACCTTATAAGATCCTTATGGTGAAACCTCGAATAGGTTATTCCTGTGTATACCATTATAATATATATAAGTAAAAGTTGTTGGGAAATAGTCTATTGGTCGGTATCAGCTGGACAGCGAGGGGAGTCTATCCCTTTTTGGAGGAGTATTTTTGCTGAGGTGGAGCGCGACACTTACCGCCAGCTCTCCACTTTACCGCACAGATCAGATATATATAAAGGACCTAAATAAGTCAGACACTATCTACCTAGGTTTCATCCTAATGGTTCTTCAGGATAATTCTGACTGAATTATCCTGAAGAACCATTCAGGTGAAACCTAGGTAGTAGTGTCTGACTCATTTCCACGGATCCCGCTTATGGTAAATTTGTCCCTTCTATCAACTTAATTGATTTTTATAAGTATACTAGATCAAACCTGACCTACTGGATCACCCATTCAGCTCTGGTAGATAATTAAGATTAGGGAAAAGTTAGCAAAGCGAATAAGATTTAAAAAAAATGAATACAGCCAGATGAAAACATCAAAATCATTTTGTAAGCATTAGCAGTTCAGTATTATACTTATGATGCAAATAAAAGGGAGGTGCTCATAGTGTAATAGTTATCATCGTAGGAAATGGGTACGGCGACAGGAGTTCAAAACCTGAACGAGGCCAGTTGCATTTCACATAGCCTTTATATCTTTGGGAAATGTCCAGCTGAATCCAGTTATTCTTCTTCCAGTTCTGTGTAAATAGTAGGGCAGAATAAGCTCTTTAACCTTGGTATGGCAACTGGTCTATGAAAAAGAAAACTTTGTGTTCAAATCTGTTACACTTCGCTTTAAAATAGACCGTGTGTCACATCCTGCTCATGAGGATGGGTTGGGTGAATATATTTGAAATTTTCAAAAACTAATATTCTAAAAAATATGCTACGGGATTTCCTTTGTAAACAAGAGAACTTTGTTCGGCATAGATCAACTTGAGTTACGTGATAACAGATACACAAAAACAAAAGTTCAAAACAGACCTTGTGTCACATCCTGCCCATGAGGATGGGTTGAGTGAATATATTTGAAATTTTCAAAAACTAATATTCTAAAAAATATGCTACGGGATTTCCTTTGTAAACAAGAGAACTTTGTTCGGCATATATCAACTTGAGTTACGTGATAACAGATACACAAAAACAAAAGTTCAAAACAGACCTTGTGTCACATCCTGCCCATGAGGATGGGTTGAGTGAATATATACAAGGCAAACAAAACCAGACGTTAAAAAACTTTAGATCATTTTTAAAAAATTAAATTAATATGCTAAGAATATGATATGGGATTTCCTTCATAAACAAGAGAACTTTGTTCGCCATAGATCTTCTTGAGTTACGTGATGACAGACACACAAAAGTATTTTTGAATTATAATAAGATATAATCTCATAGTTTCGTTTGTAACCGTATGCATGGATACACAGCGATATATAAGCATCTATGTTCCAGAACAGATGCCTATATATTTACCAGAATATACGCTTACATATGAGCTGTTTTTTTTTTAGCTTAATAAACATGTAACTTTTTTTTTTACGCGAGGAAAAGTTGACAAATATTGCTGTCTGGGAATATCTGCGCTCATAACTGGAGACTGATGACATATTTAGAGCTTCTTTCCGGGAGCAGTTTTTTTTTCTTTCAAAGTTTATGGCGTCATGCAAAAATCATTAAATGCAGTAGCAATATTTGAATATAGGTTGACTGAGAACAACATTTTATTTTCAGTTTTTTTTTTTTGTAGCCCCAGGCCGTGTAAAAAAATCCTACATCTTCTTTCTCAGAAATTATCCTGCTGAATATTTGGGGTGTTTTTATATTTAGTTTTCTGCTAAATACACGCACACTATACATGCCCCCTTTTCACAGACAGACATAATATGACAACGGTATTTCAAAAACGGTTTTGTTTAAAAAACAAAACAAAACATTACCTTAAAATTTGTGCTTGATGCACATATTAGTTAATAAAGAGTTTGGTTTGGTTTCTTTGTTTACTGGCATATCAAGCTTCGTGGGTTATCTAATGTTAAAGCCATTATTGTAGAAGAACAGAAGTGGTACTATTTAACCCATAGCTGGAGGGTAAAGGATTCATAACTTTTTCAAGGGTATTAGTCGAAAGTGAACGTAATAACAAACTTCAGTCAGTATAAAAGTAGATAAATGACTAATTCTATATATATGTATATATATCACTTCTAAACTCTACCGGTGTGGAAAAAATCCAGATAACTCAATTTTTCAAAATTAAAAACATTTTCAAACTAGCATCTGAGGAAAGAATCTAAAAAAAGAAAAGACCAGCAATCCATAACTTCTGAAAATAATCATCAGTATCGTTTTTGTAGCAACCTCCTCAGTCTGAATTATCCTGAAGAAATTCGGGTGAAAACCTAGGAGATAGTGTCTGTAGGTCCTTATAATTATGCTCTACTTTGCGTATTGAGCACTTTTTACATATATAACTTAGAAAACTCCTCCCGTGTTTTTTTTCTTTCTTTTGGCCACTACATACGATACTGATGATTATTTTCAGAAGTTATGGATGTGCTGGTCTTTTCTTTTTTTAGATTCTTTCCTCAGATGCTAGTTTGAAAATGTTTTTAATTTTGAAAAATTGAGTTATCTGGATTTTTTCCACACCGGTAGAGTTTAGAAGTGACATATATAAGAATTAGTCATTTATCTACTTTTATACTGACTGAAGTTTGTTATTACGTTCACTTTCGGACTAATACCCTTGAAAAAGTTATGAATCCCTTTACCCTCCAGCTATGGGTTAAATAGTACCACTTCTGTTCTTCTACAATAATGGCTTTAACATTAGATAACCCACGAAGCTTGATATGCCAGTAAACAAAGAAACCAAACCAAACTCTTTATTAACTAATATGTGCATCAAGCACAAAATTTTAAGGTAATGTTTTGTTTTGTTTTTTTAAACAAAACCGTTTTTTGAAATACCGTTGTCATATTATGTCTGTCTGTGAAAAGGGGGCATGTATAGTGGGCGTGTATTTAGCAGAAAACTAAATATAAAAACACCCCAAATATTCAGCAGGATAATTTCTGAGAAAGAAGATGTAGGATTTTTTTACACGGCCTGGGGCTACAAAAAAAAAAACTGAAAATAAAATGTTGTTCTCAGTCAACCTATATTCAAATATTGCTACTGCATTTAATGATTTTTGCATGACGCCATAAACTTTGAAAGAAAAAAAAACTGCTCCCGGAAAGAAGCTCTAAATATGTCATCAGTCTCCAGTTATGAGCGCAGATATTCCCAGACAGCAATATTTGTCAACTTTTCCTCGCGTAAAAAAAAAAAAGTTACATGTTTATTAAGCTAAAAAAAAAACAGCTCATATGTAAGCGTATATTCTGGTAAATATATAGGCATCTGTTCTGGAACATAGATGCTTATATATCGCTGTGTATCCATGCATACGGTTACAAACGAAACTATGAGATTATATCTTATTATAATTCAAAAATACTTTTGTGTGTCTGTCATCACGTAACTCAAGAAGATCTATGGCGAACAAAGTTCTCTTGTTTATGAAGGAAATCCCATATCATATTCTTAGCATATTAATTTAATTTTTTAAACCACTGGAAAGTATTCATATTGTTGTTTTTCTTCCTCATTCTCTTTTTTTTTCTAAATACTAGGATCATTTGTTAAATATGGAGTAGGGGGGGTTTCAAGCCTGAAGTTCGGCTGAATGTTAAATATATTCAATGAATTAAAGATGTTTTTAAAGTAGAAGTTGAGTTCAACACTCTGATAAGAAAATATTTCCCACAAAAATGAATATAATATATAACACAACTCAACCTTATGGTTTTTAGTGAAGTTATGCTAAAAGAAATCAATAATTCATTCTGACATTACGTAAACTGCCCATAAATTTATTCGTCCCACTTTTTTTATTGTGGAATAAACACCAAATATATTTTATGGGACATATAAGTTAATAAACGTCGAGAGGTTAATGTGTATGGCCCCCTGGTGGCTAGTACTAGTACTAGTACTAGTACTAGCAATATCAATGCAATAACATTTCATTTACGTCTTGATATTCTATGATCAGAAAACATTCCTAGGAAAAGAAATCAGCGAAGAAACGTTATAAGACTTTGGTCTCTGTCCAGAAATTTCGGCTAGATGTCTACTCTATAAGGTTAAAAAAATTAGCTCACCAGCAGTTCAGTATTATGCAATTTTCACAATGATAAGACAGCAATATAAAAATATAAAGTGCTCAATACGTGAGTAGAGCAAATTATATATAATGGTATACACAGGAATAACCTACTCGAGTTTCACCTTATAAGATCCTTATGGTGAAACTCGAATAGGTTATTCCTGTGTATACCATTATAATATTAATAAGTAAAGTTGTTGGAATAGTCTATTGTCGGTATCAGCTGGACAGCGAGGGAGTCTACTCCCTTTTTGGAGGGAGTATTTTTGCTGAGGTGGAGCGCGACACTTACCGCCAGCTCCCCACTTTACCGCACAGATCAGATATATATATAAGGACCTAAATAAGTCACACATACTACCTAGGTTTCATCCTAATGGTTCTTCAGGATAATTCTGACTGAATTATCCTGAAGAACCATTCAGGTGAAACCTAGGTAGTAGTGTCTGACTCATTTCCACGGATCCCGCTTATGGTAAATTTGTCCCTTCTATCAACTTAATTGATTTTATAAGTATACTAGAACAAACCTGACCTACTGGATCACCCATTCAGCTCTGGTAGATAATTAAGATTAGGAAAAGTTAGCAAAGCGATAAGATTTAAAAAATAAATACAGCCAGATGAAACATCAAAATCATTTTGTAAGCATTAGCAGTTCAGATTATACTTATGATGCAAATAAAAGGAGGTGCTCATAGTGTAATAGTTATCATCGTAGGAAGATACGGCGACAGGAGTTCAAAACCTGAACGAGGCCAGTTGCATTTCACATAGCTTTATATCTTTGGGAAATGTCCAGCTGAATCCAGTTATTCTTCTTCCAGTTCTGTGTAAATAGTAGGGCAGAATAAGCTCTTTAACCTTGGTATGGCAACTGGTCTATGAAAAAGAAAACTTTGTGTTCAAATCTGTTACACTTCGCTTTAAAATAGACCGTGTGTCACATCCTGCTCATGAGGATGGGTTGGGCGTGAACTATATTTGAAATTTCAAAAACTAATATTTCTATAAAAATATGCTACGGGATTTCCTTTGTAAACAAGAGAACTTTGTTCGGCATAGATCAACTTGAGTTACGTGATAACAGATACACAAAAACAAAAGTTCAAAACAGACCTTGTGTCACATCCTGCCCATGAGGATGGGTTGAGTGAATATATTTGAAATTTTCAAAAACTAATATTCTAAAAAATATGCTACGGATTCCTTTGTAAACAAGAGAACTTTGTTCGCATAATCAACTTGAGTTACGTGATAACAGATACACAAAACAAAAGTTCAAAACAGACCTTGTGTCACATCCTGCCCATGAGGATGGGTTGAGTGAATATATACAAGGCAACAAAAACCAGACGTTAAAAAACTTTAGATCATTTTTAAAAAATTAAATTAAATGCTAAGAATATGATATGGGATTTCCTTCATAAACAAGAGAACTTTGTTCGCCATAGATCTTCTTGAGTTACGTGATGACAGACACACAAAAGTATTTTTGAATTATAATAAGATATAATCTCATAGTTTCGTTTGTAACCGTATGCATGGATACACAGCGATATATAAGCATCTATGTTCCAGAACAGATGCCATATATTTACCAGAATATACGCTTACATATGAGCTGTTTTTTTTTTAGCTTAATAAACATGTAACTTTTTTTTTTTACGCGAGGAAAAGTTGACAAATATTGCTGTCTGGGAATATCTGCGCTCATAACTGGAGACTGATGACATATTTAGAGCTTCTTTCCGGGAGCAGTTTTTTTTTCTTTCAAAGTTATGGCGTCATGCAAAAATCATTAAATGCAGTAGCAATATTTGAATATAGGTTGACTGAGAACACACATTATTTATTTTTCTTTTTTTGTAGCCCCAGGCCGTGTAAAAAAATCCTACATCTTCTCTCAGAAATTATCCTGCTGAATATTTGGGGTGTTTTTATATTTTAGTTTTCTGCTAAATACACGCACACTATACATGCCCCTTTTCACAGACAGACATAATATGACAACGGTATTCAAAAACGGTTTTGTTAAAAAACAAAACAAAACATTACCTTAAAATTGTGCTTGATGCACATATTAGTTATAAAGAGTTGTTTGGTTTCTTTGTTTACTGGCATATCAAGCTTCGTGGGTTATCTAATGTTAAAGCCATTATTGTAGAAGAACAAGAGTGGTACTATTTAACCCATAGCTGGAGGTAAAGGGATTCATAACACTTTTTAGGGTATTAAGTCAAGGTCTCATCTCTACTCCTTTCCTCCCCTCTCTCCGCCGTTGTAATGTTCGTGTTGTCACACTAAATCGAAACTTTCATTTATCCCTGGATCGTCCTATTCCACTACACTATTGTTTCAGTGTTTTTCTCTTCGTCTCTCTACGTTATACCACGTTCATACTTTTTTTGGGTTTGCTTCTTTTCGATTTTCGGGTGGGTGCGGTTGTCCGTGGGCGTCAGTCACACACGATCGAGTAGAGAGGTGAGCTCAGCGCGCGCGGCCTGTCGCATAAAACCACTCTCAAGAGAGAATATTACTGGTGAGAGGCGGTATCGAACCCGGGACCTTGTGGTTCGTAGTCGGACACTCTACCGACTGAGCTAAATCGGCCCCTCTTTGTTTGGGTTGCTTTGGTTTCTTTGTTTAATGGCATTCATGGATTATGTAATGCCAATGCCATCCTTGTAGAAGAACAATAGTGTTACTATTTAATCCATAACCGGGGAGTGGTGGTGGGGATTCATACCTTGCCCAAGGGTATTACTCGGAACGTGAACGTAATAGCATAACTGGAGTACGAACTCGCTTACTACGTTGTCGCAGCCCAGTCCGTTAGCTACTACACCACAGGGATTCCCTCCTCATAATTCTTTATAAATAAACTTTCGTCTTGGGCTGACATTATAAATCTTCTTTTTCAGCTTTTAGCCTCAAGCTTTGGAACCACTGATGTGTGTTCTTTTGCTCTACGTCAGCTACTCTAGTACGAGATGGATATAGGCCATAGAGAACTTTCTTTTTTTTTGCCATTGCTCAAGTAAAGTTTTCATACTTTCCTTTTTGCTACCTTTAGTTAGAGATTCAGTCTCCATATACTTTTCATCTTAGAGATTTAATACTTTAATCCACTTTTTTTTCTTTTTTTCTTTTTGTTTGTGATCAAAAGTAATCTGATGCTATTTTCATTTCTTTCACTAAGTTTATTTTCCAGTCCGTGCTATTTTGGATATAAACAGTAGTAGTAGTAGTAGTAGTAGTAGTAGTTGATGATGATGATGATGATGATGATGATGATGCTGTTGTTATATTACATCTCGCAAGTCTTTCACTGGGGTCTAAGTGACAGCAAGCAAGTCCCCCCGGGTCTCCAGGACTCTACTGAGTATTCTAGCCGATCTTACTTCTATTATCTGGAGGATCTCGATTCTCCCTCTGATTTTCAATTCCTCCAGTCTTTTACCAAACCTTTGGGGATCGTTCGAAGGTCGCTAACTACAATTGGTATCAATTTTACTCTCATGTTGCCTAGCGTTTTCATTTTTCTGGAAAGGTCCAAGTACTTATATATTCTTACGTTTTCTTTCACTTATACTCTGAGGTAGACCGGAACGTCAAAATCCACAAGGTGATAAGAAATCTTTTTCTTGTCAATTAACACTAGGTTTGGTCTTTTTAGATTAGGTAATCCGTTTTTATCTCAAAATCCCAGAGGATTTTATTCGTCTCATTCTCTTGAGCAGATTCTAGTTCGTGCATATACAATTTGTTAGTATGGTCAAATTCTAATCTCTTGCACAATTCGCAGTATATCCCCTTTCCCACCCAATCGTGCCTAATCTTGTACTATTTTTGTGCTAGCTTCCTGCATTCGCTGTTTATAAGATTAACCGTTTCATCTCTGTCCCCATACATCTTACATTGGCTATTCAGTTGCGTCTTATCTACTTTTGCTTTTATATAGTTTGTTCTTATGGCATTATCTTGTGATATGCAATTATATGAGATTTAGTTTCTATCTTGAGGTGTCTCTTTTTTAGCAATGCCCTAGTCCTCTCGCGTGATATCTCTCCAGTTTGTCGCTTGAAGTATCCATATAGTTGTTTTTTCTTTTCATTTCTGTTTTCTATTTTTTGTTCTATTTCTGTTCGTCCATATGTTGCAGTTGCTGTTTGTCATTGCTGTAACTATCCTTTCTTTGCTCCTTTAAGTGTACTATTTGAGTGCTTGAATAGTCGCATCTACACAATCATCCGAAACCTCTTCCCTTTGATATGATTGTTTCTTATGACATTATTTTTGCTGATATTATAAGATTTGGTTTTTGTTTTACGGCATATCAACCTCAGTGGGTCATTTAATGCCGATAAAGTTTTGAAATAAATCAATTCTTAATGCATAATACAATTTTGTTTATCAACTCATGTTTTTCTATTTAACCCATAGATGGGACCCTAACAGGTACTACCACTCCGGGTCAGAGTGGACCAGGGAGCAATGGTGATGAAGGGGTGCTCCACATTCCCCAAACCTCCAAAACTGGAACCTCACCATCAGATAGAGTTTAACGTCATTCCCAGGACATGTAGACCCGCAGCCACCGCCTTCTAGCACCCATATAATAAAAAGGGGCTGGGGCTTGCCATAAGGACAATAGGGTTGGGAAAATCATATATGTACTAGGGCTTGACGTGACCAGCCGATTGATCGGAGGGGGCCTCTCCGACCACCCGTCTAGCCCAAGATAGGGCCAAAGTGGAGTATTGCAAGTCATGAACTGCTCATCCACCTGGGCTCTATCCTTAAGCATCACGGGTCGCCACCCACGGCAAACAGGTAGCCCCATTGGGGGAGTCTTACCCCTCTGCAGAGGTGCAGTCGGTGCATTCTAATATTATAAGAGATTCAGTTTCTCTCCCGAGGTTTTGCTTTCTTAGCCACATCCATGTCTTTTCGAGTGCAATCTTCTCGTGGGGGATTTCAAGCCTGAAGTTCGGCTGAATGTTAAATATATTCAATGAATTAAAGATGTTTTTAAAGTAGAAGTAGAGTTCAACACTCTGATAAGAAAATATTTCCCCACAAAAATGAAATATATTATAACACCAACTCAACCTTTATGGTTTTTAGTGAAGTTATGCTAAAGAAAATCAATAATTCATTCTTGACATTACGTAAACTGCCCATAAATTTATTCGTCCCACTTTTTTTATTGTGGCAATAAACACCAAATATATTTTATGGGGACATATAAGTTAATAAACGTCGAGAGGTTAATGTGTATGGCCCCCTGGTGGCTAGTACTAGTACTAGTACTAGCAATATCAATGCAATAACATTTCATTTACGTCTTGATATTTCTATGATCAGAAAACATTCCTAGGAAAAGAAATCAGCGAAGAAACGTTATAAGACTTTGGTCTCTGTCCAGGAAATTTTCGGCTAGATGTCTACTCTATAAGGTTAAAAAAATTAGCTCACCAGCAGTTCAGTATTATGCAATTTTCACAATGATAAGACAGCAATATAACAAATATAAAGTGCTCAATACGTGAGTAGAGCAAATTTATTATAATGGTATACACAGGAATAACCTACTCGAGTTTCACCTTATAAGATCCTTATGGTGAAACTCGAATAGGTTATTCCTGTGTATACCATTATAATATATATAAGTAAAGTTGTTGGAATAGTCTATTGTCGGTATCAGCTGGACAGCGAGGGAGTCTATCCCCTTTTTGGAGGGAGTATTTTTGCTGAGGTGGAGCGCGACACTTACCGCCAGCTCCCCACTTTACCGCACAGATCAGATATATATATAAGGACCTAAATAAGTCAGACACTATCTACCTAGGTTTCATCCTAATGGTTCTTCAGGATAATTCTGACTGAATTATCCTGAAGAACCATTCAGGTGAAACCTAGGTAGTAGTGTCTGACTCATTTCCACGGATCCCGCTTATGGTAAATTTGTCCCTTCTATCAACTTAATTGATTTTTATAAGTATACTAGATCAAACCTGACCTACTGGATCACCCATTCAGCTCTGGTAGATAATTAAGATTAGGGAAAAGTTAGCAAAGCGAATAAGATTTAAAAAAAATGAATACAGCCAGATGAAACATCAAAATCATTTTGTAAGCATTAGCAGTTCAGTATTATACTTATGATGCAAATAAAAGGGAGGTGCTCATAGTGTAATAGTTATCATCGTAGGAAATAGATACGGGACAGGAGTTCAAAACCTGAACGAGGCCAGTTGCATTTCACATAGACTTTATATCTTTGGGAAATGTCCAGCTGAATCCAGTTATTCTTCTTCCAGTTCTGTGTAAATAGTAGGGCAGAATAAGCTCTTTAACCTTGGTATGGCAACTGGTCTATGAAAAAGAAAACTTTGTGTTCAAATCTGTTACACTTCGCTTTAAAATAGACCGTGTGTCACATCCTGCTCATGAGGATGGGTTGGGTGAATATATACAAGGCAAATAAAACCAGACGATAAAACTTTAGATTATTTGAAATTTTCAAAAACTAATATTCTAAAAATATGCTACGGGATTTCCTTTGTAAACAAGAGAACTTTGTTCGGCATAGATCAACTTGAGTTACGTGATAACAGATACACAAAAACAAAAGTTCAAAACAGACCTTGTGTCACATCCTGCCCATGAGGATGGGTTGAGTGAATATATTTGAAATTTTCAAAAACTAATATTCTAAAAAATATGCTACGGGATTTCCTTTGTAAACAAGAGAACTTTGTTCGCCATAGATCAACTTGAGTTACGTGATAACAGATACACAAAAACAAAAGTTCAAAACAGACCTTGTGTCACATCCTGCCCATGAGGATGGGTTGAGTGAATATATACAAGGCAAACAAAACCAGACGTTAAAAAACTTTAGATCATTTTTAAAAAATTAAATTAATATGCTAAGAATATGATATGGGATTTCCTTCATAAACAAGAGAACTTTGTTCGCCATAGATCTTCTTGAGTTACGTGATGACAGACACACAAAAGTATTTTTGAATTATAATAAGATATAATCTCATAGTTTCGTTTGTAACCGTATGCATGGATACACAGCGATATATAAGCATCTATGTTCCAGAACAGATGCCTATATATTTACCAGAATATACGCTTACATATGAGCTGTTTTTTTTTAGCTTAATAAACATGTAACTTTTTTTTTTACGCGAGGAAAAGTTGACAAATATTGCTGTCTGGGAATATCTGCGCTCATAACTGGAGACTGATGACATATTTAGAGCTTCTTTCCGGGAGCAGTTTTTTTTTCTTTCAAAGTTTATGGCGTCATGCAAAAATCATTAAATGCAGTAGCAATATTTGAATATAGGTTGACTGAGAACAACATTTTATTTTCAGTTTTTTTTTTTTGTAGCCCCAGGCCGTGTAAAAAAATCCTACATCTTCTTTCTCAGAAATTATCCTGCTGAATATTTGGGGTGTTTTTATATTTAGTTTTCTGCTAAATACACGCACACTATACATGCCCCTTTTCACAGACAGACATAATATGACAACGGTATTTCAAAAACGGTTTTGTTTAAAAAAACAAAACAAAACATTACCTTAAAATTTGTGCTTGATGCACATATTAGTTAATAAAGAGTTTGGTTTGGTTTCTTTGTTTACTGGCATATCAAGCTTCGTGGGTTATCTAATGTTAAAGCCATTATTGTAGAAGAACAGAAGTGGTACTATTTAACCCATAGCTGGAGGGTAAAGGGATTCATAACTTTTTCAAGGGTATTAGTCCGAAAGTGAACGTAATAACAAACTTCAGTCAGTATAAAAGTAGATAAATGACTAATTCTTATATATGTATATATATCACTTCTAAACTCTACCGGTGTGGAAAAAATCCAGATAACTCAATTTTTCAAAATTAAAAACATTTTCAAACTAGCATCTGAGGAAAGAATCTAAAAAAAGAAAAGACCAGCACATCCATAACTTCTGAAAATAATCATCAGTATCGTATGTAGTGGCCAAAAGAAAGAAAAAAAACACGGGAGGAGTTTTCTAAGTTATATATGTAAAAAGTGCTCAATACGCAAAGTAGAGCATAATTATAAGGACCTACATGAGTCAGACACTATCTACCTAGGTTTCACCCGAATGGTTCTTCAGGATAATTCAGACTGAAGGAGGTTGCTACAAACGTCTTTTATTATGGGATTGGCTATCTGAGAGGGTAAAAATTAGCATGAAAAGTTCAAAATTAAAAATTTGTAAAAAGGTTGTTATAATTATTTTTTATTTATGTTTTCATTGGCTAAGGAGCCATGCATTTTATTTTATGCCTATATGCGTTTAGAATTACTGTTCTTTGGTTTAATAGTTAGCTCGTTATATATATATATATATATATATATATATATATATATATATCAATGTAAGGTATCCAAAACTGGTTATAAGGGATGATTCTACATAGGATCTTCAAAATATCACTGTATAATTATTGCATGTTTTAGTAGGTGCAAATACAAGAATTTTTATAAATCCCTAAAAAGAGCTCAATGTATAATAATCTATTTCAAAGGTATATATATATATATATATATATATATATATATATATGAAGCTGAAAAGTAACCTCTCAGCTGCAAATATAGATTACGCTGTTAAGTATCTGGCAGCCATCCTTAGTTCCAGATGTAGTGAATAAGTAAGCAAGCCAATAAGAATCCGGTGTTAGTATTCTTTGTAAGTCCGTCGTCCAAGAGAATCCAAGTGTCAATGACATAAGTTTAGAATGGTGCCTCTATTAATACAGCAGAAGCAGCAGCAGCAATGCCAGTGATTGGACAATAGAAATGCCTTCGGTGGTCACGTGGTAGTCAACGGGTCTATATTTAGGAGTGACCGTTTGCCTCATGCCTTATATCAAAAACTCTCAACATACGCTACTTTTGAGAGCACAGCACTCAATCGTAGAATGTGGAGGACTTTGTGTTACAATGGTATTAAGGATTTTGCAGCATCGGAGGTCACCAAGCTGCGTCAAGCTAGAGAGAGGACTAGAGTATTGGCTAGTGTCCCAGCAATACATTCAAATAATGCACACACTTGTTCCATCTGTGGACTTCTTTGCAAGTCATTGGCAGGGCTGAAATGTCACCTGCGATTAACACACAAGGTTAGATGAAAGAGGTTGTCGGAACCTCATACGTCGAAATCGACGGGAGAGTCCATCTTGTATCAAAAGATAATGGGCAACACTGCAAAGATTTTCAACAAGCATCCTTTCGAGCCGAACATGCTTTGCTTTTTCTCAGATTAGAAAAAAATTCTTCTAGAATCAGATGGTGAATTTAAAGAACAACCGATGGCCTGCTCTGTCTCCACAAGATGTACCGATTGTGATGGAAAGTAAACACCCAGTTCCCATTATTTGGGGTGGTCACTAGAAATAGTGAAATTACGCCTCCACTGAACTCCTCACACGACCTCAGATTCAACACGAAGACCTACATCAAATGCCGGGCGGATTTAGTACTATCCTGGATAGAGTGGGTGACTGCTGGAAAAGCCTATGACTCTACGCTATGCGACACAATAAAGAGAATTCCGTGCTGACTGTGGGAAAATTTCGAAGACTACATCTAACATCTGGACGGCTAACTTTCCAAATTTTAATCGTATTGGTTATTATGTGCGGGTTGCGGTTAAGCGAAAGATCAACAAAATTCCGTGCAACACTAAATATGTACCGAACGAAAACATTTACCAATTTGAACAATAAGACGATCTGAAAGACTCGCAGATTATTCCGAATTTGTTGGGGGGGGGGCGTGGTTAAAGCCAATGTCAATTTCTTTGAATAAATTTAATCTATAATATTTCAAGATATTTTCATATAATTTTGGTAAATATATCTTTGATAATGGTCAGTGTTATTTTCATTTTAACGTAATTTACATGACAATTTAACCATCGCACATAAGCTGCCCGACTGCTGCTGAATCGACCCGGTTTCTATCTCGGCTGTAGGTAGCTCACAAATATCTAGCCACACTGAAGAGACTTGATAAGTCGAAACACGTGTCTGTGGATGACTATATATACACACACACACACATATATATATATATATATGTGTGTGTGTGTGTGTGTGTGTGTGTGTCTGTGTCTGTGTGTGTGTTGAAAAGAGAAATAAAGGACGGAAAGTATAGAATGGATAAGATAGGATATTTTAATCAATTTTACTTACACGTGTTTCGGTCAGGGTTTATCCATGTGTACATTATTCAATCTATTATTATTTAAAAAAAAAAACGAATGAAATGAAATCATTTTGTTATTTAAAAATAATAATAGATTGAATAATGTACACATGGATAAACCACTGACCGAAACACGTGTAAGTAAAATTGATTAAAATATCCTATCTTATCCATTCTATACTTTCTTTCATTTATTTCTCTTTTCAACATACCGTCGGATTCACTTCCATTTTCATTTTACACACACACACACACACACACACACACACACACACACCCACACACATATATATATATATATATATATATATATATATATATATCCAATCGCTGTAGTACATTTAATTTTGGACAAATATCATTGGGAAAGGTATGAATGAAACCACTCACCTCCTAGATGTGGGTTAAACAGTACCATTACTGTTTTTCTACAATGATGGCTTTAAGATTAAACAGTATTTCAGGATACTTTCATGTTATTTTGGTAAATATATCTGATGAAGTATGATGTCAGATTTATTTGCATTTTTGCGTTACAAACAAACGATGTGTTTTAATATGGCTTTTTTTAGCCGACAATTCTTGTGAGAATATGTGCTTAATTGAAATCGTACCTAATTTTGAAAATTAATTAATTAATAATTAATGAATTAGGCGGGCATACCTATTCAAATGTAAGGCTAAACAAACCGAGAAAAATCAATCTCTGTATGTACATTTCGGCCCACTAGGCCTCACCAGCAGAGCTATAGACAGGAAGACCGCTTTGTGTGTGATTCGAACCCTGACTGTCAATCTGACAGGCGGGGACTATATATATATGTGTATGTGTGTGTATGTGTGTGTGAGAGAGTGAGTGTGTGTGTATGCGTTTGTGTATGTATGTCTGACTGTCTGCATGTCTGTCTGTGTATTTAAGATACTATTGACATAACTATTTACATTCCTATGGACAAATCTTAAGATTACCATATCAAATCGATACTGTTATTTGGTGACAACTAATACGTCATTATATCAGTTTTTATACCCTCATGGTTCACTAGAAATGCCAAAATACAGTACATTCTTTGGTTTGTTTTGTTTTACGGCATATCAACCTCAGTGGGTCATTTAATTGATTAAATTTAATTTTCTATTTAACCCATAGATGGGACCCTAACAGGTACTACCACTCCGGGTCAGAGTGGACCAGGGAGCAATGGTGATGAAGGAGTGCTCCACATTCCCCAAACCTCCAAAACTGGAACCTCACCATCAGATAGAAGTACATTCTTTGCTTTTGAAGAAAAATAACTTCATATAAGAAATTGTTTCGCTATTTATGTGTAGTGACCTATATATATATATATATATATGTGTGTGTGTGTGTGTGTGTGTGTGTGAGAGAGAGAGAGAGAGAGGAGAGAGAGAGAGAGAGAGATCTACATATGAGGGAATAACAATCACTTTATTCATTTTTATATTATTCATCTTCTACTTTCCATTCCTCAAGATCTTTTGCCTGACATGTGATACTTCGCAGGAGATCACGATACATTTGGTGACACAACTATCAGAACCATATTCTATTGTTTCTAAGTCTGTCCTTTTTTCTTATTTTTTCATTTAAACTCATTTTTTTGTAAACAAATTTTCTATTTAACCCATAGATGGGACACTAACAGGTACTACCACAACTGGTCAGAGTGAACCTGGGAGCAATAAAGGGGTGCTCCACTTTCCCCAGAACTGGAACCTCATCATCAGATAGAGTTTAACGTCATTCCCATGACACGAAGACCCTCAGCTACGGCCTTCTAGCACATATATGATAAAAAAGGGTTGGAGCTTGCCATAGGGAAATAGGGTTGAAACAATCATGTAGGTTCTAGGGCTTGACAATGCCCAGCTGATTGATCGGGGGAGGGGCCTCTCCGACCGCCAGTCTAGCCTAAGTAAGGGCCAAAGTGGAGTGTTGCATGTCTTGAACTGCTCAGCCACCTAGATTCCACCCTTAAGCATCACTGGTCACCACCCACGGCCAACGGGTGGCTTCAAAGGTGCAATCAGTGTATTCTAAAGCCCCAGCCGACAGGGCTACAAAACTTTAGGTAAACACATTTTAAAATACCTGTAGAGACCCTAGAATGCCAAAAATGGTAGTAATTTTGCCATTTTTTCATTATATTATTTTAAAACTGTTTCTTAGTTAATTTTACTTGGAATTTTATTCGATTTTTTAGTATTGAGTAACATATATTACAGGGTGACCCAGAAAAAACAGAACCTACAAATTTTTAATAAAACTGTTAATTTTTATTTTATTTAAGTCCAACAAGGTTTAGGGGGTTTAGGTTAGGGTTTTAGGGTTGGGGTTTAGGGTTAGTTTAATGGGAAAATGAATAAATAATTTGGGTTTTTTTCTGAGTCACTCATGTTACTCAACTAGGAAATAACCTTATATTCTTTGTATTCACATTATTGTTTTAACACACGTGCACACGCACATGTACACAGAGACAGAGAGAGAGAGAGAGGAGAGAGAAGGAGAGAGAGAGGGAGACAGGAGGAAAGAGAAAGACAGAGAGAAAGAGAAAGACAGAGAGAGAGACAAAGGGAGAGAGACAAGGGAGAAGAGAAAGAGAAAGAGAGAGAAAGAAGAGAGAGAGGGGGAGAAAGAGAGACAGGAGAAAAGAGAAGACAGAGAGAGAGACAAGGGAGAGAGAGACAAAGAGAAAGAGAGAGAGAGAGAGAGAGAAGAGAGAGAGAGACAGGGGGAGACAGGGGAGAAAGAAAGAGAGAGAAAAGAGAAAGACAGAGAGAGAGAGACAAAGGGAGAGAGAGACAAAGAGAAAGAGAGAAAGAGAGAGAGAGAGAGAGAGAGAGAGAGAGAGAGAGAGAATAGGGGCGAGAGTGGGGTTTTAAAAATGTACGAAGACTGAAGCTCTATCTTGCATGATAGAAATGAGCAGTGACTGAAACATTAAATTTCAAAGTGGAATTGATTCACCAAAACGTCTAGACATAAAACCTTTTTTCACTGCTGTGCACACGTCTTCATTTAAATCTAAAAATTTAAAGTTTCCCTTTTCGTACTTTTCTTTATCTGATCTCATATACATATATAAATACGCTTATAAATATATATATATAATAGGTATTCCCGCCTAATTCATTATTAATTAATTAATTTTCAAAATTAGGTCCGACTCCAATTGAGCACTTATTCTCCCAAAAATTATCGGCAAAAAGCCATTCTAAACAAAACTTGTTTACAGCTTATCATATCGTCGTGTAATAAAAGTCACTGGAAGAGGAATATTAACCTACTCTAAACAAATCATAAAATCTAAGAGGTCCGTTTAGTGTAGAGGTTGTGGGATCGGCCTGTCGGCTTGGCAGTCCGGTTTCGGGTCGCGCACAGGGCGGTCTTCCGATCTATGGCTCTGCTGATGAGGCCTAATAGGCCGAAATGTACATACAGAGATTGATTTTTCTCGATTTGTTTAGCCATGCCTTTAATAGGTATTCCCGCCTAATTCATTATTAA
>CM042144.1:122517767-122540267 GCA_023376005.1 Doryteuthis pealeii | reverse complement strand
ATAAAATGATAAGAAAACAAGGTGTTCATATGGATATGTAATAGGAGCCAAAGAAATGTTATAATGTCGGCTCCTACAATAAGATATCACCCATTTGAACCCCTCGTTTTTCATATTTTTATATACTTACTCCGCCTCCTCTCTCTCTCTCCCTCTCTCTCTCTCTCTCTCTCTCTCTCTCTCTCTCTCTCTCACACACACACACACACGCACATATATTTATATATATATATACATGTAGAATTAAACAAAAGACACATCTCCTGTTTAACAATTTTATTTTTGATCTTTTCGAGTTTTCTGGCCAACTTTTTAATATTTGGGTGGAATTCGTGGATAAGTCCACCAAAGTTCAGGTCCCGAGTACTTTTGGCACTTCGAAGTGCCATCATCAGGGTTGATGTGTTCCAGTTTTATTTAAAAATTATATTAATGTGGAGGCTGGAAGGAGAATAATTGATGGGAAAAGTGTTATAGGCATTTTAAAATGTGTGTACTGCATTGGAAATTCATTTTGTTCAAGGACGGTTTGTATTGTTTTATGTATAGAGTTTCTAGTATTTGGAGTTTTTGTTTATTTTTTTCTTTGTGCAGAATGTGTGTATTTTCCGTTAGAATATTTCGGTAATTAGAGTGGGGACATGAATGTAATTTTAGGTGTTGTGAAATGGAGCTATTATCTGTTAAATGGAGGGTTAGACAACGTGACAATGTGGTTGAGGTGAATCCAATGTATGTATTTTATGTGTTTCTTTTATTTAATTCTACATGTATAAAAGAAAGAATGCTGCTCAAATACACACATATATGTATGTATATATATAAAGTAAAAGTAAAGTCGTCGGGGTAGCCTAAAGTCGGTATCAGCCAGACAGCGAGGGAGTCTATCTCCTTTTCACTAGCAGTAGACTAAGGAGATTGTTTGGGCGTCTGAGGTGGAGCGACACACCTACCATCAGTTCCTTGCTTTACCGCACAAATCCCTGTGCTACTTAAACGCTGAGTTGGCGAGGACCGGTATCGAACACAAAACCTTGTGGTTTCTTAGGCGAACGCTCTAGCGACTGAGCTAAACCGGCCCTCTACGTGTTTTCGTTTACCTTCATAAAGATTCCTTTAACATTTTATCAGCATCAATACGTATTCATAAATAGTCATTGTGCCTTCTTTATTATCCACAAAACACATATATTTTTTAAAGACTTTGTCAACTTTCAATTCATTAGTATGAAAGCATCGTCCTTTTTTAGGTGCTCTGTTTTTAATCTTATACTCACAATCTAATTTAGTGCAACATATTCTATGATCTCATAATTAATTAGAATGAGAACTTCCATTTTTAATTTTTCATTGAAAAAAAAAAGATGTAATCAATCTTCAATGCGATAATCAATGTTTTTTTCCTCCAGGATTCATTCTTCTCATATAGACCGTTCCACGCATAAAAGAGGACACATTAAATTATAAGCACAAACAATTTTTGCTTTATCTAATATTGTTTTGTTTTTTGTGTTTTTTTTCTAATATTTCTAATTAGTATTATCCAAACATCGAAAAAATTAATTAATGTTTTAAACATACTTAATAGAATCGACTCATTTTCTTTTCTTATTTTACCAATGATGATTTAAGATGCAGGTGCCCATTTACACACACACGCACACACACACACACACACACACACACACACACATATATATATATATATATATATATATATATATATATATATATATATATAATATATATAAAGCGTTATTGTGGGTCCAACGGGAGAAAATCAAATATTTTATAAAAAAGAAGGTCCGCAAAATGAATTATATTTTTAGAAAAAGATCTTTTATTTTGTATTTTTTTCTTACAAATCTTATATATATATATATATATATATATATATATATATATATATATATTATATATATATATATATATATATATATATATATATATATATATATTACATGGGATGTTCTGTGACCTTTGGTTTCATGCAGAGGTGCATTTGAAGTGCGTATAAAAAACAACAAACCTAACATTAATAAAATAGCATTTAATATCAGCAGCAATATACTAATCATCTTCAATAACTAACACACTAATCTTAGCAACCCTCAAAAAATATAATAGACTCTCCTAATTTGAACGTTCAATAGATAAAAGAATAAAAACTAAGCCTAACACATTACATCCTACAATCCTCTGAAACGGTTGAACGTGCTAGGGTAAAGAGTATAGACAGTTCCTTTACCAGCTTGTTTTTGGTTTGGTTTGGTTGTTTTACGGCATATCAACCTCAGTGGGTCATTTAATGCCGATACAGTTTTAAATAAAGTAATTCTTAATGGATACTCAATTTTGTTTATAAACTCATGTTTTTCTATTTAACCCATTGATGGGACCCTAACAGGTAATACCATTCCGGGTCAGAGTGGACCAAGGAACAATAGTGATGAAGGGGTGCTCCACATTCCCCAAACCTCTAAAACAGGAACCTCATCATCAGATAGAGTTTAACGTAATTCCCAGGACATGTAGACCCTCAGCCACCGCCTTCTAGCACCCATATAATAAAAAGGGTTGGGGCAATCATATAGGTGCTAGGGCTTAACGTGACCAGCCGATTGATTGGAGGGGCCTCTCCGACCGCCCGTCTAGTCTTAGAAATGGCCAAAGTGGAGTATTGCAAGTCATGGATTGCTCAACCACCTGGGTTCTATCCTTCTATCCAGGGCGAACAGGTGGCCCCATTCGGGGAGTCTTACCCCTCTGCAGAGGTGCAGTCGGTGCATTCTAACGCCCCAACCAACAGGGCGGGTTTCACCAGCTGGATCCTCAATTAAGAAAAACAACTAACCAAATGAAATGTCGAAAGATAAAGATCATAAAAAAAGAAATGTTTTATGTTTTTTAACAGTGCTTGCCTAGACAATAACTTGCTGTCAAAATACACAACTCACATACCGACATACACACAGAGACACACTTATATATATATATATATATATATATATATATATATATATATATATATATATATATATAAGTGTGTCTCTGTGTGTATGTCGGTATGTGAGTTGTGTATTTTGACAGCGGCCGAACGGAATGGTCTCTGACTATGCCTGTGAAGTCCCGGTTTCGATTCCTGTTGGAGGGGAGTCGTTAGTATACATCGCTGAAGAGACTTAATAAAGTCGAAACAGTCTGTACGGTGTTCTACATGGCGAACCATCCTTTGTCGGGATTAACTTGTCAAGATTATTTTCTATAATTATCGAATTTTATGCGATACGTGCATTATAATTGCCTTCAAGCAAAAATATAAATAATAATTTATTCAACAATGCTTCTATAAAAACAAACATCCAAAAATCTTATATATATATATATATATATATATATATATATATATATATACCAACCAATCAACACCCAGCATCTCCCCATCATCAAAAAGAGCAGCAAGCAGACAGAAAATTACTAGTCCTCAGGTCGTGACGAAGGGAGCTCATCATAATCCCGAAAATTCACCACTACTACTATAAATGGAACTAAAAAAACAAAAAAAACACAACAACCAAGTTTTCTGATATTTATTCCAAGGTGAATATATTATAATAACTACATCTTATTATAATGGAGATTGTGTGTTTTTCTGTCTGTAACCGAAACTATATTACTAATCGAGTCACAATTAACATAGTTATTTTCATCACATTCTTCATGATTTTATTTATATTTAAACCTCAATTATTAATAAAATTGCTTCACCTTTTTATTAGTGTTGTCCATATCTACATACTAATAACATGCTATTGTATTTATATATACAAAAAATAGCGGTTTGCAGTGTGAACGGGAAGGTTAATTTGCATATTGATATTAAAAATGTTTGGTTTTATTTTAATGAATATAAGCAAAAATCTCTCCAATGAATCTTAAATGAAATCCATTAACAAGAAAAAATAACTGTCATTTTATTCTTTATTTCCTAATTTAACTAAATAGTTAAATAAGTAAAATTCAGCAATGAAAGACGGCAGTGATGGAAGAGTAAGTTTCATTTCTATTTTTCTATTATAACCCCACTCTGTTTCAAATCTTTTTATCTGCATTCTTATTAGACTTTCTAATTTAATACGATATTTCATTACATTAAAACTTAAATACTTGCACCCGGAGGGTGCATATATTTGCTAGTTATTATAATATAGCACTTTAATGCTTCACACGAATGCCCAAACCATATATATGTACTTCCGAAAAACGGATACAAAAATATATCTCAAATATATATATATTATATATATATATATATATATATATATATATATATACTAGCGGATATATGCACCCTCCGGGTGCAAGTATTTAAGTTTAATGTAATAAAATATTATATTAAATTAGAAAGGCTAATGAAACTAAATAAGAATACTGATAAAAAGATTTGAAACAGAGGGAGTGTAATAAAAAATGGAACAACTGAAATTTACTCTTCCATCACTCTCGTCTTTCATTGTTATTTTTTCTAATTTAAGTATTTAGTTAAAAGAGGAAGTAAATAATAAAATGACAGTTAGTTTTTCTAGTTAATGGATTTCATTTAAGATTCATTGTAGAGATTTTTCATTATATTCATGAGAATAAAACCAAGCAGTTAGAAATCAATAATACTAAGCACATATTTAATAAAATCACATTTTTAATATCAATATGCGAATTAGCCTTCCCGTTCACACTGTAAACCGCTATTTTGTTGTATATATAAATATAATTGCATGTTGTCAGTATGTAGACATGGTTAACAGTATTAATAATGTAAATCAATTTTATTAATAATTGAGGTTTAAATAAAAATACAATCATGAAAAGTGTGATATCAATAACTAAGGGAATAGTGATATGAGTAATAATATAGTTTCGGTTACAGACAGAAAAACACACAATCTCCATTATAACAAGATATATATATATATATATATCTTATTATAATGGAGATTGTGTGTTTTTCTGTCTGTAACCGAAACTATATTACTATTCAAGACACAATTCCCTTAGTTATTAATGTCCCTTTCTCAATGATTTTATTTTATTTAAACCCCAATTATTAATAAAATTGTTTTACATTATTAATACTGTTGACCATATCTACATACTAATAACATGCAATTGTATTTATATATACAACAAAATAGAGGTTTACAGTGTGAATGGAAAGGCTAATTTGCATATTGATCGTAAAAAAATTGATTTTAATAAATATATGCTTAGTATTATTGATTTCTAATTGTTTGGTTTTATCTTATTGAATATGAGCAAAAATCTCTTCAATAAATCTTAAAGGAAATCCCTTAACAAGAAGAAATAACTGTAATATTATTCTTTACTTCCTATTTTAACTAAACAGTTTAATTAGGAAAATGTACCAATGAAAGACGGGAGTAACGGAAAATGATGGAAGAGTTAGTTTCAAAGTTGTTCTATTTTTCAATCATACCCCCTCTGTTCAAAATATTTTTATCTGCATTCTTATTCAGTTTCATTAGCCTTTCTAATTTAATATGATATTTTATTATAAAATTTAACTAAAATACTTGCACCCGGAGGGTGCATATATTTGCTAGTATATATATATATATATATATATATATATATATATATATCCTATAAATAAGTACACCCCTACCACTTGATTTATAAGAATCCAATTTTCCTCAAGGCCAACTATACCAGGATTTTATAATTTATGGAAGAACATTTTGCCATTAAAACTGTTATTATTATTTATTATATAATATCCCTCGCAGTTTTTAAAACATTTTTCACTCCAAGTGATCAATTTGATTTAGATCGAACTGTTCGCTGTCCATGCTATTGATTTTATATGTCTTTCCCGAAGAAAAGTTTTAATCTCCTCTGCTCTGTGACAAGACGAATTATCGTCCTGAAAAATTATTTTATCATCACCAAACAAATTTTTCTTTCAACGGAATGAGAAAATTATCGAGGATTTCAATGTACACATGTGCATTAATTATTGAGATGACATTCAAATGCCATTGCAGCCCCATACCATGAGGAATTTTTCAGTTTTCTACTGGCTGTCATCTTTATGTGTTTCATTTGAAGGGCACCAATCAAAAGTTTCAGCATGATTACTTTGGCTAATTCAGATTCTTAATTTCTCACTGAATATCACTTTCATCCAATTGTCCACAGGTCATGATTGTTTCTCTTTAGCCCACTCATTTTGTGTTGGTTTCTGTGTTAGTAATGGTTTTGATTTGGCATTTTTCTTTGTAAGGAATGAAAATGCTGAATGGATGAAATAGATTTTATTTTACTAACACGTGTTTCGACCAGGAGTTTATTCATGTAAACATGTATTCCATTTATTATTATTTTAAATATAAAATAAAATAACAATAACAGAAAACTACAAAATCTTTTACCATACAAGGAATAACGGCCTTCGTCAGAGGAAATTTTTTGGTGTTTGAAATCAAAGCGATCAAAAAAAAAAAAAAGGAGAAAAATAACTTTTATTAATACTTTCGTATGTAGGTTGCCTTGTCGATGGGGCTTAGAATATGCTGACTCTAACCCCTGCATTTTACCGATTTCTTACAGTTTTCTCACAAACATTGAATTCTGTTTTGATCCATTCATTTTTCATTTATTTTGTTGTAAATTTCCTGTTTTCAATACATAACACTTTTTCTATCCAGAAGCCTTGATGTCTAACCCTTTTCCAACCACCCAATTCCTTTTATATTTGCACCAAAATGTTGACACAACTGGGAACAAGTAACGTCTTTCACAACACTCCAACGAATGAGTTTTTCTATCCTTTCCATTGTTTCAATAAACAGTTCTTTTTTTGGATCCATGATTCCCTTAAACCATTTGTTGAGGTCTGCAAGAACTGTCTTCTTTTAAGTGTTGACCGATTTACAGATCTAAGCTTCTGCTGATGGTATTTGTTTTAGAAATATGAGTTGCAAAATCATTTTTGAACTTTTTCCCTCAAGATTACACTGGTTTACAAAAAAATTTTTTTTGTCTGAGGTAAGAATGTGATTAGGTTTTTTTTACTAATTTGGGTGTGCTGAATTTAAATTTATAAACAGTTTTACTCTATCACCTCTAGTTTTCTGTCTTTTAAATAGTCTCATTTTAGTATATACAGAGTATATACGTGCTTATTTCAACAGTTGCAGCAGCTTATTACAGATAAAACAGGATAGATAAAGAACATTGACGAAATAAATATACTTGGATGACACAATGTACACAATTCATAGTACCACAGACAGTTAGAAATGTGTTTTCTTAGATGATCTGCTGACTGCCAGTGCACTACTGGCCAGAGCACTACTGACTGTTGATTGAGACGTGTTGGCTATGCTTAACTGCCAAAATCTGTCTTGATATATAGCTATATATATATATATATATAATGTAATTCTATCACTTACATTTATTGCATAATAACTAAAAAAGAAGACATAAGTCACACAATATTAGAAATTAATCAAAAAATAAATAAAATGAATGTCATCAGATCTGGTAAAATTATATAGGACTGGAACGAAAGTCTTGTCCATTGCAAAATAGTATTTATTTACCCAATAAAGACAACATGTAAATTGAGAAATATAAACAAACATCATTCGTCAGTGTCTCAAAAATGTTAAAAAATAGTCTCCCTTATGGTCCACACATCTTATCTATGTTGTTAAATTGGTTAAATAAATGTTACTTTGTATCGGACAAGACTTTCGTTCCAATCCTATATTTTAATGTGATAATCCAATGTCTTCAAACGTTGATGGCTTTAAAGATTTTCGTCGACCTTTTGAACATAACATATTTATCGTCGTAGTAAATGGACTCGGTGACCCAAGTTCAAATCCTGGACGAGGCTGTTTACATGTCACATTGCGTTGATATCTTTGGGACAAATATGCATCCAACTATTCTCTTGTCAGTCATGAGTGAATAGTAGGGCGCACTGTGCCCTTTAAACTTGGTTAGGCAACCAGTCTAGAAGAATAAAAGCTCTGAATTTAAACCTGTTGAACTCCGCTCAAGAAATTGAACTTGTGTCACATCTAATTCATGTGGAGGGATTGTTAGATATGTTAAAAATATATATTGATAATTAAGATCTTCTAATGTTTTACAATTAATTATAATAGTTCGATTGGTTCTATAAGCTGTTGATTGCACTGGCTGTAGTGAGTGAAACGTATTAGAAATTACAACACTGCGTTTTTTGCGGTGCTACATATTTTCCTGCACGTTGTCTCTACGCTAATCCCGGGGATTGAGATGGCTTTGATGATGGTTTGCCGCTAATCTCGTCTCGTGATAATTAGTGCGTTTCACAGGAGGTGAGGGTCTTTTTAAGAGTTCTTTTATAACTCTTTTATGGCACCTCTCTGACACGGTGGCTGTTGAACTGCTATTTGAAAACTGTTTTGGAACTCTTTTGGAAGCGAACATCTTCAATCGAACATTCTGATATACTGAACCACTCTGTTCTGAATAGAGAATTCGGCCCTTGCTGAATGTTCCGTACTTGTAAACTTGCGTCACATCCCACGCGTAATGAACGGGTTGGGTAAATTCTTACTGGAATACAATGCTCATTTTAGATTTTTATTTGAAACCAGGAAAAAACTTTAAGTTATAAAAACAGTTCATTTCAAAATGTTAGACACTGAAACAAATACTAGTTTCTTTATTGTGAAATCTATTTCTTTCACGAATTATTAACACCTTTTTGAGTGGACAATATAATTTTCTTCCACTCCTATATGGGCAGCTAGTTTTGAAAATTTGGGAATTATAAGTTTGACAATAAGTTAACTGAGCAGAAATTTAAAAAAAAAACCCACACTTTTTTCTGTTTTCACTTCTGAGTAGGCGTATGGTAAAGAGTGCAAATCATGTAATATTACGATAAACCTTCATTCTGAAATAAAAATAGAAAAATAAAAAAATCCAATATTTTGGCTTACTTTTTCGAGAAGTCTTCCTTCTGAACCAGAATTTAAAATTAGATGTTCATTCCACCACTCCCAGATAAGTTTATGATAATGAGTCTGTAGTGAGAGAGGAGACCTACCTCGTGCAACACGGTGTGACAGAGAGAGTGGCGGGCGTGAAGACTTGCCGTATTCTCGAAGGAAGCGGGCTAGGCTTTGCCTGGCGTGTAGGACTGACCTAGAGTCGAACCCGCTTCATTCAGAATGTGAGAGCTGTGGACGGTCAGTGAAATAAGAAATAGTATAGTGGCCCGGATGTAGGTGGTCGCGCCGTGCTGACGAGTGTCGCACGTGCTGCACGGACAATTATTGAGTGAGGAGCCCGGATGTGGTGAAATTGAGGTGTATTTAAAGGACTTATTCTCACAAACCAGGGAGAACCACTGCAGTAGTAATTTGTTGTCGAGACGAGCGTGACAAAGAAATAATTTTGGATATTGGATTTTGGAGCGAGATACAGTTGGGAGTGTTTAGACTGTCGATTGGAACCTTGAGTCAGACTTGACTGTGACCCCCACACACACACACACACACTGATTAGAGAGCCTCATCAACTTGTCATTTTTGTTGAAATTTCAAATCTCTGTCTTTCTAATTCGACTATTAATGATAACCTCATCGTAGTGGGTGTGACGTCATACTTCTTTCAGTCAATATAGCCAACTTTTTGTTTTCTCTTTCTGTAACAAGGCATATCTATTTCTGTGTGTTTAAAACTCGTTATTCTTCAATAATCAAATGAAAGTAACAGCCTGCTTTTTCTTTGTTTTTTGATCAAATATTTCTGTAACTGTATCATTAGTCTAATGCAATAACAAGATTTTCTTTATCTTCTCTAATAATAAACGCTAATGTCCGTGTGTTACATTTTTTCAGCTTTACTCCTTGAGGCTGTTGCCCAACATAGCATACCATTTTGGAATCAGTCTGATTCCGTGAGCTAATTAAAACATTCCAGGTCGAATGTGAACTTTTTTTTGAATCCCCAAGTTTTTATAACTTTGAAATAAAGTTGGGTGTAACTGAGATTAATTGCGAAATCCAGCAAAAGTCATCCATGAGTTAGAAAGAGACCTTGGTGTGAATGTGGACCCTGAATTAAAATTTTCCAAGCACATAGGAATACAAGTAAAAAAAAGCAAATAAGATATTAGGATTAATACGGAGGTCATATGAGTATATGGATGAAGAAATGCTGAAAAATTTGTACACTGCATTGGTAAGACCTCATTTGGAGTTTGCTAATGTGGTTCGGAGCCCAAGACTCATCAAGGACACAAAACTCATTGAGGGAGTCCAGAGGAGAGCTACTAAATTAGTGAATAATTTAAAATCCCTTTCATATGAAGAAAGACTTAGGAACATTGACCTACCAAGTCTGGTTTTCCGACTTATAAGATTGAAGCCTACAAATACACGCATGGTTTTTATTCAACGAACTCTGACCTACTAAACATTGCTCAAAATATCTATACAAGGGGACATAAACTAAAACTCCTTAAAAAATCTTGTAAAGCAAACGCAAGACAAAATTATTTTAGCTACAGAGGGGTGAATACATGGAATAAACTACCTTCATCAGTAGTGAATGCCCCATCTCTGAACTCCTTCAAGGCAAGGTTGGATACTCTGTGGAATGATATTAAATATTCTGTGGATTTAAAATGATTATTTATAATGACAGGTCTCAGACCTAATATACTACCTGAAAAGATATTATTATGAAATAAAAATAATATTCTATTTCATGTCCAGTGTCTTATTTCATGTAATTATAATTGATTAATTAGGAGTTAAACTTTAGTAGGGGTGACAGGACTTTTGGACCACACTGTACATCATGAGTTTAATTTTAAAAAAACACTACTTTAACCAATTAAATTTACTATCAAATATATGCACCCCCCGGGTGCAAGTATTTAAGTTTTTATGTAGTAAAATATTATATTATATCAGAAAGGCTAAGGAAAGTAAATCAGGATGCAGATAAAAGGATTTGAAACAGAGGTGTGTGTGTGGGGGGGGTAACTGAAACTTACTGTTCCCTCACTCTCGTATTTCATTGCTAAATTTTCCTAATTTAACTATTTATTTAAAATAGGATGTAAAGCATAAAATTACAGTTATTTCTTCTTGTTAATGGATTTCTTTTATGATTTATCCCCGAGATTTTTGCTCATATTCATTAAGATAAAACCAAACAATTAGAAATCAATAAAACTAAGCACAAATTTATTAAAATCAATTTTTTTGTATCAATATGCAAATTAGCCTTCCCATTCACACTGTAAACGGCTATTTTATTGCATATATAAATACAATTGCATGTTATTCTTATGTAGATAAGGCCAACAGTATTGATAATGTAAAACAATTTTATTAATAATTAAGGTTTAAATGAAAATAAAATCCTGGATAATATAACGTAAATAACTAAGGGAATTGTGACTTGAGTAGTGATATAGTTTCGGTTACAGACAAACAAACACACAATCTCCATTATAATAAGATTTGCACAAAAAGAGAGAAGTGAATCTTAAAAAAAGTATGACCTCTTCCCAGTCCCTGTGGAGAAGCAAACACAGTTATCTCCCCCTGGGTCAGTTCACTGAAAATATTAAAAGAATCTTCATCTCAACTAGACCAAAGTTAAATTATATTTGAATAAAGCTTAATTAAACAATTACCTTGTGCGTATTTCATTACAGATAGATAGGTAGATAGATAGACTTGTTTGTACGTCAAGTAAGGACCTACGTACATAAAATGTTCTTCAAATAAAGAGACAGCAGAATAATTATCATTGAACTTTTAAAAGGTCAGCTTAGATATTAATGCAATACTTAAATGCAGCGATCAATTTTGATTTCTTCTATAGTCTTGTTGCCTATCGCTTATGGCAAACAAATAAATCTTCAGCAACAGTTCGCTTAACTGCCACCCGATATGACGGCTTTTAAGCTAGTATTCAATATGAATTATCATTTACTTCCTTCGTGGCACATATCTCCCGTTCAGAATATCTGTAAGAGTGGAAAGGGAAAGAAATGGCCGTTCGTTTGAGTTGAAAAAAATGTGTCAGGCAATAAAATCCCATCAAGATCTAAAAGAAATGAAAAATCTTGAATAATAACAAGAGGTATTTATTTACCCAACCCCTCCGCTACGAGTGGAGTGTGACACAGGGTCAATTATTAAGCTGTTTAACAGGTTTGAATTCAGTTTTTCTTCTAGACCTGATATCTTTATATCTTCCCGCATTAAAGTCGCCAGAATCAAAAAGATATCATATGCAAATTAAATGCATATAATTTAAACAGTTTGATTGGATGATTTATATATTTGATAAGAAACTGATAAATTCGCTGTTTGATAGAAGATGGCAATCTTTTGAAAATTAGAAAATATAAAATCAATATTCTAAATAAAAACAATACAAACATAGGCATACACCTTTTTCAGCTGATCCTCAGGGGCCGGATTAGCTCAGTCGGTAGAGCGTTCGGCTAGAAACCACAAGGTTCCTAGTTCGATACCGGTCCCCGCCAACTCAGCGTTATGAGTAGCACAGGGATCTGTGCGGTAAAGTAAGGAGCTGATGGTAGGTGTGGCGCTCCACCTCAAATGCTAAAAACAATCACCTTGGTCTAGCGCTATTGAAAAGGGGATAGACTCCCTCGCTGATTGGCTGATACCGACATTAGGCCGCCCCGTCGACTTTATATATATATATATATATATAGAGAGAGAGAGAGAGAGAGAGGGAGAGATACCCTCCGCGCGAGTTGGATGTGACACAAGGTCAAATTATTATGCTGAGATTAACAGCATATTTGAATTTAGAGTTGTCCTTCTCCTAGACCTGATACCATACCAAGGCTAAAGAGTCCAGTTTGTCCTACTATTCCTTCATAGCTGGGGAGAGAATAGCGGGATGAATACATTTCCTGGGGTATGAGCGCTATGTGAAAAGCAAACAGCCTCGTTCAGTATTTGAACTCGAGTCTCCGTGTCCATTTCCTACGACAACAACCGTTATACCACAAAGTAGTAATAGTGTTAGTAGTAGTAGTAGAAGCAGTAGTAGTAGGTGATGGTAGTGTTGGTGGCAGGAGAGAGAAAATTCTCCATGAAATAGAATAGAAAGAAAAAAGAAGCAAGATAAAAATGAATAATGAAGAAGAAATGGCAGTATTTGAACTCGAGTCGCTGTGTCCATTTCCTACGGCAACAACCGTTATACCACAAAGTAGTAATAGTAGTAGTGGTAGTAGAAGCAGTAGTAGTAGGTGGTAGCATGAGAGAGAAAATTCTCCATGAAATAGAATAGAAAGAAAAAAAGAAAGAAGCAAGATAAAAATGAATAATGAAGAAGAAATGGCAGAGGCGGAAAAAATAAATTAGAAAAGTGATAATAGTAAGAGTAGTACGAGTATCAAGAAAAGAAGCAGAAAAAAACGACAACAATAAAAACAAATAAGAAAAAAGTGGTTAAGAGTGAAAGAAACAAATAAAAGAATAACAATAAAAACTTCAATAGTAAAATCGGTAAGATAAGAATAAAAGGAAAATATCAAAAGAAAAGAAATCCTCTTTTGATAAATGAGGTATAAAAGCCGTGATGTGGGACCCCTAACTTAATTGGCCCTGGTGATCTTATAACCCACCTCATGAATTCCAAACTGTCTCATACTATCTTGATTGAGTGACTTGGCGTGTGGTGGTGCTTGGGGGTACTAGGCACCGTGAGACCGGATGAGATTATCTTACGTCTAAAATCATGAAAGAGAGAAGAAAATTGAGATGGACTGACGGGAGTATCCTATCTGGGGGGCAGGTGAAAGGGAGTGTATATTAGGTCGGGGGGGAGGGGGTTTCTTGCAGAGGATAGCCAGGATATGCTGACCTCGTGAAAGAGACGACATCGCTAATCAGGAAAACTTTAACCTGATCGAAATCCAAAGCAAAACATCTGTCATGACTTGCCCTAGATTCGAACTCACATTCTGTCTACGTCACTTCATCCGACTATTCTTTATATAAGAATACTGACAGAAGATTCTAATTTAATCACAGCTGTTAACAGCTAATGTCAAGAAGAAACTAGTTAAAAAAATGCATGTGTGACTGAATAGTAAGGTCAAAGAAAGAACATAATTTAATTGGCCTGAGGTTTCACATGTTGTTAGCAATTATAAACAGTTATAGAAAAGAGAAAACGCAGCTCTAGGACATAAGTTTTAGAAAGATATACTTTATTGGAACATACTCGTACATTATATATACTAGCAAATATATGCACCCTCTGGGTGCAAGTATTTAAGTTCTAATGCAATAAAATATCATATTAAATTAGAAAGGCTAATGTAACTGAATAAGAATGCAGATAAAAAGATTGGGAACAGAGGGGGTATAATCGAAAAATAGAACAGCTTTGAAACTAACTCTTCCATCATTTTCCATTACTCCCCTCTTTCATTGGTAAATTTTCCTAATTTAACTATTTAGTTAAAATAGGAAGTAAAGGATAATATTACAGTTATTTCTTCTTGTAAATAAATTTCTTTTAAGATTTATCCACGAGATTTTGTTTATATTTCTTAAGAGAAAACCAAACAATTAGAAATCAATAATACCAAGCACATATTTATTAAAATAAAATTTTAAATATCAATATGCAAATTAGACTTCTCGTTCAAACTGTAAACCGCTATTTTGTTGTATATATAAATACAATTGCATGTTATTAGTACGTAGATATGGTCAACAGTATTAATAATGTAAAACAATTTTTATTAATAACTGAAGGTTTAAAATAATGAAATCATGGAGAATTTGACGTAAATAATTAAGGGAATTGTGACTTGAGTAGTAATATAGTTTCGGTTACAGACAGAAAAACACACAATCTCCATTATAATAAGATATTTACCAACTCCTCCGCACGAGCAGGATGTGACACAAGGTCAATTTCTACTTTTTCTCTAGCAACCCTTTCTAAACAAAAACAACCTATAAATCCAAAACAAGAGGAGGTAGGACTAGTAACTCCCCTTGCTCCTGAAACCGCAGTATAATCTCAGACCTGTTGTGTCTGATGTTCATCAGAGAACAAGGACAAGAAAAAAAAAAGCATCGGAGAGGCCTATTTGGTTTTGTTTAGTTCTCGAGTACTTTCGAAAGTACTCGAGAACTGAACTTTGGTGGACTTATCCATAAATTCCACCCAGACATTAAAAAGTTGGCCAGAAAATTGGAAAAGATCAAAAATAAAATTGTTAAACAGGAGATGTGCCTTTTGTTTAATTCTACGTGTATAAATGAAAGAATGCTGCCCAAATACACACACACACACACACGCACACACACACACACACACATATATATATATATATGTGTGTGTGTGTGTGTGTGTGTGTTTGTGTGCGTGTGTGTGTGTATGTATGTTGTGTTGTGTACGTGTGTGTGTGTGTGTATACACGAGTCGGCTGACCAAGATATTCTCGTGAAATGTGATCCATTAAAATGAATTGTTTAACGTAGTCCCCCCTTTGCTGTCAGCACCACTTCTTCTATCGGTGCTGAAGTACTTGGATCTCATTGGTACAACATTCTTCAACAGCATATATGACGTCATCGTATGAACTTTTAAGGCTATGAACCTTTCGGTTCACTCTCGTATATATATAGGTGTATGCACACGTCTCCACTGTCTTTATTTAAAATACCGGTTTCAAATTGTTTAGTTTTCAAAAAGGTTGCACTGCAATCTTCTATCAAAAATCAAATTTATCCGTTTCTTTTTAAATATGTAAATCACTTAAAGAAACTGTTAAAATTATATCTTATTATAATGGAGATTGTGTGTTTTTCTGTCTGTAACCGAAACTATATTCCTACTCAAGTCACAATTCTCTTAGTTATAGACATCACATTCTCCATGATTTTATTTTTATTTAACCTCAATTATTAATAAAATTGTCATACATTATTAATACTGTTAACTATGTCTACATACTAACAACATGCAATTATATTTATATATACAACAAAATAGCGGTTTACAGTGTAAATGGGAAGGCTAATTTGCATATTAATATTAAAAAATCGAATTTAATAAATATGTGCTTAGTATTATTGATTTCTAATTGTTTGGTTTTATTTTAATGAATATAAGCAAAAATCTCTTCAATGAATCTTAAATGAAATCCATTAACAAGATAAAATAACTGTCATTTTATTCTTTACTTCCTCTTATAACTAAATACTTAAATTAGAAAAAATAACAATGAAAGACGAGAGTGATGGAAGAGTAAGTTTCAGTTGTTCCATTTTTTATTATACTCCCTCTGTTTCAAATCTTTTATTATACTCCCTCTGTTTCAAATCTTTTTATCTGTATTCTTATTTAGTTTTATTAGCCTTTCTAATTTAATACAATATTTTATTACATTAAAACTTAAATACTTGCACCCGGAGGGTGCATATATTTGCTAGTACATTTAATTTACATCTAACATTTTTTATGCTGGCGACTTTAATCCGAGCAGATATAAAGATAGCAAATAATAAATAGCAAAATAATTTTGGACTTGCTCTAATTCAAGCGTGAATAGCGGCAGTTAACTTAAGGGTGCAGTGAAGCAAGTGTCATGCTTGTTTCTTGCAATCCACACGCAACTTTAACACTAATCCACAACTGTTGATGTTCGACCAACCGCTTCTTTTCTATCTCATTACTGATCAGAATATTTTAGACAAACCAAGCCAAATAATAGCCATTAGGAAAACATCCAATTTCCTTTTTAAAGATTCGATTATTGACGATATTTATCTTAGAGGATTAATCTTAAGCCGATTTTGTATTTACATTTGAACAATTTAATGCCATAGATCAAACGATGATAGATCTTTGGCAAGATATGATTATGGTAATAGGGAAGTGAAAGTTTTTTTGTTTTTTTTTTGATAATTTTCTTGTTTATAGCCATGATGTTTTTAGACAAGTTTATATAGTACGAATGACGTCTGCATTGATTTTTCTTAATGATGGCAATTATTTCTTCAGATGTGTGGATGAGATCCCTTGGGTCATTAACAATGCTTAAACAAAACACACATCTAAAAATATCTCTTGAAGCAAATAATTATATATTTTTCCAATCTTTCTGTACGAGTAGGATGCAACACAAGGCCAATTTCTTAAACGGAGTTTAACAGGTTTGAATTCATAGTTTTTTCACTCTTATACTAGCTGCCTAACCAAGGTTAAAGAGCCCAATTTTCCCTACTATTTACCCATAACTTGAGGGTGAATTGGATATACACATTTGGAACAAATAATTAAGTACAAAAACTAACCCGAAAGTCAAGAATTCGTCTCCGTTTTCTGCTTTTATTTTAGCTCGTAGATGTAATTACTATAGTTTAATTAAAGGAAATAGGAGCGAAGTAATGGAAGACAATATTTATTGTAAAAAGTCCCTTCTGTTTTTCTGTTCTTTCCATATATCTATATCACTTAACTTTTAACTATTAACTATTCTGCTTTTAACTGTTTTAAGTGAAGGCGCGTCATGTAATGGTTACTTTCGTAGGAAATGGACACGGCGGGAAAAATTCAAATCCTGGACGAGGCCGCTTGCATTTCATATTGCGCTAATACCCTTGGGAAAGGTATGAATTCTACTATTCTCCCTCCAGCTATGCGTAAATAGTAGGACACACTGGGCTTTTTAACTTTGGTTAAGCAACCAGTCTACGAGAAGGAAAACATTGAATTCAAACCCGTTAAACCCCGCCTAAGAAATTGTCCTTGTGTCGCATTCTGCTCGTTCGGGTATATATATATATATATATATATATATATATATTATTTTAACTCTTCCATTTCATTGACGTATCTATCGATAAACTGAACATGTTAGAACTTAAGTAATAGCTGAAGCAAGTAAATTCAAATATTATCCAAGGTTTACCCTAAAGTTTTGGTTATTGCTTTCTGTAATTTGAAACACAAACAGAAATTGATTTAAGTTATGTATTGTTTGATTGGTCAATTGTTTCAACCAAAATAAATCTATGGAATGTTTTTTTTAATTTAAATCCACAGTAAGATATTATTGTTATATATCCCTTTATTCGCCTGTATATGTGGCGAGAGAGACAGACAGACAGACAGACAGACAGAGTATGAGAGATGAGACGAGGGGCTCTTGTTTACTCTGTCTACTGGTTCCTGCTGCTAATTCATCTACATCGTCGGTCATCTTCTCAGGGCTGATCCAGAGGGTTTTTTTTTTCTCCGGGTTGATTCTATTTTCTAGTTGGGCCGGTCATCTCTTGTTTTTGATAAATTAACAAGACTTTGTTGTTGTTTTTAAAGTCTTTTATTGATCAAACCCAGCCCACAAAACCGCAGAGGTGCGATACGACTCTTAAGAGTGACTACTAGCAACTGAACTAAAACTTAAATTAATCTCTCACGCCTCTAATGGAGCGTTTATCATGGGGTAAAGTAAAAAGTTATTACAAATCACTCGTTACCCTAACAGTTAGAGTAATTTTTCACTCGACATCCGCTTTTTTAAAAATCTAACGAACGATTCAAAATATCTAACTACAGTACTTACATAATTCATTGGCTATCCGTGAATTATGTATAGATAAGTGGTGGTACAAGCCATAGAGGTTAATCCGGCGAGTAGCAATCGGAGAGTATCAGGCACGCTCGGCATCTAAGTCCAGTGTGGACCTCTTTCAAGACCCAGGCAAAAGCATCCGGAGCTGCCAAATTGTGTTTCACATACTAAAATGTTCCAAAGTTTTTGAATCTATAAGAGAATAGATATATATGATTCTATATCAAATGGAAATTTTCTGAAGAAAGTCCAGAAAGGAACAAGTCACTGTATAACGATTACGTATAGGTCACACAAAACTTATATACCCCTTCTTACTTACGCAAGAAAACAAGCTGGAATACATAGCATGTCAAACACTGTTTAGTGTTAAACACATTCTAATAAAATGTGGTGATTTTGCTCTTATTATAAGTTATTATAATGAGAAATATATTTTAAAATGTCAATATTGACATTTGACCTTCCTAAAAGAAATATAATACCAATAACTATTGTACCGTTGTTGTATATTTTCACGGTACCAAAATGATATATGTCGCGTTGTCCCTTTTTTCCGAGCGCTACTACGATAACGGTAAGGTGGCGGCGGCGTATATATTGTATAGCGAGTCTCGTCCCCGTGCCTCCAAATTCACAGTGCTAAAATGGTGTTGATAGAAATTACAACACGAGAAATATGTAGACACAACTGCTAGCCTTTATTATCGTGCTCGTCTAGTGAGCTCATACCAGAGAGGAGGAAAGGCAGAGAGAAAGATAGAGAACTATACTTCTAGATTACTGTGATCCCCATAAGGGACCCAAGATCAGGTCCGTACCCTACGACGTCCCAAATCGAAAAGAGGCCGATAGCTTTCTTTGTTGTTCCACGTCACCACGTGACTTCCGGTCAACACCCGACTTCCGCTTGCCACTCAATTCCTCGTTCGGGGTCACGCTACGGTCAAATCATCGTTCATCCTGTTTTGGGTTATCACTATTTTTTAAACATTTATCATCTCTTATTTATTTATTTCTTCCTCCCCCTTCCATTAGTAGTCCTAGCTCACAAAAGTCAGGATGATATACCCATCTTGCAACACTATAACAATAAACATGAACTTTATCCTATAAACTTGTACCCTAAAGTGATTCCCGATCCATGTAGCTATAAACAACTGCTAGTAGCCTGCTGTCAAAACTAAGAATATCCTTGAAAAAGACTTGACAATAAACCTATCGCCCTGTATAAAATGACCCTGGATGGGTTGACGTGTCGTTAATATCGATCACTCAATCAATCAACTTAATAGATTATATAATTGATGTAACTTCGTCTCTCATGGGACCATATTAATTCCGAAGATTGTGCCGCTTAGGTCTTCTGAATTCTAGTTTCAGTTCCATAAAACGCACAATTCTCTACAATGGTTTATAACGACGCAAACGTTGCAAAGTGGAACCAGCTCACGATCTTCATATGTACGTTCTATTTTTGTAATTAATGGATTGGGAAAAAAACTGAAATTAAAGGAAGTTGTATAAATAAAATGTAAATCTAATTTAAAGACATGTTTGTCTTTAAAGAACTATTAAACAAAGACGTAAGAAGATTTTTCAACATCTAAACCCGCTAACGCCCTAAGTTTTAGTTGAACAATCTCATAGCTTATCAAGATTTCGTCTCATTAAATCAGTTTAAAGAGAACACTATTCACAAATGTTTGTCTATTTGTTTCCCTCAATTCTTTCTTGGAAAAGTTGGCGGAGTGAAGGAATGTTTAACAGTCGAAATCTAAGCTCCTCATCTAAAACAAAGTTCACTCTTGCAATCAAACTTCTTAAATAGAAAAGAAAGTAAACAAAATAGAAATGCCCCGTCTGAGCAAGACTCATATTTCAATAGCTAAACTTTATTTAGAAGCTAAACAGCAACAATTTAAGATTTAAGGAATTCAAGTCTACGAAATAAGAAATACAGCCTGTAAAAACTTATAAACACTGGCAGTGTGTGGACTGGAAATGCTGTCTGGCTTAGAGGTCTTTTATTATCTTTCCTTTTGGTTTAAATATATTAGGCTTGTGTATTTCAATTTAAACGGGATCGTGTCACATATAGTCCGTCTTCGATGTTTTCTGGTATATCAATCTTCGGGGGTTATTTAATGTCAAAGCAATCCTTGTAGAAGAACAGTAGTGGTACTATTTAAACCATAGCTGAGGGGGGTCACATCTTTCCCAAATGTGGTTAGTGAACATAATAGACCGACTAGAGTTTGAACTCCCTTAACACACACACACACACAACACACACACACACACATATATATATATATATATATATATATATATATATATATATGAGAACGACATCCTCTGAAGTAAGAACGCAATCCACTGTCCTGAAGAAGGTCTAACAGACCAAAACGTTATAACGTCGACATCACTATCTATAAAAAACATCCATTTTGTACAACATCCCGTGTTTGTTATACCTTTCTCCATATATATATATATATATCTATATGTATATATATATATATATATATATATATATATATATATATATTATATAACATATAATCTTATTGCAAGTGAACTTTAATGTTTTTCTATACATTTGTCATGCATTTTCTTCTCCAGTTGATTATTGTATTAGAGGAAGATCTTTCTAAAGAAATTGACATCAATATTGTTTTTGTATATTTATTTACCCAATGCGATTGCCACGGGTTGTATATAACACAAAGTGCAAGTATGGGGCATCCAGCGAGGACCGAACTCACTATTCAGTAGTAACGGATGTGCATATAATGTGTGTATGTGTATGACCGAGGCATTAACTTCTCCACGATAATCAAATAATTCTATTAATAAAGGCAACAGATTTCCGTGGCCTATTTAATTTCTGATCTGCTGTGTGCAGTCTTGAACAAGTCGTGGAAGCAGCACCCCACAAGGAGGCAGCTGTACGGTCACTTGCCCCCATCTCACAAACTATCCGAGTGAGACAGACAAGGCAAGCAGGACACTGCTGGAGAAGCAAGGACGAGCTCATAAGCGATGTTCTCCTGTGGAAGCCAACACATGGACATGCAAGTGTGGGCTGCCCATCAAGAACCTACATTGACCAAATATGCGAGGATGCTGGTTGCTCCACAGAGGAGCTCCCAGGTGCAATGTATGATAGGGAAGTTTGGCGAGAGATTGTCATGGATATCCGTGCTAATTGCGCGACATTATGATGATGATTTAATTTCTAACTTGTTTTTTAAGTCTTCCTTATTTTTTATCTCAACGAAAAGGGAGATCATATTATTTTAATTTAGTTAATTGCTTTGCTTTTGATTCTTCGTTTAATGGCTTATCAATCTTCGCAGGTAGTTCAGTGCCAAATGCACCCCTGGGTAAAAACAGTGATAGTACTATTTAACCAATAATTGTGGTATGAAATAGTGTATACCTTTCTCAGGGTATTAGTTCGAAAGTGACCGTGATAGCGGGACTAGGGTTTGCTTACTACAATATCTACCATGTCTGACACTACATGAATAAAACTCTCACCAAACAAACAATCACTACAACCAATAATCCCCCTGAGGACGATCAGTAAAATATTTGAAAGCGCTTGGGTAAAAAATATTGGTAATTTTCTCTACAATCTGATCCCGATTTACGAAAGTCAACGGGAAAACTCCTACACTACAAGAAATATTCCGTGGTTTTTAACAAATCCTGCTTGAATAATACACACACAACACACACACACACACCCACACACACACACACATATATATATATATATATATATATATATATATATATAT
>CM042144.1:122480267-122515267 GCA_023376005.1 Doryteuthis pealeii | reverse complement strand
GCGCGCGCGCGTGTGCGTGTGTAAGTTGAAAATGGAAATGAATCCGACAATATGTTAAAAGGATAAGTAAATAAAGGAAAGAAAATGTTGAATGGATAAACATAGTTTAATGAAATGTCAACATGTGTTTCGGCCGAAAGTTTGTCCATGTACACACTGCATTCTATTTATTACTATTTTGAATATGAAATAAAATAAAGTGATACCAATTATAGTTGGTGCACTTGGAATGGTACCAATAAAATTGGAAAAAAGACTGGATCTAGAAATCAGAGGAAGAATAGAGACCATCCAGACTACTACACTGCTGCAATCGGCTAGAATACATAGACGAGTCCTGGAGACCTGAAGAGACTTTTTGTCACTCAGACTCCAGTGAAATACCATCAGCTAACGCTGATATGAAAAACTCAAAAGGAGTGAAAATAATAATAATAATAATAATAATAATAATAATAATAATAATAATAATAGAAAAATATAATTATTTTAAGTATAAAAAGACTTCAAATATCAAACATATTGCCCAGAACGCCATTTTCTTTGTATACTTAAAAAAATATATATTTTTCTATTATTATTATTTATTTCATATTCAAAATAGTAATAAATAGAATACAATGTGTACATGGACAAACACGTGTTGGTATTTTATTAAACCATTTTTATCCATTCAACATTTTCTTTCCTTTATTTATTTATCCTTTCAACTTAAGTAACTACTTACCCATAGCTGGAGGAAGAATAGTAGGATGTATACCTTTCCCACGGGGATTAGTGTTATGTGAAATGCAAACAACCTCGTCTATGATTTGAACTCGGGAAGCCGTGTCCATTTTCTACAACGATAACCATTACACTACGAACACATCCAACAAATAGGTACAAAGTGAATCCCAATTAATTTGCTGCTGGATGAAAAGGAATTCAGTTAGAATATTCCTTTGGTCTAATCGATTTCAGACTAAGAGTAGAATACTTTCATTGTTATTTGTACAACGTTTCGGCCGATATGCCCTCCGGCCTTCTTCAGGTATTTCTTGTCGGACTCGAGAACCTTCTCGGGCTCGGGAACCTCGGCAGTAACATAGAAAAATAATTAACACAACGCGTACCCCAGCTATTGTTAGCGGAATGAGAACAGGATACCCTCGTGGACTGAATAAAGGGTTAGGTTCGAAGTTCCGTGATGGCTCCCGATTACGACAAGAAGGTTCCCGACTACGACAAGAAAGTTCCTGAGTTCTAAAAGAAGGTTATTGAGTCCGAAAAGAAGGTTCCCGAGTCCGAGAATATTCCCGAAGAAATACCTGAAGAAGGCCGGAGGGAATATCGGCCGAAACGTTGTACAATAACAATGGAAGATGTGAACAATAGTCCGAATAACGCAGATAATACTAATCATCAAGCCTCATCTCAAACATTCAGAGAAATAGAATACTTTTAGTGTGTGTGTGTGTGTGTGTGTGTGTGAGAGAGAGGGCTATATTTCCAATAATACTCTAGCATTCACATTTATTCACGTAAAAATAAATTCAGAGCCACAAAATACACACGTCATAGGACTTGCGCTTACATAGTTGTCTGTTTAACTTTATCGCAGATACCGATCTTCATTTTTGCTTCACCACAAAAGAGGGCCAATGGCGATATCTCTCGGTGTTTTCCACATGGATTCAATGCGTCTATTTTGACTTACACTTTGGCTCAGATGTTTCTATTTTCCACGTTTGTTCTTCTTTTTTCCATTATTGTGTCCTTCTTTGTCTCTCATGATGCGCTAAATGTTACTCACTTGCTCACTTGCTAGAGCCACCTGACTCTGCTGTCTAAACAAGGAAAAGAAAAGAAAAAAAAAATGTTATTTTGAAGCAGCCCCAATACCACGTACAGGTTCAGTGTGATGAATGTAAAAAAGAAAAAAGAAAAAAAAAAAGAAGAAAAATAGTTGATATCTTCTGTAGCACATCCTCATTAACACTTACACAAACAACCCAAATTCACATGAATGTCTGTTCGTGTGTCTGTGTGCGTGTCTGTGTACGTGCGCATGTGCTCGCGTACACGTTTGTACGTCAATAATTTATCAAAATAATATACAATATTCACAGAAAAGTTATGAGATGAATTTTCCATATTTGCATATATCAATATATAATATTAAAAAAAATATTTATGGAATTTCATTTCAAGAACTCAATTTTTGGATCCTAGGTAAATTCATAGCGGTAAATCAATCGTTGGTAGATTCATCGTATGGTAAGTTCACTGTGTGGTAAATTTATCATCGGTAAATTCATTGTATTTGTTTTCTAATCTTTCCAGTCATTCTAGACAGATTAAAGAAAGAAAGCAAGAAAGAAAGAAAGAAAGAAAGAAAAAGAAATGAACAGTAGAATGAACCAAGCAAAGAAAGAAAGAAAGGAAAGAAGAAAGAAAGAAATATTTTATATTGTGAGATATATAAAAACATTTCCATAACTTGTGAACAATTTTACTGTTTTTCTTTAACTGGGTCAAGCAAATTACTATTTTCCTGGCAAAAACTTCGAGTCCGGGAAACTCATCGCAGTAAATTCATCGTGTGGTAAATTTATCATCAATAAATTCATCATATGATAAATTTATTACTAGTAAACTCATCACATGGTAGATTTATCGTAGGTAAATCTATCATATCTATTAATAATGGAGATTCGCTTCCGGTTTTTGTCTGTAACAAAAATTACGTCACTGCTTACGTCACATTACCAAAAATCGTCATAACATAGAATAAATACACTCAAAATTTGAACATACAACATTAGACAGTCCTCATTGTTTTTTTTTAAACAAGTTTTAATAAATACATGACTGGTCATTATATATCTATATATATAGTTTGTTTTATTTTAATACATATTTAAAGTTTACATTTCAAATTGTTTTATTTTTTAATCCTTTAATGAATTTGATGATTTTACTTACATAGGGCACAAACTCGCTGAAATTGAATTTTTTACTCCCACCCCTCAGGCAATATGTTTCAAAAATCTATTTTTACATCGCCCGGAGGGTGTGTTTTATTTTGTACTAGTCATATTAATTGCTCTTATAATATAGGGTCTCTCTAACCCTAAGCATAACTCTATCCTTTTATCAAATTCTTAAAAAGCAATAATAAAATTCTAAATTTAGCTTCGAATAATGTACCTGTGATAAATTTACCATACAATGAATTTACACCACGGTCAAGTTACCAACGATGAATTTACCATACGATGAATTTACCGATGATAAAGTTACCACACGATGAATTCATCACGATGAATTTACCGGACTCGACGTTTTTGCCAGGAAAATAGTAATTTGCTTGACCTAGTTAAAGAAAAACAGCAAAATTGTTCACAAGTTATAGAAATGTTTTTTTATATATATTTCACAATATAAAATATTTCTTTCTTTCTTTCTTTTTCTTTCTTTCTTTCTTTCTTTGCTTGGTTAATTCTACTGTCCATTTCTTTTCTTTTCTTTCTTTCTTCCTTTCTTTTTTTCTCGCTTTCTTTCTTTAATCTGTTTAGAATGACTGGAAAGATAGAAAGATAGAAAACAAATTACCAAAATACCAATGAACACGAAATTTTACAAGTTGTGAAAAACAAGATCTTTGGAAATCTTTTGGAAAGGTGGAGTAGCCAAAAGTGTCACGAAGAGACGTGATCTAGCATAAGAGTTCCTTGAAGAATTAAGAAATAGTTTTTATTATGATGTTTGAAAAGAAATGTTTTTAATGAAGTATTTTATCTTTTGGGTCTAACGTGGAATTTGTTGAAAATGTTTTCTCTGTATATTTCTTTTGACTAATAAAATATAACGAAAATCTTTTAAAATATTTCGGCCACATGACTGATAAGAATCATAAAGGAATGCAACTTATGTTTATTTGGGTTTTTTCTTCTTTTTTTTTCTCCTTCTGTTTTTATTAGTTTGAAGAAGTTAAATACGAAGAGAAGATAACTCTTTAATATAATCTTTTCTTCACGAGAAAAATTTTTTTTATTGTAAAAAAGGAAGATTTTGATTCGTTGGTAAACTTTTCCGATCATCATTTTTTAAAGTCAAACTTGTGGTAATATATTGAAATGACTCTACTACAATTGAAAAATGTATTGTCTTATCTTTTAAGTTTATGCAATATTAGATAACAATTAAATCAAAAGTTGAAGGAAGAAACTGTATTTTTTCTTTCAAGTGTACATAAAAGAATTACCTGACATAAAGGGATAAAAGAGATGTTGTCTCATCTCCGGACGTGCGTCCGTTCCTGGGAAACGCGTGCATTGTCTTTGACGGGGAAATAAACACCTTTCAGCAAAGTTTGAAAAGAAAAGTAGAAAAAAAAACCAACATGTTGCAATTAACACACACCAAAACTTATCAATTATTTAAAAAAATCAAATTGAATGGTGGTTTAACCACTCAAATACTGGTTAAATCATTACAAGACTTTGATCCTAAATTGAGATATAAAGATTAGTCTTTTTATTTGTATTTATCTTTTCATTTTTATTTATCTATTTTTTTTTTTAGACTTTCAGCTCCGATGGTAAAATCTAAATGAACAGGAAATCCTATAAGAAAAACGCCAACCATAATTGTTGAATTGCCCAGCAGATTTGATCAATGCTGCTTTTTCAAATCGGACATCTTATGTTGGCTGACTTCTGAAGACGGTCGGAAAATTAAAATGGAAAGGTTTTTGGTGGTCCCCAATGATAGTTTAACTACAGTCTATGAATTAACATTTTGCGAATTGGGTTACGGTTTTAGGGTATTAAGGTTGTTTTTAATTACGTATTGCTTAAAAAAATTAACAACAAAAAAACCCAAATTACTATACATTTAATTAACCATTGAAATTAATTAATCAATCTATTATTGAGACAGTTATTTGTGTTAGTATTTCAATGTATCATTTCAATTAAACTTAGTTTTAAAAAAAATATTTTCAACATAAATGTAGGTCACATTGTCCGAATTGTGTCTCACGTTACTAAAATACTGCAAAACTTTTGACTCTCACTAGTAATCATTTTTCTGTATTTATTTTTAAACACAGAATGCAACAAATAGATTCTGAAATTATATGTCTGTCACATAATGTAGTATCAGAATAAACTCTGAAAAATTGGTTTACATTTATTTTTATATACATTTACTATGCAATGACTCCGTCGATCATTGACTTTATTAGCTACCATATACATATATAAGTATATTATATATGTATATCTCTGCCAATGTTTTCAGAAGAAATAAAAACAAGTTTCAAGTGTGTATTCAGTCACTAGTTTCCAAAAAAAAAGAGCACTTCAATTTTTTTTAAAAACACGTTTATTATAAGTTCTCTTGGACCACCAGCGTTTTGAATTAAAAGAGATTCTTGAACTGAATTTTTTCCTTCATCCTAAGAGATGATATTAGCTGATATAACTTTAAAATTTCACATTCTTCCGTTTTTAACAGCTGATAGAAGTGGGTCTAGGGTGTCATGCCGCGTTAAATCAACTTCTCCTCCGAACAGTGTGGCAGTTTCTTCTTTGAGCGAGATTTGTTAAGATAGGTGTCAAAACGCAGACTTTCCAGTTTTCTGGGTCGATCTATTTATGTCTGCTTCTCAAGACAAATTTACTCATTTCTCTAGTCGTTCCTAGGTACCTGACTAAAAATAACTTACTTTCCCATTGAGTAATCAAATCAGTTGAATATGATGTCAGTTTTGTAGGTCTTCCTATATGTTTTGTAGATTCAATCCAAATCCTCTGCGGTAATGTTCTTTAGATGGGCTTTCGACTAAGTCTTCTCAAGATATAGAAACGCGAGCCAACTTTTCTAATTCTTGTAAGATAATCCGTAGGTTTCTTTCCGATCGAAATTTCCCAATTTGTTAGCCCACAAAAAGAATGAGTCTTATTCATTTCACACATATTCCGGTAAGTAAAGTTGGCTCTGAAGTTTTTTAAACATTTTCCAAAGATGTTTTTCGAAATATCCATTTCTGACTTTAGAGACCTTACTTGCCTGAATTCATAAAGTAGTATCAACACTGATACAATTTGTAAGAATCCACATTTTATCTAATCAGAAAAATCAGATTTCCATATGGTCAATATCTTGACAATAGCTTAAACTATGCATATGTTGACATCGTTTTCAGTAGATGATATATGCTACCGAGGTATGTGAATTGGTCTACTAATTTCAGAAGCATGCTATTTGATGGGAATAATTGGATCTTGAGCATTTGTGCTCTGTGACAGGTGCAGTTTTAAGTCCAGATATTTATCAATGTCTGACACGTATGGTAGAAGGCCATAATATCGTGTGTCCGAATATAAATCTGTACATATATATATATATATATATATATACCTTTGACAGGAAGTAAAAACACACACACACACACACATATATATATATATATATATATATATATATACCTTTGACAGGAAGTAAAAACTCAATAAACCGTCATTCATTTCATTGAGTTTTTCCTTCCCTTCAAAGGTAAATATTGCTCTGTATTTAATCTAAAATAGATTATTATACATTGAGCTCTTTTTGGGGATTTATAAAAATCCTTGTATTTGAAACTACTAAAACATGCAATAATTATACAGTGTGATTCTAAAGATCCCATGTAGAATCATCCCTTACAACCAGTTTTGGATACCTTATATATATATATATATATATATATATATATATATATATTGGTTAGGAGGTTGATTTAGAAGGCTATCACAATGCAGTTTGGAATAAATAAAAAATAATAATACGGTAACAATGGTGTTGTATGTTGACCTGTATTTTTTTATTATTATTAAATAATATATAATAATAATAATAATAATAATAATAATAATAATAATAATAATAAATAATAAAAAATACAGGTCAACACACAACACCATTGTTACCGTATTATTATTTTTTATTTATTCCAAACTGCATTGTGATGGCCTTCTAAATCAACCTCCTAACCAATACATACACAATGCTTCAAGCCAAATTATGAAATTCTCTTATATATATATATATATATATATATATATATATATATATATATATATATATATATGCGCATGCATGTATATATGCATATCTATCCCCGCTTCCTGTTTTCAGGGAGATTATTGATAGTTAATTTGTAACATTTGTGTGTTTTCAGGTGTGTGTGTGGGGGGATTTTTTATTATCTTTTATCGTTTTTGAAATTTGTAGATGACAGGTGTTTATATGTGTGGGGAGCCACGCCCCTTCTCTGATGGTGTGTATCTGTTTAGTTTGTTAGGTTTTTAATAATTGATATGTCGTGTGTGTGTTGTAGTCTACGTTCTGTTCTGGTGAGTTCGTGTGTGTGCATATGTGTGTATGTGTGTACGTGTGTCTATATGTGTTTGTGTGTGTATTCTGGTGTGTTTGAGTGTGTGTGTGTGTGTGTGTGTGTGTGTCTGTATGTACGCATGTCTCTGTCTATGGTTGTGTTGGGTGTATTTTGAAGTGACTTTTTTAAATTTATATATATATATATATATATATATATATATATAATTGATGTGTATGCACGCACATATGCACTTACATTACATAGTTTGTGTATTTTATCATGTAGATCATATATATATATAATATATAATATATATATATATATATATATATAATTAATCCAAAAGTCCAGAGAAAAATCTTCCTTACGACATAGGAGTTTTTTTAAAACAACCTGTCGCAGTTTTGAGAGCTCAATGTGTGTTCTTATTGTTAGAGTCACAGAGCAAATTTATAAGTAAAGAAATAACAAAAGACTTAGAGATTAGCATTATAGCCTATTTCGGGGAGCTTAGACAAAGTGTCTAATTCTCCCAGCTCATCATTCGCATCTGATGAGCTGGGAGAATTAGACACTTTGTCTAAGCTCCCCGAAATAGGCTATAATGCAAAATCTTAAGTCTTTTGTTATTTCTTTACTTATATATATATATATATATATATATATATATGTGTATATATGTGTGTTGTGTGTGTGTGTGTGTGTGTATGTATATGCGTGCGCTTGTGTGTGTTTGTGTGTGAATGATATCAAGTATTTCTGTGATAGGATTAAACCAAATTGGAGAACTCAAACGTAAATATATAATCACTTTCTTCTGTCATCACTTTTTGCTGTTTGGGGAAGCGACGTGTTGATTTTTTTTAGTTCTTTTAATTGTATTTTTCCTCTTCAAGTGATGAACTTTTAGACATTTCCTCAAGAATCTCCATCTATTTCAGCATCTTTTTTTCAGTTGGCTGTATTGATGATCGCTTTCTTTTTTCATCTTTCAGAATCTTTTCGTCATAGATTTTATTCATGTTATGCTGCAGAATACACAACATTTCATAGTCACGTCTCATCCATCTGTCATCATTTCTTCTCTTGCTCGCATCCTTTGTTTACATGTTTGAACCCAACTCGTTTGCACAATTTGCAATGTATCACTGTCTAATCTGTCATGTCTATTTCACTTACCCTTTGAACCATCTTGCTGAATTCACTTTCCTTCTTTTTTTCACAAAGTTGGCATTTGATGTTTTTTTTTCCTGACGTGTTCTCTATTATTTGCTCTTGTAGCATTGGTGAGATATCCCATTTTTCTCTTTCAGCATTCTCAGTGTAACAATGTCTATAAATATTTTGTCTCAGACAATTCTTTTAAATTCTCTGTAGAGTTTTCTCTTTACCCATTCTTTTTCTTGAATTTGTTTTTGTTTTATTATTTTCCTTCTTCTTTTACTTACCCTGCTATTTTGCAGGTCCCAACTGAATGCATCTTTAAATACAAATGAGTTTTCTTCTTCTTTATTCTTTCTCTTTATATAGTTTCGGTCGGCATCGTCTCTGGTGTGAAGAGCATGCGAACTGTCATTGATTTCCAGGTCCATCGAGAGATCGATTCTTGTCCTTCGCTTGTAAAGCAGTCAGAATCATTTACTGCTGTCTTGCTATTGGCTGTCGTCTTTTTTATTTGGCACTGACTGACTGGGTTTATTTCGAAGATTTCTAAATTCTCCACAATTTCTTGGTTTTATTTATATTTTCGATTCTTTATTAAATTTTTCTTCCTTTCTTCCTTGTATTGTATTAATTCCCCTTCAACTACTTCAGATTATTTGCAAACCCTTCACACACACACACACACACACACACACACACACACATATATTATATATATATATATATATATATATACATTTGGGAGAATATGTGCTTAATTGAAGTAAGTAACGTCATCGGGGCGACCTAATGTCAGTATCAGCCAGACAGCGAGGGAGTCTATCCCCTTTTCACTAGCGCTAGACCAAGGAGATTATTTTAGCATCTGAGTTGGAGCGCCACACCTACCATCAGCTCAACACTTTACCTCACAGATCCCTGTGCTACTCATACGCTGAGTTGGCGAGGGCCGGTATCGAACCAGGAACCTTGTGATTCCCAGCCGAACTGAGCTAAACCGGCCATTTTTGAAAATTAGTTAATTAATAATTAATGAATTAGGCGGGCATACCTATTCAAATGTAAGGCTAAACAAATCGAGAAAAATCAATCCCTGATGTACATTTCGGCCTATTATACCTCATCATAGGCCGAAATATACATACAGAGATTGATTTTTCTCGGTTTGTTTAGCCTTACATTTGATTAGGCATGCCCGCCTAATTCATTAATTATTAATTAATCTATTTTCAAAAATTAGGTACGACTTCAATTAAGCACATATTCTCCCAAAAATTGTCGGCTAAAAAAGCCATATCAAAACATTGTTTGTTTGTTTACTTCTCATATATATATATATATATATATATATATATATATATATATTTATATTTACCAACCCCTTCGCACTAGCAGGATGCGTCACAAGGTCAATTTCTTAAGCGGAGTTTGACAGGTTTAAATTCAGAATTTTCCATCTCCTAGACTGGTTATCTAGCTTAGGTTAAAGAGCCCAATCTCCCCTACTCGCATACTAGAGTAATTGAGTGCATGCCTTATCAAGTGCATGTGAAATTCAAATAGCCTTGTCCAGAGTTTGAACTCGGGTCGACATGTCCTTTTCTTACAACTCAAACCACTACACCACACGCCTCCATACAATCTTTCTATCTATTTCTCTCTCTCTCTCTCTCTCATCTATGTATCTATACCCATATCTATATCTATATATATATATATGTGTGTGTATGTGTGTGTATATATATATATGTGTTATATATATATATATATATATATATATATATATATAATGATTTTTGTGATTTCTTAGTTTAATGGCATGCCAACCTTTGTGGGCTATTTAATATCAAATCCATCCTTGTAGAAGAATAGTAGTGGGATTATTTAACCCATAGCTTAGAGAAGAGGGGGTTTATATCCTTTCCCAAGTGTATTAGCGTGTAAGTGAACGCAACAGCGTGGATATATATATATATATATATATATATATATATGCTAAATAAAGCAAACTGATTAACGCAGACACACAGGAATACACATACACACACACACACACACATATATATATATATATATGTATGTATATATATATATATGGATATATATATGGATATATATATATATATATATATATATATGTATATATATATATATGCTAAATAAAGTAAACTGATTAACGTACACACACAGGAATACACATACATATACGCACACACACACACACACACACATACACACACATATATATATATATATATATATGTGTGTGTGATTTTAAAGTTTTAGGGATGGTCTACATATTTACGTGGCATCCATAACTTAAAGTTTCACACGCATTACGTCCCCATGATTGTCAGGTGGATTGCAAGAAGCGGGAGACCCGTGGACAAAAGATGATGTCATTGTCGTCCCCATCACTCATCCTTTCACTCTTCATATCCTTTTGGTTTGGTACCATATTGGCGGTGATTTATGCAAGTTATTCTGACGATAAATAACACAACAAAAATTCATTTAAATGTCGACACTGACACGAGTTCAGTTTTCTGATTGAGTAATTTACTGGCATCCGGGTATTTTAAGATGCATAACTTGTCTTCCAGGCATTTCCTGCAACCTTTTCCATCAGCTTTTTATTTTATTTTGAAAAATAATCAAATACTGAGAAGTAGAAATTTTCATTTTTTGTCTGAAAGTAATAAATACGGTTTTCGAAAAGAAGATAGCCATTTTGAACATCTAAAATAAGTAAGTCGTCGCCCCGAGTCGGTATCAGCCATTCAGCGAGGGAGTCTATCCCCTTTTCACTAGCGCTAGACCAAGGAGATTATTTTAGCATCTGAGTGGAGCGCCAGACCGACCACCAGCTCCTCACTTTACTGCACAGATGACTGTGCTACTCATACGCTGAGTTGGCGAGGGCCGGTATCGAACCAGAAGCCTTGTGTTTCCTAGCCGAACACTCTACCGACTGAGCTAAACCGGCCCTAATTAGACTGAACTTAATTCATTTGATATAAACTTCATTATATGAATACAGAAATATAGATATAAATGAATAAATGAAGGAAAAGACTTTAAATATGCTTCATATAATAATTTATTTCAATTACAACGAGCTTAGCTTGTTATAGCATCTTCAGACACGGAGCAAATATATTGTAACGTGCTAAGCTTGTTGCAGTTGAAATAAATTATCACATGAAGCAAATTTGAAATCTTTTCCTTCATTTATTCCTTTATATTGTTTAGTTTATTCCCACGCCTGGAACAATATACATCGCACTCTTAGTATGGATTAACTCTATCCCTACAGAAGAACTATGAAGAGAATGATCACCAACACCAAAAATAAACACACAAGGGAGGTGAACATATTATCTGCACTTTCACCATAACATATCTTTATCATTATCACGCATGCGTACATATAGTTGGCAATGTTTAAATTTTTAAAAATTAATAAAGGATAAACCACAATAAAAAAATAAATTAAAGACAAAATACAAACAAAAACGATAAGAAGAATAAACAACTTAAAAACAAGAATATATAAATAATAAACGATAATAAAACAAATATATACAAAAAGAATCTTTATTAATCGATATAGATATAAATAAGAGATTTATTTTTGACTTTTTAAATCCCGGGCAACGCTGTGTTGGTCTACTAGTAGAAAATAAAAGATATAGGAATGATAGAATGTTGTGCAGCAATTTGTATACGTGGCATATTTCACATATATAAGTTATATACAGATTGTATGATATGATACAATATGATATAATATGATATATATATATATATATATATATATACATATATATATATATATATATATATATATATATATATATATATATATATTATTTTGTCAGGCATGTGTTATTGAATAACACAGAGTACTTCTACTTCATTATTTGAATCTGTGTATTTTCTAGTCGTCTGGCAATCTTTCTGGTGTTTGGATCGAATTGAAATAGGATATTTCCCATACTGTTAGCACGAGCGCTTTCGACTGCTTCTTCAGTCGTCATCATGGTGTATATGAGTTTTAGTTCATTTTTTAGGTCTTTTATCTATTTTTTTTTAATTTGAAGAGTCTATTATTTTTTAGAGGGTTGCAAGCTAAGTGTGTTAGTTATTAAATATATTTAATATGTTATGTTCGACGTTGAATAATATTTTATTGATGTTAGATTTTTTATTCTTATTTTTATTTCATATACCCCATGATGACGACTGAAGAAACAGTCGAAAGCGCTCGGGTTAACAGTATGGGAAATATCCTATTTCAATTGGATCCAAACACCAGAAAGATCGCCAGATGACAGGAAAATACACAGACCCAAATAATGAAGAAAAGTACTCCGTGTTATTCAATAGCACATGACTGAAAAATAACTTGCTGCCAATACACACACACACACACACACACACACACACACACTCACACACACACACATACATATATATATATATATGTGTGTGTGTGTATGTGTGTGAGTGAGTGTGTTTGTGTGTGTGTGAGTGTGTGTGTGTTTGTGTTTGTGTGTGTGTGTGTGTGTTGTGTGTGTGTGTGTGTGTGTGTGTGAGTGAGTGTGTTTGTGTGTGTGTGTGTTATATATGTGTATATATATATATACATATATTATATATATATATATATACATATCAGGAATGAATAAGAAAGAATTATATATATATATATATATATATATATTATATATAATATATATATATATATATATATATATATATATATATATAGAATTATTTTACCTGCGTTAAGACTGATATTATTTCTATGAACATAGGAAACAGCAGTTCTGTTTGTTTCATTGTAGATATAACATATGATTGCGAGATGGAAGTTTGATATTTAAAGCCTATATTTCCCAACGCAACATACGAGTATCCACGGATACAAATTGGCTTGTGGTTTAATGACGTTTAATGGTAGGCTTTCGTGTCACTGGTGATATATGACACATTTGAAAGTCAGAGACATGTTAGGAATATTGCACACATATATGTGATATCTGTGCTAATGCTATAAATATGTTATTTTCATAGTCTTACCGGTGGATTACAGGGTTACGTATTTTCCTCTGACAATAGAGGTCACTGTAAAAGTACTGACTTAAAAGACGGAGAGTGTTCCTTTCTGAGTCATAAAAATCTCTCCTGCAAGGAGAATTTGAGTAACATCAAATTGATTTAGCTTCTTATATTATATATATATATATATATATATATATATATATATATATATTTATATTTTGCTTGAAGGCAATTATAATGCATGTATCGCATAAAATTCGATAATTATAGAAAATAATCCTGACAAGTGAATCCCGGCAAAGGATGGCTCGCTATGCAGAACACCGTAGAGACTGTTTCGACTTTATTAAGTCTCTTCAGCGATGTATACTAACGACTCCCCTCCGACAGGAATCGAAACCGGGACTTCACAGGCATAGTCAGAGACCATATCCGTTCGACCGCCGTACATAGCGAACAATCCCTGCGAAATTAACCTTGTCAATGATACTACTACACGCCTCTACCATAGTAGGTAAGTGGGCGTTTATTGTGTAGTAAACAAACCCGGCCGTAAGCTCTTCGGCGAAGTGAATAAGATTTTTGGATGTTTGTTTGTTTATAGAAGCATTGTTGAATAAATTATTATTTATATTTTGCTTGAAGGCAATTATAATGCATGTATCGCATAAAATTCGATAATTATAGAAAATAATCTTGACAAGTGAATCCCGGCAAAGGATGGCTCGCTATGCAGAACACCGTACAGACTGTTTCGACTTTATAAAGTCTCTTCAGCGATGTATACTAACGACTCCCCTCCGACAGGAATCGAAACCGGGACTTCACAGGCATAGTCAAAGACCATATCCGTTCGATATATATATATATATATATATATATATGTATATATATATATATTGATATTGATATTAATAATATAGTTTTCTATATCTATAAGAAAAAGTGCTCAATATTATTGATAAAGTATATAGGTATTTCCTAAGCGTACCGTAGATGCTGCTTCACCCAGTGAAAATTGAACTCACCTACGATGGTATGCTAAACTTGTTTGCTAACGGTTAAACACATGAGGCGCTCATTGATAGAGTATATATATATATATATATTATATATATATATATGTGTGTATGTATATGTTATATATATACATATATCATTATATATATATATATATATATATATATATATATATATTTAAAATCTTACTTGAAGGCACTTACAGCGCATGTATCGCATAAAATTCGATACTTTTTCTTATAGAAAATGAAATTGACAAGTGTAATCCCGGCAAAGGATCGCTCGGTGTGTAGAATGTCGTACAGACTGTTTCGACTTTATATACTTAATAAAGTCGAAACAGTCTTTACGGTATTCTACACACCGAGCCATCCTTTGCTGGGATTACACTTGTCAAGTTCATTTTCTATAAGAAAAAGTATCGAATTTTATGCGATACATGCGTTGTAAGTGCCTTCAAGTAAAAATTTAATATATACTTTATTCAGCAACGTTTCTAAATAAACAAACATCCAAAAATCTTATATATATATATATATATATATATTATATATATATATATATATATATAATATGACGTAAATGGAAGTGAATCCGACAGTATGAATAGAAAACTTTTAGAAATATAACATCATTTGTTTTTTCTAAAAAAATCATATATATATATATATATATATATATATATATATCATAAAAGTTGACGTGATTGGTTCATATTTCAAACGTCCTAACTTCTATCAATCACGTCTCCTCTTTTCAAAAACGAACGCTACCGACGGATAAAATTTTTCTGTGTACACTTTCTCATGTTCAGACAACACTTTTCCCATCCTAATGTCCTGATGAATGTTTAATAAAAACCGAAACGTTTTAACGTCAACTTCATATTCTATAATAAATTTATCCTTTCTACATGAATAATTTCTAGAATATTTTAGATCTTTAATTCAAAGATACTTTATCTACGACTTTGGCCCTATCTTGGGCTAGACGGGCGGTCGGAGAGGCCCCCTTCGATCAATCGGCTGGTCACGTCAAGCCCTAGCACCTATATGATTTTCCCAACCCTATTGCCCTTATGGCAAGCCCCATACCCTTTTTATCATATGGGTGCTAGAAGGCTGTGGCTGCGGGTCTACATGTCCTGGGAATGACGTTAAACTGATAGTGAGGTTCCAGTTTTGGAGGTTTGGGGAATGTGGAGCGCCCTTCATCACCATTGCTCCCTGGTCCACTCTGACCCGGAGTGGTAGTACCTATTAGGGTCCCATCTATGGGTTAAATAGAAAAATGTATTTATAAAAAAATTGTATTATCCATTAAGAATTGATTTATTTCAAAACTTTATCGGCATTAAATGACCCACTGAGATTGATATGCCGTAAAACCAAACAAACCAAATTTTATCTATGACAATGAGATTCTCTTTTTTTCGGTGCAATAGTTTGGCTTGCAGACTGTTGTTAGTGAGTTCGATTCTCAATAGGAGCCACTTATTTCTAGCCTTATACTATACATTGTAAATCTTAATTTCAAGGACACTTGGTTTTTGCTCCATTTTTGTTGCCAATTTCTTTGAGACCTGATTAGATCTGAGAATAATTGATTAACAGTCTTTATAACAAGAACAAACTTCACGAAGATTAACTCCGTTGGCGTCTCTAACTCGAACATACAAGCAATCATCGAGTGCAAATAAATGAAACCCTATAGCGCCCAAATAAATTTTGCTTTCCTATCGTTAATATATTTAATTCCCCTTCATTTCATTATTGCAGTATTCTATCTGATTTTTATCAATCTGATTGCCAAATGGTGATGTAACATTTTCCTATCTATATATATATATATATTGACCAACTCCTCCGCACAAGTAGAATGTAACACAAGGTCAATTACTGAAGCGGTGTTTAACAGATTTGAATTCAGAGTTTTCCTTCTCCTAAATTGGTCATCTTACCAAGATTGAAGAGACTATTCTGCTCTACTATTTACCCATAACTCGAGGGAGAATAGTCGGATGCATATCTTTCCTATGAGTATTAGCGTTATGTAGAATGCAAACAACCTCGTCTATGATTTGAACCCGGATCGCCGTGTCAATTTTCTATGATGATAACCATTATATCATGCTCCCCTAACGTGTCAGTATAAAGTATAAAAGAAAAACATCCATTCTTTAACATGTCACTACTATTCTTAGCATTCTTTATTTTCTCCGCCCTGTCGGCTGGGGCGTTAGAATGCACCGACTGCACCTCTGCAGATGGGTAAGACTCCCTCAATGGGGCAACCTGTTGGCCGTGGGTGGCGACCCGTGATGCTTAAGGATAGAACCCAGGTGGATGAGCAGTTCATGACATGCAATACTCCACTTTGGCCCTATCTTGGGCTAGACGGGCGTCACGTCAAGCCCTAGCACCTATATGATTTTCCCAACCCTATTGCCCTTATGGCCAGCCCCAACCACTTTTTATCATATGAGTGCTAGAAGGCGGTGGCTGCGGGTTTACATGTCCTGGCAATGACGTTAAACTCTATCTGATGATGAGGTTCCAGTTTTGGAGGTTTGGGGAATGTGGAGCACCCCTTCATCACTATTGTTCTTTGGTCCATTTTGACCCGGAGTGGTATTACCTGTTAGGGTCCCATCTATGGGTTAAATAGAAAAATGTATTCATAAAAAATTGTATTATCCATTAAGAATTGATTTATTTCAAAGCTTTATCGGCATTAAATGACCCACTGAGGTTGATATGCCGTAAAACAAAACAAACCAAACCAATCTTCATTTTCTTTTAATTTTAGTTGCTTTTTAGCACAATTCATTCGGGTCATTATTTCTACAACAATGAGAAACAGTCCATCGCAGTGGGATAGGTCAAGACATTGGAAACTTTTATTCAGTTTGTTAGTGGAATACAAAATGTGCCTGTGTTTAATCTTGCATTTTGGTGCAAAAACGTTTTTTTTTAAATTTTTTCGATCCTTTTCATGCTGAAAAATTGTTTGTTTTTTTTAATGGGTTTTTGAATTGGGCAGTTTTATCGAAAATATTTATGGTAAAATCTTTGCGTGCAAATTTACCATCGGAATTGTGGTGCAATCTTTAAAATGGCTCGCACAGGTACATGCAAATTTAAGATTGGTTGGTTGATTGGGTTTTACGGCATATCAACCCATTCTGGGTCATTTTATACGTTTTTGTTTTATTTATTCTTGATAGGTACCCAATATTTTTTAAACTGATTTTTTTAAACACATTTTTAAAACTCATGTTTTTCTGTCTAATCAATAGATGGAACCCTAACAAGTACTACCACTACGGGTCAGAGTAGGCCTGGGAGTAATGGGGATAAAGGGGTACTCCACATTCCCCTGAGCTCCAGAATTGTAACTTCACCATCAGATAGGGTTTAAGTTCATAAGCAGGACATCAAGACCCTCAGCCAGTGCCTTCTAGCATATATGAGAAAAAGAGTTGGGGTTTACCATTAGGGCAATAAGATTTGAACTATCATATAAGTGATATGAGTTGACGTAACCAGCCGATTGATCGGAGGGGGCTCTCTGATTGCCCGTCTAGCCAAGTAAAGGCCAAAGCGGAGTGTTGTCATGGATTGCTCAGCCACCAGGGTTCCATCATTAAGCATCATGGGTAACCACCCACACCCTACAGATGACCCTATTGGTGTGTGTGTGTGTGTGTGTGTCTTTTAAATGGAGTCAACGACACCTGGTTACTGACATTTTCTCGCCTATCCGATCTTTAGACCAAGTCTGAAAGTAACATAGGCGAGAAACTCAGTAATCAGGTGCTGTTGACTCCATGTCCACGCTAACTTAATTTAGATATAAATGCTCTATCCATGATATTGTGCACTGTTTACTTATAAATATAGCACCCATATTATCTTATTATAATGGAGATTGTGTGTTTGTCTGTCTGTAACCGAAACTAAATCACTATTCAAGTCATAATTCCCTTAGTTATTGACGTCACATTTACCATGAATTTATTTTAATTTAACCCTCAATTATTGATAAAATTGTTATACCTTATTAATACTGTTGACCATATCTACCTACTAATAGCATGTAATTGTATATATATATATATATATATATATATATATACAATAAAATAGCGGTTTACAGTGTGAACGAGAAGGCTAATTTGCATATTGATATTTAAAATTTGATTTTAATAAATATATGCTTAGTATTATTGATTTCTAATTGTTTGGTTTTCTCTTAACGAATCTGAGTAAAGATCTCGGGGATAAATCTTAAAGAAATCCATAAACAAGACAAAAGAACTGTAATTTTATTAAATACTTCATAATCTAACTAAATAGATAATTAGGAAAAATGAAAGACGGGAGTGAAAGAAAATGATAGAAGAGTTAAATCTAAAGCTGTTCTATTTTTCGATTATACGCCCCTCAGTTTATCATTTTCTAAATAGTTTATAATTTGATACAATATTTTATAACATCAAAACCTAAATACTTGCACCCGAAGGGTGCATATATTTGCTAGTCTCTATAATATATAGTTGTTTACTATACAGAAATATGGGCGGTCCAACGAGAATCGAACTCACTAATAATAGTCTGCAAATCTAGCTTGCTAACCATTACACCACGTGAGGTGCCCATCTATCTATTATATATACATATGTGTGTGTATGTATGTATGTATGTGTGTTCGTGCGTACGCAAACTGTTCACTTCTTCGATACTTTCATGCTCTGGAAGATACTCTGTGGAAAACACTGGAAAATATAAAAGTATGTTCCGAATATTGGGCAACTGAATTTAACAGATAGCAAGCGAGTAGCTGTCTCACCTGATCAGACACGTGATCTATCTTCTAATTGGCTCCGGGAAAATGTCAGCGGTTCTGTTCGTCCCACTGTGATGTTCATCCCATCAGAGCGGCACAAGCACTAAGTAATTGCATTATGTATGGACTCTTCCCCACTTCTTAGATGTCTGGTCACCGGTGTGCGTCAGAGGAAACATGGTTCAACCCGTAATTTCCATTTTTGCATGAAATAAATTTGTTAACCAGAAAAATACCCATGTTTTAAATTTTCATTCGAACAAAGAAAGAAATAAGTAAAAGTTCCTAAATAATAAAAACGATATAAAACAGAGTCGTGTCTTCCAGTCTCAACTAAAGTTCGTAAATATTTTGATGAGGTCGACTTTCCAAGAGCAGTACAAAATAGAGACGCTCGAAGTGTGACAGTTATCATCATAGAAAATAGACACGACACCCTGAGTTCAAATCGTAGACAAAGCTGTTTGCATTTCCCATATGTGAAAATATGAATTCAAATATTATCCCTCCAATCTATAGGTAAATAGTTTTGCAGAATGGGTTCAATAAATCTTGGTATGGCAACTGGTCTAAGAGAAGGAAAACACTGAGTTCAAACCTGTTAAACCTCTTAAAGCTTAAAAAGTGACCTTGTGTCGCATCCTGCTGTTACAGAATGATAGGCACAGTGAATCATTTTTGTAATGTAGTTAGAATTTAAATATAACCGTAAACTAATGGAAAACCATACAAAAATTTTACCAATAAGCTATGAACTCAAGTTGATCTGGATTGGGATTCATATTGGTTTATAGAATCACGTGACTAGACGGCTCCCTGGGAAAGCTAGTTATAATTACTCAGCCAAGTCTGTCACCTGATTGTGCCGTCTTTCCTGCTTTTTTTTCGTTCACATGAGTGGTTAAGTTGGAATCCTGGAAATAAAGTTATGTGTACTCAAAATATGTATCCGTGTTCCTAATTGACAAGAAACGTAACCCATATATATATATATATATATATATATATATATATATATATATACCCTGATGAAGGATGATATGTTGTTAAGTAAAGAAACCAACTCAAAAATAATTATTAGAATTGTTTGAATTAGAAAAGAAAATGAAATTGCTAGATCATGAAACAATGAATATTCAATATATGAAAAACATAGCAAGCTGATGACAAGTTAAGTATCTATCTATCTATCTATCTATCTATATCTATATATATATATATATATTGTTGGCAACCTTCCGTCTATTTTAGACGATGGCGTAGTTTTTTGTTTATTGTTTATTTCTGTTTATTTCTGTTTTTTGTCTTTTTGTTGTCTTTTTGTTTTGTTGGTTTTTGTTGGTTTTTGTTTTGTTGGTTTTTTCTGTTTTGTTGTTTTTTGTTTTGTTTTTTCACTCACTTACAGACACGTGAGTGGCTGAACAGACCGATCCTCGAATGGCAGTCTCTGGTGCAATGGGTGAAAACAAAAGGTGATGCTTCCTGTAGGTGTTGGGGGTGCTGCTGTTTCTCCTTTCTTTTAGCTCTTTTTTGCTGTGGCAGCTCTCTTCCACTGTACTTCACTTCTTTTTATTCCCTGCCTGACGAGGAGGCGCCAGGTTGCACGGTCTTCTGCAATATATATATATATATATCCGTCTGTCTGTCTGACTCTTTATCTTTTGCGACGCATATTTAATTCACACTCAGTTAAAAATTTTCAATTAACTTGAATTATTTTCACACAGAAATCATTGCATCTCTGACCAAATAAAAGAAAAGACGTGGCTGGTATTTCTTGATTTCAACGGGTCTGTTATTAACCCATTTCCTAAATCAATATTGCATATTCTATCATCCCAGCAAGAAAACTATGGCTAATAAGCTAAAGGTTATAAAATTACACCTGATTAAAATAATTGCTGGAAATAGTTCCCAATACAAACATGAACCAATTATAAAAATCACTTGAAAAATCAACAATCTACATAGTTGTATTTAGCAGATGTCCGTTGTTGTGCGATTGTTTGCAAGTTTTGCACACCATCATATGTATCTTTTTATTGTAGCTTAGTAACTTTAGAGTTACATCATTAGTTGTGTCTGAATGAAGGTTAGTTGGTTTGTTGGGTACTCTTCGCGGAGTTCTGTCCCAGCCTCATGCCTCAAAAACTGCTAGCCGGTGGCTGCTGAAAAAAACCCTCCTACGATTAAAGTCTGTAGCCGAAGTGGTGTCACTTGAAAAAAAAAAAACAACAGCAACCAACTTAGGGCGTTTTCGCTTAAAAACTCAACACCAACCCTAACCCTAAATCTAACCCTAAACTCCCCTAGTTAAAATTAACAGTTTTATTACAAAATTTGTGGGTTCTGTTTTTCTGGGTCACCCTGTATACAAGGTAACCCTGTATACAGGGTGATCCAGAAAAAACAGAGCCAAAATTATTTATTTATTTTCCCATTAAACTAACCCTAATCCCAACCCTAACCCTAAATCTAACCCTAAACCTTTTTTTTCAAGTGACACCACTTCGGCTACGGACTTCAATCGTAGCTGGTGTTTTTTTTCCGCAGCCACCGGCTAGCGATTTTTGAGGCAGGGGGCTGGGACGGAACTCCGCGAATATACCCGTTTGTTGTTTGGGTTTTACGGTATACCAATCCATTGGATTATTTTATGCCGAAGACGTTTTTGTTTTATTCATTCTTCATGGGTACTCAATTAAAAAACTCAATTATTATTTTAATCACATTTTTGCAAACTTATTTTTTTTCTATTTAACCCATAGATGGAGCCCTAACAGGTACTACCACTCCGGATTATAGAGGACCTGGGAACAATGGTGATGAAGGGGTACTCTACATTTCCCAGAGTTTCAGATTTGGAACATCAGGTAGAGTTTAACATCACGTCCAAGACATTAAGACCCTCGGCCACCGACTTCTAGCATATATATGTTAAAAAGAGTTGGAGCTTGCCATAAGGGCAATACGATTGGGACAATCCTATGGGTGCTAGGGTTTGTCGTGACCAGCCGATTGATCGGAGGAGCCCTCTTCGACCGACCGACTAGTCTAAGTAAGGGCCAAAGTGGAGTGTTATATCCTTAAGCATCACAGGTCGCCAACCATGGCCAATACGTGGTACTATTGGTGGGGGTCTTACTCCTCTGCAGTGGTGCAGTCGGTGCATTCGAAAGTCCTAGACGACAGGGTGACTGAATTACGGAATTTTCCAGAATAAACGACTTCAATAAAACAGAAATATCACCAGTTAAACTGTGCCATTCTTACTGGCCATATCCCGTACTTTTCGGTCGATATTGACTGATGTCTATGATTTACTACAAATACTATTTGTCTTTTTAATGCAACTACAAAGTTTAAATATGAGGAAATAGGTTAGGTTGGTTGGTTTCATGGCATATCAAACTTTGTGGATTATCTAAAGTCAAATCTTGTTATTTCTATATATGATTTGTTTAAGCAATTATTTTCATTACATTCATGTGCATTGATAAATTGGTAGAAATAATTTTCATTAACATTACTAGCAAATATATGCACCCTCCGGGTGCAAGTATTTAAGTTTTAAATGTAATAAAAATATTGTATTAAATTAGAAAGGCTAATGAAACTAAATAAGAATACAGATAAAAAGATTTGAAACAGAGGGAGTATATAAAAATGGAACAACTGAAACTTACTCTTCCATCACTCTCGTCTTTCATTGTTATTTTTTCTAATTTTAAGTATTTAGTGAAAAGAGGAAGTAAAGAATAAATGACAGTTATTTCTTCTTGTTAATGGATTTCTTTTAAGATTCATTGAAGAGATTTTTGCTTATATTCATTAAAATAAAACCAAACAGTTCGAAATCAATAATACTAAGCACATATTTATTAAATTCGATTTTTTAATATTAATATGCAAATTAGCCTTCCCGTTCACATTTTAAAGCGCTATTTTGTTGTATATATAAATATAATTGCATGTTGTTAGTATGTAGACATAGTTAACAGTATTAATAATGTAAGGCATTTTTATTAATAATTGATCTTTAGATAAAAAAATAAAATCATGGAGAATGTGATGTCAATAACTAAGAGAATTGTGACTTGAGTAGGAATATAGTTTCGGTTACAGACAGAAAAACACACAATCTCCATTATAATAAGATGTGTATAAAAATAGTAGAAATAATGTTCATTAACTTCATATGTATTGATAAATTGGTAGAAATAATTTTCAATAACTTCATCTGTATTTATAAATACTATTGGTTGGTCCTCAGACATATATATATATATATATATATATATATATATATATGAAAACAGTAAGTTTATTAGATGTAAGTTATTCTTATTTCAGAATGAGGAAACAATCGTCGAACAGCTACTAAGAATGGAAGTCACTATCAACAACCTGCAAGATTCATTTTATGAGAACTGGTCTACACTGGATGACCTAGATATTAACATAAGGATATACGAGCGCGATTGATTGTCTTTTCATGAAAGTAATTATATGCATTACATTGCATCGAGAGTTTTTAAATTACATTCATTAACGAATAAAAGTAAAAGCATTAACGAGTGAATCCCCATGGCGAAGTGGATAATATACAGGACTGCGACGACATCGTAGTCACCGAGTTCGAATTCCAGTCGCACTATTTCGTTCTCCTTTGGACTAATACCCTTGGGAAAGGTTTGAACACTCTAATACCCCCCAGCTATTGGTTAAATAGTACCACTAATATTTTCTATTAAGATTCTACTTTTTTAAAAACTTTTGACATTAAATAACCCCTGAGGTTTATATGCCATTAAAGTTGGAGGCGCGTGGTCTAATGGTTAGAGTCGTAGGAAATGGACTCGTCGACCCGAGTTCAATTCCTGGACGAAGCTGTTTGAATTTCATATAGCGCTAATACCTTTGGGAAATGTATGAATCCAATTCTCCCTCCGGCTATGGATAAATAGCAGGGCAGACTGGGCTCTTTAACCCTGGCTAGGTCACCAGTCTAGGAGAAGGAAAACTCTGAATTCAAACCTGTTAAACCCCGCTTAAGAAATTGACCTTGTGTCACATCCTGCTCGTGCGGAGGGGTTGGTAAATATATATATGCCATTAAACAAAGAAATGAATAAAAAAGTTTTAAAAAACAGCAAATCCATTAACTAATAAAATCTGCTTTTCATTTCGCTGCTTGTTTTTGGTTTGATTATCACTGTTAGGCGTTTTCCTCTTTCCTCTTTATTTCATGTAAAAAATAATTATCAAAGGGTTTCACTTTAAAACATAAAGCCTTAAGTAACAATGGTATTAAAAAAAAAAGTTAAGTGTGTACGACAGTGAATGCCTACAGAAAGGAAAAATGATTTGTTTTCATCACGAGTGAAAAGGAACACTTCTAGACAATCCTAAAAAGACCTGAGGTCGCAAAATTGGTCACAAGCCCAAATTTATCAGAAAAAAACAAAAAAAAAAAACAAACAATAAAAACACTGGCTACAAATTGTTCCCTCTTCTTTACCTATGATCCAAGATATCAGATTTACCATTATCTGAGGTTTAACTTTACTCTTTGTTTTCAAACAAAGAACACTAGAGATAATAAATAATAGATAATTAGCTCCGCCGTAAATGAGAACATTGAAGATCCTTGAATGTTGATATTCATAGCAACAGTTTATAGTGCGTTTTATACGTACGATACGGTTTGATATAAATTATTCGCTTTTATCTGAAACACCAAACATCCATCACAAACACAGCAACCATAACGTGGCTTTTCTACTTTCTATACATACCTACATATAAGTTAAAAGAAAGGAAATGAATCCGACAGTATGAGTATGAAAAGGTGGAATGAAAACATCACACAATGCTGTTAAAGAGAAAACAATTTATAATATAATCATAGCTGATATTGATCAATATTTCGATTTAACAAAAATCATCATCAGAGCTCATTTACTCCGTGGTGTTTGGGTCGGAGATAAATGTCAAATCAGTTCAAAAACAAAAAAAAACCTAATTTTGCAAAAAAGAACGAAAGTTGTTACATTATTCACCAATGTGGGCATTCGCGCCATATTTTTGTCGGTCATGACGATGTGTATAACTTTTTTGTCGGTCAACTCTTTGTTGTAGCGGATTTTGAGAAGTTGGCAACAAGACGAATTAACTTATTCAAAAGGGGATGGGTATTAAAACAATGTGATTGTTGGTATTCAAAAAATTTTTAGAAAAGGAATTTTATGATTAATTATTTTTTATATTTTATTTTGTATTTCATAAATGATAAATTATCTATTATATTTTGTTTATATATATATATAAGTAAATGTATACCTACATGCATACATACATGGACATCCCATCGTGTTGTAATAGTTAGCAAGTTAAATCTCGCGGATCCATTACTACAGAATAGCGATTTCGATCATCGTTGGATGCTCAATACTTGTTAACTTGTGTCACATCCTACCCGTGTTTAGCTCCTTGGGTAGGTACCTACCTCCCTACATACATACATACTGTCATATAGTACCTTTCATGAAAATGAAATCGTCTGTTTTTCCTAACAATAATTCTTTTACTAAACCTCGGCAGAGAAAAACAACGAGGTCTCATGGAACTTGTTAATTTAACCTGGCGATGGCTAATTACTCTGTTTCCCTTGTATCTTTGCTTAGGAAATCCTTTTCCCTATCCTTATAACTCGTTGTGTTTCTTCCTATTATTTGACTGTTAACTCTGATACTCGAGTTACTACACATACATAGTAACATACATTGTATACATACATACATACATACATACATACATACATACATACATACATACATTGTGTTGGACTAAATTCTATTCTGTCTTTGTGTGGAGATAGTAAGTATTTACTTAACCCGTTTGCCACCGCTAGGTCGTGATACAAGGTCAAAAGTAAGGGGCATCTAGTAACGACCAAACTCGCTATTCAGTACTAAAGGATCTGTTGTGTGGAGATAGTATTAAAAGCATTTAGGTTTAATTAAAATCATTTTAAAATAACCTTTGATTTTATTGTTAAAGCGATAATTAATTAAATTTGGCTTATTTTGTTAATTGATTCTAACACTGAACATAAAAGAAAAAATACAAAATGTCCTCTCTTTATTATCAGAAAGGTAAAATTGCGATTCAACCACCAAAAAGATCTTTGCAGTTTATAGAGGAAGTATTGTGAATTATCAAACGGGACAAAAGTGTTTTGCAAACTTTCCTATTGGAGATTTCTTGCGGAATAATGCTTGCATGCCAGGTAGATTAATTGCTGTGGATAGCGATTAAATGAAAATATTAATTGGGTATATTTAATGTTATACTACACAGGAAATGCTCCCCCGGATACACAAAACATCACCAGATTTGTCATATTTATTGCTTTGACGCAAAAATGTCCGTATAAGTTAAATTTAAAACATTTAAAGTTTGGAAACACATTGTGATGTTTCCTTCTCGGTAAAAATAAATGATCTAATTCTCATTAAAAAAAGCCTGACTCATGCTGGCCATTAAATACGACGTTCGCTGCAAGTACTTATTCTGGATTTAATACCGAACTTATTTGGTAATCTTTATTGACTCGGAACATGATACTAACTGTTATATACCCACTTCTGTCTGTTGTTATGGGTATATATTATGGGGGGAGTTCGTTTCTATTCTTCTTATGAGAGGCATCCGTGGTTATGCCCTCGTATCTAAATCTTTTACTTATTTTCGTAGCTGGCTGTTATTTCTTATTTTGATCTGTTTCTTGTAGTCTGTAGCTATCTTCATGGTTGCTTCTAACTCTTCTTTTGTTGACTGGTCCAGTTCTGCTATAAGTCTGGTTCTTCAAGATGCTGGTCTGTTGTTGACTGTTCTGATTAGGCCGAGGCTACCATTAGTTCTCTCAGAGACAACGCAAGGCTTATATTTTTTGTGATCACATTTTTATTAACTTCAGATCCAGAACCTTCTCTCTAGGATCATCAACCGCATGTGGGGAGTGAAGAAGAGATCATTCTTACAATAGACAGATACGTCCTTATTGACTCTAAGCTAACTGAACTTCTTTCCCATCGTTTCCCGGGAAGGTTCAGAATGTACAGAATATATATATATATATATATATATATATATATATATATATCCCTCCATAGTGTTGCATAGGCTCGACTCTCTCAGGCCGCAAAATCGCACATGTTATATACTGTTGCTGAATCGTAGGTGTTAGTAATGGAGTATAAGGATTCACACGTAGACATATGTAGTAGTAAGACTTTGAACGTTTATTTAATTCACCTCGTGGTGGGTTGGGTGACGGAATGGATCATGGGCACTACCACTGCTTATGATGTGGTGGAAGGTGGTGGGCGAGCCTCACTACTCGCAGCAGCGCCCGACCGTATCGACGGTCAGACACCTTGTGCTTTCTTCGCCGTCTCCTCGGGTCTCTCTGGGGTCTGGGGTATCTCTGGGGTCTCTCCGATGACCTGCTTAAATACTGACGACCGCCCACACATTCTTTTGTTCCTTGACCGGAAGTCCTTTCTCTTTGTTCAAATTAGCGTTTGTCCAGATGAGTCCTTTGTCACACCTCTTTTGTTATACTAAGATTTCTGTTTCGCCTATCTATTGTTTTCCCTGTTCAATTTTCCTTTGTCTTTTCGACTTCCCGCGCAAAACAAACAGTCAATCTGCAACACGTAGGAGTAAGATATGATGCATGGTCAATTTCTTAAATTTTACAGGTTTTAAATTCAGAGTTTTCCTTCTTCTAGATCGGTTTCCTAACCAAGATTTAAAGGGTTCAGTCCGCTCTACTATGTACCCTTGGCTGGTGGGTGAATAGCTGGATTAATACGTTTCCCAGACCCTATGTGATATGCAAACTCGTTCAATTTATTATTGCTGTCAACTGGTCAACAATGGCAATAAGTACGAAATCCTTATAAACATTTTTGGATGAAATGGTCAAGTTCAGGACTTTGGTTGGCAAAGCAGCTGAAAACAGCGGCGAAGTGGCGAAGGCCTTTATGTCTCGTAGCTATAGAACCGGCTTTCGATCTGCTTTGTTCACCTTTTCGGGTCTTCTTTTATTGGGTCTATACCCCCTGAACATACGGCACTCATTGGCTAGCCAATAGAAACGCCGGACCAATGGCCTCGCAGCGTAATCATCGGGGAGGAGTAGAAAGCCCCCCGAGGTCGCGTTTGATTGGAATGCCAATCAAAATCATGGCCCTGGGTTGCACATCTCGGGGAGGGGGAAAAAACTCCACCCCAATTTTCTTTGATGAGCCACTCGTTACTATTTTTATTATTGTGTAAATGGTCTTGGGTCAGATTTAGTCGTATTTTTCCATACGTTAACACTGAATTGAACTTATAATCCAAAATAAGTGAATGTTTAATGCATCTAAATCAAAATTTTTTCCTTTTCAATTTTCTTTGTTAAGTAATTTTGTCCTTCGCCGACGCAAACCTTTGATTTGACCTTTGAAGGAACCAAGTATAGGGATTGTGGGTCACCATGTGGGATTTTTAATATAAGTTTGTTTGTTTTTTAAATTTTATACTTCCTAACAAAGGATTATAACTTAACTTTTAATAAATAATTCTAATTATTCTTAAGTATTTAATTTAATATCGCCAGTCAACTCTATAATACTGGGATAGTGTTATAAGATTTACCTCTGTCCCAGGTTTAACTAAATCAGTAGAGTATCTGATAAGGAACCACAAGGTTCTGGGTTCGATACCAGACCGCCAACTCAGCGCTGAAATAGCTCAGCAGTAAAGTAGAGAGCTGTTGGTAGATATGGATCTCCACCTTAGACGGCAAAACAATCTCCATGGTCTAGCGAAAGAAAGCGATGTCTGTCTGATACCGACAATAGGCCACTCCGCCAATATAACTTACTAAAATTTTACAGCAAAACTTACAAATGTTTATATATAAGGATGGTGCAAAGTTATTAGATACTTTGCATTAAAATAACCCCGACGAAGGTTAATAGACAAAACATTTAATATACACAGCACATGGATATGAAGATACAAAGTACATGGTAAACAGAGTACATATAAAAAGGGGTACACAAATAAAGATAAAGACACATTCATGAATGATACAGATATACATATATCAGTACAGACATGAGACTAGCGATAGTCCATGCTGTGAATAACTTACAGTAATGTAAGGGGGCGGAGCCCCAACGAGAGGGTTTAATAAAATCTACCCCATGTGGCTCGTAGTTGCTGAAACAGGAAAAAGAGAGCGAAAGTGTTTGAAACCGGCGCTTAAATACTATGGTGCCCTAGCGGGCACCAACGAACTAAAATGGGCAGACAACTCCACCAGGCGAATACAACTAACGCTACACTATCAACAATAAATCCTCATCAAAAAAGAGATTCATTAATATGTTTACATTATCTTAAATGATTATATAGTTCTGTGGTAAAAAAATTAACTGAGTTTTGTAGATAAACATTTGTAAATTTGATATTTCATCATTTAACGATTTAAACATTTTTCTTTGTGTTTTATTAGTCTTAACTAAGCGATGAAAGCAATCATATTATTGTTTTGAAGCTCCATCATCAAAATGTATCTATAAAGCTAAGTAGTAATTATTCTTTTTATCTTATTGAGAAGTTTGAAAATTGAAATTGTGTACGATGAGTTACGTCTTGCTTGAATATGGATACAGCTAATTAGTCTTTATTGTTAGTTACCATCTTCGATAAGAGACCCATCCCCATTTCTTGATAAAGAACAAAACATTTCTACTGGGTTCAGTAAGTACTCTCACCAAATTGAGTAGCTTTCCATCAAACCGTTTAGCCATCTATAGAAAATCACACAAACAAATTCTTCCCAAATATATATATATATATATATACTTTGGTGCGGTACCAAGTTTCTTGGTACAAGGTGATTCTAGGTGGGTCCTAATTCTCTACCAGTAGTTTGTTGTAGAGTTCAGGTTCCGTATGAGAGCTCAATGTTTAATTAATGTAAACAGAGCAAAGTTATTTGGGAATAAAAAGGCCTTAAATAGCATGGGTATCGTGGTTATGGACCATTTCCACTCGCGAGTATGCTCACGAGCTTCTTCAGACCACTGATATATTTTATTTAGCCTAAATAAAATATATCAGTGTCTGAAGAAGCTCGTGAGCATACTCGCGAGTGGAAATGGTCCATAACCACGATACCCATGGTATTTAAGGCCTTTTTATTCCAAATATATATATATAATATATATATAATATAATATATATATATATATATATACTAGTCACAATTTTGACTGTTGGAAAAAGAAAAAAAACGCATCCACGGTCCCTCAAATTTCATGTGTATAATAAGATATATAAGATACGAAGAGAATGCATCATTATGTTATTTGGTATACTATGTAAATAATTTTCTATGCATAACTATATTTCATATAAGCACGTAAACGGTTTACGTCACATTTCCAAGTAGGGGCAATTTTAAATGTGTCTTTCTTGATACAATGATAACTCAGCGGGATTCACATAGCAATATATATATATATATATATATAATATATATATATATATATATAAGTTAAGAGAAAGGAAACGAATCCGACGGTATGAGTATAAATAAAAGGATATGAAAACACAATATGCTGTTAAAGTGAAAATATTTTATATCATATTCATAGCTAATATTGAACAATATTTTGATTTATAAAAATCATCTTCAGAGCTTGTTTTTTACTCAGGACTCATCAAGAGAGGAGACGAAAATAATATGAATTCAAAACGAAAACATTGATGTTACAAAAAAGTTATGCGTTAGTTTCAAATATAAGCACATCCGCCACGCGTGTCTCGGTCAGCGACAGTCATCTTAGTGTAACAGTTTTTGCAAAAAGGAGACATATTTCAAATTCGACAATAGACAAATTCTCTTTTTCAAACAGGATGAGTATTAGGAGTCCGGAGTAAAAAACAAGCTCTGAAGATGATTTTATAAATCGAAATATTGTTCAATATTAGCTATGAATATCATATAAAATGAAAGAGAGAGAGAGAGAGAGAGAGAGAGAGAGAGAGAGAGAGAGAGAGAGAGAAAGAGAGAGAGAGAGAGAGAGAGAGAGAGAGAGAGAGAGAGAGAGAGAGATATCATCTGCTAAAATTCACAAAAAATCCTTGTTTTTGACAACATTTGGCCCAGAAATTGGTTAGAAAATTTACCGTTTTCAATATTTAAATCAGGAAATGTTATTTCATTTTATTCAAAAAAAAAAAAAAAATATTATAAATAGAATTCAAATTGTTTCTGTTTGTACAGTAAATGCTACAATAGAAAATGTGTTGTATATATTGATATATGAAAAACAACAAAGCACATGTCATATAACAGTACTTCAGATTTCAAACTTTATTATATTTTTAATGATGTGTTATTCTGTTTTTCAATTTGACTTTATGGTTAAGCATATTGGCATCAATATTAATATTTTATACTAAATGTATTCTATAAAAGTCTAAAGTTTGAATAGATCTACATACAATGTCAATAAATCTAATTTAATGTACTTAAATATATTCAATCAGAAACAACTACATTGTGGCCCATTTTGTTACATTTACCAACATTTTTTAAAGAAATATTAGAATAGTTTCTTACCTGGCATTTCTGTTTGCTCAGTTAATTCTGCAATAAAAATACATTGTATGTATTAATATAACAAAAACAACAATGTTCATGTCATATAATACTTCAGATTCTAAGCTTTATATAAGATTTGTTATACAAATATTTTTTCGTTTTCAATATTTAAATCAGGAAATGTTATTTCATTTTATTAAAAAAAAAATTAAATATTATAAATAGAATTCCATCACCATCGACACCGCCAAATGTTGTAAAAACAAGGACTTTTTGTGAATCTTAACAAACGATCTTTGATGCAAACAATGCTACAAGTAAAAGATCAAATTTTTGGTATCAGTATTCAGAAGACTAACACACAACTTGCACATCGATGGACAATTTGATATTTTTTTTAAAGTGAAAAATCGACCTACCCTAATATACATCCTTGTTTTAGACATTTATATTTCTATATATTTTCGTATCTTTGTGGTTGGATTAAATATGACTAACAGTGTGACATACTAATATGGATAATTGAATCCATGCCTTACTTGTAAACTTGAACGAAAATCAGCATTAACAGACAATTTTTTATTGCAATTCAGATATGCTTATTCGTATATGTAAACTTGGAAGCGCGTGGTGTAATGGTTAAAGTCATGGGAAATGGACTCGTCGCTCCGAGTTCAAATCCTGGACGTGGTAATTGCATTTCACTTAGCGCTAATATCATTGGGAAAGGTATGAATCCTACTCCCCCTCCAGCTATGGGTAAATAGTAGGGTAGACTGGGCTCTTTAACCTTGGTTAGGCAACCGGTCTAGGAGAAGGAAAACTCTGAATTCAAACCTGTTAAACACCGCTTAAGAAATTGACCTTGTATCGCATCCTGCTCGTGCGGAGGGGTTGGTAAATATATATATGTAAACTTGGGAGAAGTGAGATTCATTAATGGAGTAAAGTAAGTTAAGTTAATGAGACGAAGTGGCCTATTGTTGGGGCCAGCGGACAGCGAGGAGTCTATCCTCTTTTTACTAGCGCTAGACCAGGGAGATTGTTTTTGCGTCTGATGTGTAGCGCTATACGCACAATCAGTTCTCCACTACACAGATCCGCGCTGTGCTATTCATGCGTTGAATACGCGAAGACCGGTATCGAAATCCAAACCTTGTGGTTCCGAGTAAAACGAAGTAGAAACGATTGAAGAAAGCTTAAAATGGAAAAATTCTAAAATGGGAATATGTCAGATTTAGAAAACTGCAAAAGAAATGAAAAAAAAAAAAAAAAACAAAACAAAAAAAAAACAAACAAACAACAAAAAGAAACAACAATCCGCACCCCACCAAAAAAAGAACCCCAGAGCTAATTGAACAAAATGGATAATTTTTTTTTATGTTTCTTTTTTCTTGTTGTTTATTGTTTTCGCATTAGAAGAATAAATACTATTTTTTTGGCTTCACAACTTTCTTACTTGCCTCCTGGTTTTCCTCTTAGCTCTTGTCTCAGAATTTTCAGATCTTATCATCAGAATTCAAAGATAAAAAGGGAAGCCATACAATCTAACAAGGACTCCGACAAGGAAAAAAAAAAAGTGGGGGACAACAAATATTTTGCCAGCGTCAATAAATTCAGAAAGAGGTTATTTTTATTTCATTTATTTATTTTCATTTTTGGTTTTCCTTTTATCAGTTTGTCTGTGTGTCCCTTATTCTGACCTTGTTTCTGTAGTTTGCTTTCTTTCGCTTTTTATTAGCAAGAATCGTTCATTAAAAGGAAGTAACATACACAGATTGCGTAATGGTTATCGTCGTAGAAAATGGCCCTGGCGAGCCAGGTTCAAATCATGGATTGGGCTGTTTGCTTTTCAGTTCGCACTAATGTCTTTAGTAAGGGCATGAATTCATCGGTACTCTCTCACCTCTACAACTATATGTAAATAGTAGGTAGGCTAGAATCTCCTTGAATTAGCAGATAATTTAAACCCCCCTCCCAACTTATTTGTTTTTTAGTCAACATTATTTTCGTCCGTAGTAGTAACTAAAATTTTTTTTTTTTTGTTCATTTTGCTTTACGGCATATCAACCTCAGTGGGTCATTTAATGCCGATAGAGTTTTGAAATAAATCAATTTTAATGGATAATACAATTCTTTTATGAATACATTTTTCTATTTAACCCATAGATGGACCCTAACAGGTACTACCACTCCGGGTCAGAGTGGACCAGGAGCAATGGTGATGAAGGGGTGCTCCACATTCTCCAAAACCTCCAAAACTGGAACCTCACCATCAGTTTAACGTCATTCCCAGGACATGTAGACCCGCAGCCACCGCCTTCTAGCACCCATATGATAAAAAGGGGCTGGGGCTTGCCATAAAGGCAATAGAGTTGGGAAAATCATATAGGTGCTAGGGCTTGACGTGACCAGCCGATTGATCGGAGGGGGCCTCTCCGACCGCCCGTCTAGCCCAAGATAGGGCCAAAGTGGAGTATTGCAAGTCATGAACTGCTCATCCACCTGGGCTCTATCCTTAAGCATCACGGGTTGCCACCCACGGCCAACAGGTGGCCCCATTGAGGGAGTCTTACCCCTCTGCAGAGGTGCAGTCGGTGCATTCTAACGCCCCAGCCGACAGGGCGGAGTAACTAAAATAAGTGTCTAGTATTCTGTAATAAAGAACTTATTTTCCTGGTTCCCTACAAGACCGGATTAACACAAGGTCTTTTTAACGAAGGGAGTCATGCACATTTCTACCCAACCCATCCACCACGGAGAGTATGATATAAAGTCGCAAGCATAGGGAATCCAGCGAGGATACTATTTGACACAATGTCGTTAAGTGTTGTCGTTAGTTTATTAAATGAACTA